>JASSRZ010000020.1:1584499-1600406 GCA_032164315.1 Malacoctenus gilli
CCCCCCCCCCCCCCCCCCCCCCCCCCCCCCCCCCCCCCCCCCCCCCCCCCCCCCCCCCCCCCCCCCCCCCCCCAACTTGTTTACAGCTCACACACGCTGCTTTGAGTCCTCTCGACAGGGGAAGAAAGACAGCGTAGCAGAACTTGGCAGAGTGAAAGTGCAGCGCACTCGCGGTGAG
Source organism: Malacoctenus gilli (assembly GCA_032164315.1). Lineage (NCBI taxonomy): Eukaryota > Metazoa > Chordata > Actinopteri > Blenniiformes > Labrisomidae > Malacoctenus > Malacoctenus gilli. The sequence goes on from JASSRZ010000020.1 coordinate 1,584,678, forward strand.
TTTTCACGGATAAAAATACTGCCGGTGAGCAGCCGCGAGCTCGACGGTGAGACTAGAGGTACAGCCGCCTCTGGGCTTTGAAGCATCACTTATCTGTGGCAATCAGCCCAGTGTGCTGAAGTAGGTTAACCAAATCTCCATAAAATGCAAATGGCCTGTAAGTATTTGGATTAAACTTTCTGGAAAGTAAAGTTGTCCTTTTATTACACGGCGCCGAACAGAGGGATCGTTCCAGCTGCTGGTGTATCTTATTCTCTCTCTTGGAGGATCCATTTATCAAATCTCCCTGACAGCGCGCGCTTTTATTTTACAGCGGGCACAACGCCGCCGAGCGGATAAAGCCACTTAAGCGCTCGCCGCCGACTGTAATGCGCGGCGTCAAACATTTCTGGGGAGAAATGAGGGGTTGTGTGAAGCCAAGGAAACCTTAAATGAGCAGATCCTGAGGGTGAGGAGCTCAGCGAGGGATTTCAGTGCCAAGCAGCCCTGCAGCCTGGCAGCTCTCTGCTTGATTGGTCTCAGTGGGGAACTGGGAAGGAGGGCTGGAACCCATCTACATACGCGCGCACGCGCGCCGCCAGCACAGACACGCCGGCCGTGCGCGCATGCACGTGCACGCACGCCAGGCTCCGTCACACGTTTGATGCGATGTGCACAAAATGCTTTAATAACACAGCTCATGTACAAGCTGACGGGGGGGGGGAAAATACCAGTTGTACTGCGAAAAGAAAAAAAAAAGCCACACATAACGCAACAGATACACACGGAGAACAGACACCCACATACTCCAACACCCACATTCGACACACGACACCCACACACGCTAAGAGTCTCACACATCACAGCCATGAACAGAGCGCGGAGGGCTGGGTCCTCACTGCCAGCCTGCCCCGCGCTTATTCACAAGCTAATTCTCCTGGATTCAAAGAGGCTGGCCGGCCACCTGCACCGAGGATGAGGAGAGGGAGGGGAGGGGGACAGGAGAGCAGAAAAGGAGGAGGGGAGGGAGGGGAGAGAGAGAGAGAGGGAGGGAGGGAGGGAGGAGGTAGCAGTAGAAGAATGACATCACCTACCCTGAAATGTCACCATTATCTCAAGCTCCGGCTAAGCCGTCCACAAGGGTGACATCATCTTTTCTTTGCCCCTCCCCCCTCTGTTTCTCTTCAAGGCTGCGTGTGTGTGTGTGTGTGTGTGCGGTGAGGGAGTGCGTTTGTTTGTGTGCATGTGTGCGAAGGCGTGTGTGCACGAAAGCGTTTTCAGCAGCGATACAAGCATGAGTGGATGTTTGTCGGCGCTCCCTCCTTTCATGCCCTCATCCTGACAGAAAGTGAAGGCTGCCTCGCTGACACCGGCTCATTTACTGTTACATTACGTTCGGGCTTTTGTTCACTCTGAGGCGAAACGCTGCACATAAAATCTCACTCTCGCTCCTGTGTGGATTCACTCCAGCGACACAATCAAAACACACAATGAGGGAAATGTTTACAAAGCAATTTGTGTAATTTATGCAAATCTTTTGGGATTTTTTTTAGGAGGCACTTTCCAAGACATCACGCAATCAACTGCAAAAAACGTCCAAAGTCTTTGTTATCTGTGCTGCAAAGATTGTGTTTTCAACACTTTGGCCATCACAAATTAGAACAAGTTTGGACAAAGTAGTGACGGAAATTCGAGCTTAAGCTGAATAATAAAACACCCCATAAACATTTTGATGGGCGCAAATCTTCACTCCGGAGTCCGACTGAGTTTTACAGCCGCATCATTATACATTCCTGCTCCTATATGACCAGCGTGTAAGCCTACCGTCGGAAAAGATTACTGCCCCCCCGTCCCGGCACAGCAAATTACACCTGCAGCGCCCGCAGTCCTCAGAGCGCTGCGTCTGCAGCTGTGCAGCTCTGGCGTTACAGATACTGGATAATCCACCGAGCTCGCCGTGAAAAAAAAGATTTCATACTTTGGGGTGAAAGTTTCCTCCCCTCAGGTTGAAGTTATTTCTCCATTTGGCATTAGGGGCTTAAAGCTGCTCATGCCTGCCAGGGGGTTTTGTAACCGAGTCAACATGTGGCGGTGTGACTGGGTCATATCTCTGAGTGCGCGGCGGCCGTGCATGGCGGCCGTGCATGACGGCCGCGCTATTTCCTTTGTTATCAGGAGGCAGCCAGGCTTTATTGCACATTTGCACGTTGAACGTCTGAATGATTGCTGCAGGGAGCAGGACAGCGGCCTTTTAACGCCCTCCGTCGTACATTACGAAGCCTTAATCATAGAATAATTGTTTTATAATAGAGCCTCGGAAACCCTGTTAAGAATTTACGGCGATGCACAGATGCACTCCAAACCTCCAAACCTCCCCACCCATTAAGGCCGCCGGTCCCGCCCGCCCGCCGTCATGGCCAGTCCCGGGCAGGACGCCGCAGCGGCCGACCTCTGTCACGCTGTTGCACCACGCGAGGCTCCCCGGCAGCTGACGCTCGTAAAGCCCGCCGAAGCATGCCGGCCGTGCCATCGTTGCCCTTTGTGCGTGTCCCAACACACCCCGAATGCTCTCCCACCGGATAATATGCCACAGATGTCTCCTCGCCGCGGAGAGGTGACAGGTAATCGTGTCATCGCATCTAAACTGATGTCACGCCTAATCTGAGGCAAATCTGTTCGAGCGGCTTTGCTGCGATAGTTGCAGACAAACATACCTGGTGTATCTGGGGTCTTAGGTGCATTATGTGGCTGAATGTGACGCTCAGAAGACAGAGGGGGAAGCGTTGACCTTCTGATGTCTGCGGAAAAAAAGAAAATTAAAGACCCGAGCAGGGCGGCGTTTCACCTAAACGCACCAAAAATAGGTTCTTGTGAAGGTATTTATAGCAGATGTTTGACCTGGAATTTCAACCACATTTCAGAGACAGTCAGCTCAGAAAAATCCAGAGTCAACAAAATCGACGCCCAATTTTCCCGGTTTGGACTGGCGCCTCACTTTACATGTTAACAAGAGTTCAGGGGTAGTTTAGTGTAAAAAAAAATACTTCAAGGGGAATAGAGTCACTGCCTAATTATTTCTGTGGTTCGATTCAGGATGCTTGATGATGACAGTGAGAGCAGAAAACCAACTTTTCTGTGTTTCAACTATTTATTTCAGACCGTTTCACCTCCTGTTGGTTTCCTTATCTGAATCTGAGTTAAGCTCATCACTGAATGTAAACAAAGCGACTCCTCAAGTGACTGTGACTTCGGTTCTCGTGCATTTTCTCCTTTCTTGTGTAATCTTGTCTGACTTGAAACAACTGAGGGTCTTTGTGGTGCCTTCCCCCCCCCCTTTTGTCTCTGATCATTGCTTATCAGTTCCCTTTTGTGATGTTATCAGTCTCGTCAAACCCGTCTTTAATCACCGGCTGTTTGTGATGGTTTTATGATGAGACCCAGCCTGACCTTTGCTCTTCTCTCCAGGGTGCTGAATTGTGTATCATTATATACAACAGGCCTTCTTTAAGGATTCGCATGATCTCCTCTCGTGCATTTGAACTGGTTTGCTAATGTCCTCCTGCAGGGTCCCTGCTGCTTCTCACCTTTATTGTGATGCAGGCCAGGTTTCTAATCTGTTCCTGGCCCGGGCCACTTCACACCTCCCTGAGAACTGCCGCCTCCCGCTGGGGCCGAATGCAATTCAATGACCAGCTTTTTTACAGGAACACGCATACCCTGGGACACATAAACACCGGAGACCTCCACACCTGCCACCCAAACCAAATAACTTCCCCCACCCCTTCGGCGCCGCTGCCGTGCCATCCCTTTGTCTTCCAGTGGCCTGCTTCACGACTCCAAAGGTGAGCAAACAGAGGAGACGGGGAGAAGTCGTGACTGACGATTACTCAGAAAAGTGATGTCAACAACGCCGTGACCTCAGAGGTCGCCGGTGCTGGACCGTGCTTGATCACCATCGAGGGAGAGATAAATACTGCAGACGTTATTAAGGAGACAGAAGGTGGGACCATGCTTTCTATAAGAAGTTAAGAGGTGGGGGTGGGTGGGGGGGGACCTGCGAGTTCAAAGCATTCCTTCTGAACCATCTGCACAGAGCGAGAGCAGTGGGGTGGGGACTCTGGTCATTAGAGCGGGATGCTTGGACAGGAGGAGTCATTAGAGCATTTATACCGTCCCCTCATAAAAGAGCCGCCCCCCCAAAATAGAAGCTCACCGACCAGAAGAGAAATATTTGCTCTCTGGGATGTCGGCACCATCAAATGTTCCGGGCAAAACAGTGTCAGAGTGGTGCTGCAACGTTTTTAGGCTTCAGCCAAAGCCGCCACACATAACAAGCCAAACACTTCATGCAACGTCAGAAAATTAGGGTTATGAATCCCCTTGTGGGCGAAAGCAGAAATGCTTGTGATGAACAACAACCAGCCTGCTGCATGACAATGAAAAACATAAAACAAGAGCACAAAAACACTTTTGTAGTTGATGACAAAAAAACCCTTTACGCTACTTTAAGCTTCTTTGATACTTTAAAGAGATAAATCCTGCTCTTTTTATCACAATAAATCCACTTTCCTGCCAAACTCAGACATTGTCATTGTTAAATCACATCTGAACATTGTCGAATTAGCTTTAAACAGTCACATTGACACAGGAAGAATAAGTGTGTCTGTACGACTGACTGCGTAATGAGCTTTGGTGCCGCAAAAGGCTTTGAATAAATGTGCTACATGAGATAGTGGAGGCAGGAGGCACCCTGAAAAAAAAGTATCTTTGTCCAGACTTATATTGTCACTGATCAATCTTTGAAAAAGCCCCAAATCAACAATTCATCATGTGCCACTTCTTGTAAACTGGACCTGTGCTGGAAAACTGCAATATTGTGCACAAATATCAGACACAAGCTGCACAATGTCGATGCTGCTCGTGCATTCTGTTCTCAGCAACAGTGCTCATGAAAATTGATATGCAATGCTCAGCTTTTGTTTTCATCACTGAAACACAATCACCAGCTGTTGAATTTTGTGAGTGTGTGAAACGCCCCCCCCCCAAAGAAGTTTTTCTTGTCTTCCTGTTGCACATTTTTCCACTGCTGTTACAGCTGACATGTTCCAAACACCACTGGAGCTCCTGATGTCTCATCACACCCAAGTTTTAATTCACCTTTCACATTTCAAATTCAGCTATTTGTGGACTTCTCAGTGGCATCTTTCCCCTGACCCCCCCCCCACCCCCCCTTCAGTCCCCCCCTCGGTGTAGCAGCCAGTGCTGCTGCTGCTGCTGCTGTGTGCCAGAGGGTTTTGGAATAGTTGTGTGGAACCGTGACAGCTGTGGAGCGGTTCATGTCTGGGGCAGAACAACACCAGGCCACACCCACCGCCCGTCCAGCAGACTGGACCAGAGTCAAGGGCAAGAATCTCCAACAGGTGCCCGTCAAGTCTGGAAACGGGTGCACTCCGACAGTAGCAGGCACGGACCCTGCACCGGTCAGCCTAAGTGAGTTACAATGGCTTCACTGTCGTCAGGGCACTGTGCCATCATTAACACTGACTTTTTATGAACCCCCCCCCCCCACTGACCCCCCCCCCCACACACACACATCCACTCATCCATTCCCAAATCATCACCACCATCCCCGCGTTCTCTCTCGGTCTTCATATTTGACCTTTTCTTCCCTTTATGGAGCTGATCCAGTATTTGGAAACATAAACTTAGTGTGCACAGGTGCTCTCAGGCATCCCACACAGAATGTCCTGCGCTCCGCTCCCCGAGGGAAAGAAGGTGTGTATGGGATAAGTGTCATGTATGTTAGAGCAGCGTCCAGCAGAGGAGCTGTTAATATGATTCGCTGTTATTCTGGTCGCTCTGTCAACGCAGGTCAAGAATGTGACGACTGAACGCTAAACATGTCAGCAATGCAAAGTGCACAGTTACACTCAGCCTTGGCTCTTACGCACAGGTTGAGCATTTACTTGTTTCAGTTACATTTTGATGCTCGGCATGAACTTGAGCTGACAACTAATACGAGCGAGGCTTTATGATGTGCTGTAACAAGTGAAGAACCGGGACTGAACTATAAAAAGTTCAGATGAACTTTAATGCATTAGGTGCAACTTTTGAACCACAAAAACTGAAAACTTTCATTCTTTTTGAAATTACTTTCTGACATATTGATGCAAATCTTCCACCTTTCTTTAAAAAAAAAATGAAACACAATTTATTGACTCTGTATTTCAGAATTTGGACCCTCTGGCATCTCTGAAGTAGCTTATATTGAAAAAAAAAACGTCTGGCAGGCTCTAACTTATTCTATTAGTTTATGCCAAGAGCGCCCTCTGCTGTGTCATCGGCAGAGTTACAACTTCCCAAAATCAACAATTTTTTCACGAAAACACTCGAAGTTATCAAAGCAAGGTGCTGGTTGCTGATGAATTAATAAATTATATGAACTTGAAGAGTGTTTTTATGCAAATATATAAACTTTTTACAGAACTTCTAAGTTGTTTTGCGACATTCAACAACATTATTTCGCATTAATTTTCAAAGTACAGAAAAGTACAGAACATCTGGGAGCAACAGGCGTTTTCAAGACGCATCAAGGGTCTTCGGGGGTCTCCGATAAATCAGAAAACGCGTGCAGGGAGTGAAGGCCAGTCCGCCATACTCAGCCTCTAACATGAGATTCCTGGAATAAGGAAGTGGTCCCACCTTAGCTGAGGACTGCAGAGGTGAGGGAGTGGCCACCTGCCACCTTCTCCCGATATTCCCGGTGAGAGAGGCGACCTGTCAGGCCCGGACCCTCCGTCAGGATTTACACCGGCCGCCACGCTCTTATTCTCGGTGGGAGATCACTCAGAATCAGGTAAGGCTCCGGGATTAGCTTGTGTTCGGCTGCGGAAGGATTTATGGCTTTGCTTGACGTGATTCGACCTTATTTGGACGGACTTGTTTCGCAACAGGCCACTTCTGAAGAGTATTCACAGAATAAACACATTGTTCTGCATCTAAAAGTAGAGATGGGGCCAAAAGTTAACAATTTTCTTGAGACAATTATCAAAAACAAATATTTTACTCTATCAGACAATAAAGTGTATTGCCGATGAGTCAGTGCAGAGTGTGAAACTAGTCTGGGAGGTTTTTGTTGCTGTATTTCAGCGATAATAGGAATACAGTGAAGGCTCAGTGTGGAGCAGCGGCTGCTCTTCTCCAGCAGGAAGACAACTTGCTTCATTATCACTGCAAGTCTGTGCAGGTGAGGAAGCAGGCAGCCACATTCCAGCGCCCGGGGTCATGACGTTGCTGTGCAGACCCTCAGCGTGCCCCTGCTCACACAGCAGGCCTGGCTCAGCGCTGTCAAGCAGACGCCAGTGAACCAGGCCTCACATATCCGAGTGAACTTTTATAAATCAGGATGTTTCAGAGAGTCTTGACACAGAATCAGTGACATGATGTAAAGATGTTTCACGAGATTAACAGTTTTTTTCCTTCTCAAAACGCCCAAACAACCACATTTCATGGCTACAGATGATATGATTACAATGTTGCTGCTGAGTCTTTCCTTCAATGTCAGCGATCATGAACACCACCTGATGACACATCTGCAGGGAATGGGTATTAATACTGTCAGGAGTGCGTGTCATGTCAGAGCCTGTCAATCACAGTCCGTCTTTCACTGCTTCACAAGACGGATGACAAAGAGGCGACTCACAGACGACCCCGTGGAGACGAATCACTCCGGGGAAACACTCAGCGGCAGACGTTTTTTAAGCCCGTGTAAATATTGACATGTTGGACTTCGCTGAAATATAACACGTGTCTCCCAGTTTAACTGAAGGCCGAGCAGAAAAACCTCAGCGGAGAGAAACTTCCTCTTTCATTCTCTGCTTTGTTTTTGCGGTGGGACGTCTTCCTCCAGCACGTTTTGCACCTTCCTCTTGGATTGAGCATGATGCATCTCCACCAGCTGGAAGCTCTCCCCCTCTCGTTTATCAACCCTGAATCACTCGCTGTCGTTCACCCTCTGACATATGAGCTGCAGCAGCGACGCACGGGAGCGGCAGAGGAAAAAGTTCCATGTTTTGGATGATGAATATCTCGGATGGCTGGCTCACTGCAGCCTCCATTGTCTTTAAAAACAAAAAGAAGAGGAGTCGGTGTCTCAGATTGTGATTAAAAAATCCCCCTCGGGAGCAGTCGTTACCATAACAACTCCCGTGCCAGCGTGACAGTGTGAGAGGCAGAAACACTGCACGCCTGGCAAGTGTCGCTTTTTGTTCACTTCTTTAAAAGAAAAAGTGGAGAGAAGCAGAAGAAAGGACTTTGAGGTGCCTCTGATATTTATGAGGGGATTTTGGTTTTAAGGCTTTACAGTTTTGAGAGGGTCTGTCCAAAAACAACCGACACTGAGTTTAGAATTCAATGTGTTGTCTGATTCTGAACAGTTTCAGCTGGTAAATGTTTAAAAAGCTTATTTGAATTAAGTGACTGAAAGATCGACTCAACTTCAGCCGCATTGAATGTTGTAATAGGTGATTATTACGTATATAGAACTGAAGTTTAAAACCTGCATAACTTGAATATTTCTCTTGAATATGAAGTCGTTTGAGTTACTGGTTACTTTTTCTTCTATCACTCAAAACGTCTTAAAGATTTGCTTTACAAACTTAACGAGAAAGCGTCGTTTGTTGTGTTTGTTGCCCAACGCGCACAAACAAGCAGGTGAACCAGCGCTGTTGTCCCTCCATGCTCCATGAGTTCAGTTTTGTCTGACTGACTGAGTGTGTTGAGGTTTCCTGAGGTGACTGCATGTCATTGTCAGGTGTGTTTGACTCAACAAGAGAAGCTACAGTGGCTGCTGAACCCAGAACAACCTTCAGTTTTGTCCAAGTTTGAGCAAAACTCCTCTTTTAATGATTGTTGTTGTTTTAACACATCTGACAATCTCAACCGGGGGCCTGTCAGTATTTGCCAAATCGCCAACCACTTCCCGTTCAGTTCTGCGTCTTGCAGGCACACGACACGTGCAGAATATTTAGGCCGAGCAGATTTTACAACGTCGTCCGTGTATTTGGCAACAGGCGACGTACGTAAGCCGGTGGCTCCACTGGCTGTTTACATCACGTGAGCGCCGGAATGTATCCGCACGTCCTCGGGCAGCGATCCGTGGAAGTTTTGTTGTCCGCCTTGGAAGTCGTTTTAAACTTCACACTCTCTTCTGAAAAGCCCTCCGTCGGGCCGCCCACACCCAGGTGATGGTGCAACATGCCGCCCATGCTTCACACTCGTCTTCTCTCTCTTTCTCCTTTCTCTCTTTCTCACTGCACACACACACACACACACACATTTACACACAAACACACCCACACGGCCCTGCTGGGGAATTCATGGCCTCAGGCTAACAAAACACAACTCGACATCGATGAAAAGCCCTGAGAGAAACTAACACAACTCGGCGCCCGCACAGCGGACGATCAGCGTGGCGCTCCAGCTATGAGGAAACCCGCGAGGCTCTTTTTCCGACGGACGCTGTTGTGAGGTGAGCTTTGCTGGTGGAAACCCTTCTGGCTCCGGTAGGTGTGTTTACCAGGCAGGCGTTCAAAGCAGCTTGATCTTTTTAGTGCCATGCGGCGTGCGAAGGCGAGTCAGGTGTGCGCAGGCTTTCAGCTGTTCCAACAGCTGAACAGATGCAAGGTGACAGTTTCCAGGTGTGTCGCTGAGGTGGTGGTTCCGTTCACACCTGCACCGATGGGGCTTTTTGTGTTCGACTTCGAGAACATCAGCTAACAACTTTGTACTGGAGAGCGTTCCTCGGTCTTGTTCGACTTTACAAGTTATCGTGCTGAGATTAAAGCTCGGTCCTGTTTCTACAGGCCAGATTTATGGCGCCTTTTAACCTCTAAGAATGAATCTACTGTTGTTTCTGCTGAAAACCTGAAGATTTAACTTCATTCTGTCCCTTCGTTCAGTTTTTACTCGTGTTGAGTTTCGGTGGTTTCGTGTTAAAGCTGATCTCTTTGCAGGAATGGAGCCAGATAATGAAAAGTGTTGTTTTTAATAGAGAATCACTTGCAACTAAGACTCAGTTGACAGTGGGTCAGTCCGTCACCACAGACAGCGGGGCCCTGTTTGTCATGTAGCTCTGCCACGTTTTTACAGTAACCCTGAACAAAGCCAGTCCTGACTTTACACACGTTTCACAGTCTACTCAACATGTTTTTAACCCTTTGTTAACCTGCTCAACCATCGCAATGGTTGAGCAAACTATGAGTCACGACGCACTTCTTCAAAGCTCGTCGAACTTTAATCAGCCTCGACTCATTTTTACTTGTCTTTTTCAGTTTTTTTCTCATTGGAATGTAAAACAATTTACAGAAACTTTAACCCTTTAGTGCCCGGATGCCTACAAACAAGGAAATAAAGATTTGATCCACTGAAGTGATAACCAGGATTTCAAAGTGTTGACTGAGCTTCGTGGTGGTGCTTATTTCAAGCTTAGAACCAACGAAATCAAAGCAGATCAGCCACCGTTATAAACACACAGGATTACCTGACTCATCATCACTCAGTCATTCACTGCACTGCGGTGGCTCCACTGTGTCAGGAGAAGAGTAGTGTTTTTACTTCCGACTTTATTTGTTGCCGTTATCGTGAAGGTGATCCACACCTCCACACCGTCACATGTTGTCTTCATGAATCATGCAGGTCCAAGCTTGAAGTCGCGGTTTGGAAAGAATGCAATCAGTGGATCGCTGAATCTAATGATGTGAATCATAGCAGCCGCATGGCACACGATCACGCAGTGAATGTCAAGCCGAGAGTGAGCGAAGCACCGTTGTGGAGCAAGACAGAACCCGGCGTCCTGTCGGATCCTGGTTTTTCTTTTGTTACACCAAAAACTATATTTAAATCTTTGCTGAGTGTCTGTTTTTTTCCCCTTTTTGTTTTCCGTCAGGATGATTTGGACATGGTGAGACACACACAACCGTGAAGATGTATGAGGTGATGTCCGGCGACACCTTGGCCTGGAAGGTGCCCAGTCCAAGGCAGAGTGCTTCCGAGTCCAGTCCCGAGGCTCGCTTCACTGAGGAGGAGGGGCCTGTCAAGATCCTCAAAGTGTGCTTCTGCACCAACAACAACCTGGGCAAGAACTTCAAGCTGGTCAAATGTGACAGCTCCTGGCAAATCAGGGTGAGAGTTGAGGCGCAGGGGAGCGAATGTCGAAAGACAAAGTTGATACGTGGACTTTGGACTATCAATCAGTAAGACTTGACAAGACTTCGGCGTTGGGATGTCCATATGATTCAGCCAAAGTTTTACTTGGCTTTAAATGTGTTCATCTTTCATCACTGCACAAATAGTTTGGACTTCCCTCTGTGGCCTCACAAAAATTGCAAAAGCAGACTGAAATCATCGTGTTAAATGTTTCTTTCTCCATTCGATAACATCAGTTTGGAGCGTACCAGTCAGCAGTAACATTAGAAAACAGAGGTTCAGACAATTTCAACAAAACTAGAAAAAGAAACTTGTTCCAGAGCTGCTGAGACAGCCTCGCTCTTTTATTTTGAAGGGCCAGGCTTCAGCATGTTTGAAGTGTTCGCTGTAATGTTTTAGTAATTCAGAGTTCTGACAAAAGGTGCGCAGCCTTTCTCTGAACCACTGTTGAAAAGTAGAAAACGTGTCGATCACAAAGAGCTGTAAACTGAAAAACGACTAAATATTCATGACTGAGGTCAAGAATATCCAGAGTGAAGCTTGAACCTGTTTCCTCCCTCAGGCCATCATTCGCTCTATTTTGGTCAGCGGTCGTCTGGGGCCGAACATCGAGCTTTCGGGATGCTACGGCCTCCTGCTGAAGCACCTGAAGTCAGAAGAGATCCACTGGCTCCACCCAGATTTAACCATCAAAGAGGTGGAGCAGCGCTACGAGAGCAATCACGTGGAAGCTGAGTGGAGGTGAGGATTGATCTTTGTTTTGATACCATATCTGCTCCAGTTTTATCTCTCTGTTGATGCCCTTGTATCACAGTAACGAGATGCTTGGTCAACTCTCGTGCAGGTACGACCTTCGTATCAGATATGTTCCCGTCAATTTCCTGGAGAAGTTCAAAGACGACCGGTCCACATTTCTATATTTTTACCAGCAGGTAAACGAGGCACAGCAAAGCAACACAAAACTGTCTACTAGTGTTTTTTAGGACTGAATTAAACCCCCCAATCGGAGTCTTTTTGTGGTGCGTTTTGTCCGATCCTCTCAAAGTTTTCTGCAGGTCCTGTTAGCCTCACTTGAATCATTCGCATCACACTTAGTCAACAGCGTCAGAGCTGTGATGTCTCGTAGGCTGCTAGTTTTAATGCTCTCTTGGATCATGTTTCGGGGCAGGTGCACAGCGACTACATGCAGTATCATGCGAGTAAAGTGAGCGATGGGATGGCGCTGCAGCTCGGCTGTTTGGAGATCAGGTGAGCCGGCGCATTCCTCTGCTGTCGTTGGGATGATTGACGAAGTTAAATGGAGATAAAAATTGTTCATTTTTCTCCCCACTGTGGACTGTCAGTGACCTTTCTTGCTATTTTTTTTCTTCTTCTCTGTTTCAACAGGAGGTTTTATAAAGACATGAACGCAAAAGGTCTAGAAAAGAAATCCAACTTTGAGCTGCTCGAGTAAGTTTGTACTGGGTGGAAAGAATCAGCTGATGCTTGAGGCTTATACATTTAACTACACTTAGAGGCAACTGAACTTTGCTGGCCTAGAGTAAATCTTGTGCCATTTAAAGGGGCGGTGTGTAAAGAACTTCTGGATTTGAGCTTAAAGCAACCTTGTCTTCTAATACAAATAAAAACATCAACATGTCGAAGTGACTTTTTTATCCTATTGTGGTAATATTTGCATTTCTTTTTGTCCTTCTTTTGCTAAATCAGAAAAGAAGTCGGCCTGGACCTTTTCTTCCCTCCACAGCTGATTAACAGCATGAAGGTAAACATCTCCAAACCTCATCTGTCCCTGTGACTTCGAGCACTTATCCACGAATGGTTTTATGTTCCGTGTCACAATAAAACCACCCGAGGGTGCAGAGTAATCTTATGTGATTGTGCCGCAGTCCCGGCAGCTCCGCAAGTTGATCCAGCAGACGTTCCAGCAGTACGCAACGCTCAAGGAGGACGACTGCATGGTGAAGTTCTTCGAGACCCTGCGGGAGTTCGTCAACTACGACGAGGAGGTCTTCCCGTGCGAGCTGGTGGTGAGTTGACGGCGTGTGTGCGAGGACGAGCGGCTGATTGTTCTTGCGTCGGGTGTCACTGAGGAGAATGGGAAACGTTGTCAACAGCAAGGTTGGAGTCTGTCCGTGGAGCTGGTTGTCGGCGGGAGAGGAATCCGCCAACGCACACAGAAGGATTCAGCAGTGAGTGTCACGGAGAGACTCTGAATTAAACTGAAGTCATACATACAACAACAGGTCGTCTGTCCTTCCAAAAAAGTGTTTGAACTCTTGAAGTGTTCGTCTTGTCGCAGGCTGTTTTCCTCGCAGACTTCAAACAGATCCGAAAAATCGAGTGCTTATCACAGAGCGATGGCAAAGCACTTCTTAACCTCACAATAGAGGGCGCCAGACAGGTATGTGTCACAGAAAACACCCCATCCTGCCCTCCCCTCAAACAGCACTTTGAAGCTCAGTTCAAAATAAATATGGCTGAAAAGTCATTCGATTCTGCACATGTGCCGGTGCGTAATTTCTCTTGGTCCGTAATTTATTTGTGACAGTGTCTCTCGATCAATGTGGCCACGACGCCGATGGCGGAGAACATGATGGATCTCATCGATGGCTACTGCCGCCTAGAAAACAACACGGATGACACTGTTATCTTCCGGCCCAATAAAGGTGTGTGCGTGGTTATTTCTCTTCACCACTCCAGCGTTTAAAAGTTAAAAAATGGCAAGGTTAAGGCCATCGGTTACAATAAAGGGCAGGATGAATCAATTGTTAAGAAGTAAGGATCAATAGATGCTTTGAGAGCTTCACGAAGCTCAATTGAAGCTCTCCTAATTCCTTTTTTAGATGCCAATCCACGGACATCCCTACCCGAGCTTCCCACAGGGTGAGTGGCTGTTATATTGAATCGTGCCGTTTCTGAGCAGCCCTGACTTAAAAATTCATGACCGGGGGGTTTCCCCCATTCCTTCTTTTCTCTGTTGCAGGAGTGACACCAGCTCGGTCAGACTCAGTATGGGTAGGCTGAAAAAGTTTTCACCAAACTCCAGAGTGCAACACACAGTTTTTTCACAGTCCAGCTTCAGTGACATTCAACAACAGAGGTTGAGCTTAAAGAAGTTCTCACCATTGCGTCCTCAGGTTCAGATATCTACTGTGAGATCCTGGACGAAAGGCCGAGATCAGGTTTGTCATGAGTCCCGTTTACAGTGTTTTTATGGAAACCAACCGTGACGCCGGCTCTAATGTCACCGTTCCGTCTTCCAGTTGTGAAGTACGGCATTGACCGGAACGAGATTATTCTCGGACGAATCCTCGGCGAGGGGTTTTTCGGAGAAGTTTACGAAGGAGTGCATAAACAAGCTGTAAGTTACACTTTGGGTTCCGGCTGAATAGACAGTCAGGGGGCAGAGATCATAGGAGGGGGGTCTGTGATTTGGCTGCTTGTTTTACAGTAAACAATAATTCGAGGCTTCTGTTTTCATCCTTTGTCAGAATGGAGAAAGGGTCAATGTGGCAGTGAAAACCTGCAAAGACTGTTCACCCGACGTGATGGAGAAATTCATGAGTGAAGCAGGTGATCAGTGCGTCTGCAGCGAGCACATCGGCTGCATCAGGGAGGAAAAGTAAGTGATTTACTGGGATGCTTTTTTTCCTCCTTGCCAGTAATTATGAAGAACCTGGACCATCCGCACATCGTCAAGCTGATTGGGATCATCGAGGAGGACCCGGTGTGGATCGTCATGGAGCTTTATCAGTACGGAGAGGTGCGTCACGATGTCCAAGATCCTGCCGCTAAACCATAGGAAGAGTTTATGTTTGACTGCGTCTGAAGCAACACTGATGTTGGTCCTGCAGCTTGGCAACTACCTGACCCAGAACCAAGGCACCCTGACAAATACCACCCTGGTGCTGTACAGCGTGCAGATCTGCAAAGCTCTCGTCTACCTCGAAGGGGTCAACATGGTCCACAGGTGAGAAATGAGTCTTGTTTATTGCATTGCCCTTCACTGATCATGTAAAACTGCATGTTTTAATGGAGGGTTTTAGGCCAACAGAGGTCAAATGTACAATGAGGTGCGAGGTTGGCTTTTTTTAATGTCCAACATCGGATAAAGTAACAATGTAGCTATGTTAAAACACAACAGAAAAAGGAGAAGCAGT
Organism: Malacoctenus gilli; assembly: GCA_032164315.1. Lineage (NCBI taxonomy): Eukaryota > Metazoa > Chordata > Actinopteri > Blenniiformes > Labrisomidae > Malacoctenus > Malacoctenus gilli. The sequence continues at coordinate 1,600,022 of JASSRZ010000020.1, forward strand.
GGGAGCACAGAGAGCATGCTTCACTTTATTGCTTTCCACAGACTGCATCAGCAGGCAGGCTTCAGGCTGACAAGCAGCCACTCAGGGATTCAATCTCCTGTGAGAACAAAAGCTCAGGAAATCAGTTTTCACCTGCATGAAGGATTGAAACGTTCCATGTGTGTTGTTTTAGTGCAGTAATCAAAAGATGCACTGCAAAAAAGGAAATCTCACAAGTAGATTTTACTTATTTCAAAGGCAAAATATCTTGTCATGCTGAAAATAGGATATAATTTTCCAAAAAGTGAAAATTCTTCTTTTGTTTCTGTCATGCTGATTTGCCTGTCAGACTGTGCATGGTGTAGGTTTTTATAGTGACCTTTCCTGCTGCTCTACAGAGACATCG
>JASSRZ010000020.1:1610597-1627317 GCA_032164315.1 Malacoctenus gilli
GTGAATGGGTCTTGTCATGGCAGAGAGCTGTGAATAAATTTCCACTGTTAGCTCAAACAGCGTAGCGCTCCTTCATTCCCAACGTTTTAACCTTTATAAATGACAAACAGAAAAACGGGAGCAATGGAATTTATAAATTGGTCACATTTATAATGTAGATTTCCTCCTTTCAGATTCATATATGAACAGAGTTTCTCTTCCTCACTTTTTAATGAGAGAATGTGACACTGTTAAAATGGAGTGACGCTCTTTGCATACGTGGGCATTAGATTACCTCCTGTCTTTGTTGAAATATGGCGGCTAATACAGTATTCATTAATGTCACATACTTAAAGAATGTCGATGTGAAGCGGCAAAGAGGGAAATTGAACAGTTTATATGAGCATCGTATCCGTGTTCCTCCATCCATGTCTCCTCTAATCCTCTCTTAACAAACAGGAGTAAATGTGGCCGCTGTGATATTGGAGCATTTGGGAGTAAGGCCGAGCACGATGAACGTGTCATGTTTCATGGCAGTGAAACACCTCTAAGAGTTTTTCCTCAGTAAAACATTATTGACTCTTTGCGTCTCAGCCTTTCTGTTAGTTTCAGCTCCTTTGAGGGTCGCTGGATAAATCCTCCCAAGCCCAACAGCTGGGAGTCCGAGGAGGTGTCTCCACCGCCTCCACAGCGCCGCGACCCCGAGCTGTAACAGCGTCTGGCATGTCCCGTACGTGGGGCTTCGCCGCGCTGGGGCCGGATTAATTGAATTGATTGTGAATATGCAGTCGAGAGAGATTTGTGGCCCAGCGCAGACTGAGTCACCGTATTAGTTTGCAGCTGAATGAAAAGCACGCGGATGGACAGGAATCCCTTCCCCGGGGGATTACCGCTTCCACCTTCATCAGTGTAGTCAGACTCAATTACACACATCATTACTTGCTCGTGTTAAGTGGAGGTGAGATAATTTCCCACCAGTGAAGGGTGTTTACTGTTTAGCTGTCCGTCTCTATGTGTTACAGCTGATGCACAAAACAATAAAAGAGGGTTTTAACTTGAGCTATCGGTTGATAACTGTGTGTATTTCTAATTGTGTTCAATATATGCGTACGTTGTAAATTACAAAAAAATTGACACCAAATGATCAAAACAAATAGAATTCAATTCAGGTAAACTGTGTGCAGCACTGACTCACCACTGACCCCTACAGCACAAAAGTTGCACGACAGAATTTTTACATTCTGCACTGTTCGAGAGCAGGAATTCATTTCTCGTCACTGTTCCTCAAAACTACAAACTCCAACCCATTACAGCCTTTAAAGCCCTGTTTTGGTGATGGAGGGCAGATTCCTACTCAGTGAAGTGAGCCACCACCAAGGACCTTCCAATGAGACCTTGGGCCACCTTCAGCTGTCATGGTTGCTTAGCCAAGCCCACGGCATTACCTGTCCCATCTTTGCCAAATCTCGACTACCCGTGGCTGTCGGGCCGTCCAATGGGCGATAACCAGATAAAGAGCTGAATCGGTACACAGAGCGAACCCCCGGGATTCATGTAAATCCAATTAAATGAAACAACTGCCATGCTCATTTCTTCTCTGGCACAGACTCACCAGCAACAGGCACTTTCCACATGAGCCGCCGAAGCAACAAGGTGTTTCGACGTGACACGGTTTTAACGAAATTTAGCCTTTTCTTGTAACAGTTTGCAGAAAAAAGGCATTAGTGGAGGTGATTAGTATGTTGATTCACCGTTAATTTGCTCAAGGCACACTTGGGCTTTTCTCCTGCCATTATGAGCTAATTTCAATCTGGCAAACACGCATGCACCAGAGACTTCGTATCAGCTCTCCTGACAGTCAGGTCAGTGCGTGTTCATCTGTCAGTGCATCTGGGAAGGACCAGATGTGGTGCTCGCAAAAGGGCTCTTGGGTGCCATAGATCAAAGCCTCCTGCCAGCCGAGTCTTGAAATGAGATGACACCTCCAACATCCAGCACGCTGGGCCGCGGATTTTGGACCGTGGCCAAGCCTCTTGGCGTGGCGTATGGGAGTCTGACCAGTTCGGGTGATCGAGTCAGCAGCTTCTCCGGCCAGAGGCACTCTCGCTGAAATTGGGGCTGTCAAACACTCGCGGTGAAAAAGTTTCACTTGAAACACAACACGCCACGTTTGTGTGTCTGCGTGCGTGCACGCGTGAGAATGTCAAAAAACTCTGTCACACTGAGAGGTGAGCTGGCACAAGATCAATTACCTGCATACATGACTGCTGTAGCAAGTACTGAAGGAGGGACGGGGACGCAGGCTGTGCTGAAACCCTCCGACATATGTCCTGAGAACATGTAAGCTCAGCACAGTGAGCAAGGATCAGCTTTTAACAAACTGTTGCTGCACTCCAGAGAAAGTGAGCGAGAGGGGTCACTCACACATGAATGGAACTTTAAATGGAACACAGCAACATCAGGTGTGGAGATGCAACAACCCACGACTCGAATTCAAACTTCAGACTATTTAGGGATTAATTGGTTTCAGGAGTCGCTCATATATGTGCCATATTCATCTTGAATGTCATTTTCAACATCTAACGTCCAATACTGCTTGCAGATGCAAATTGACAGCAAAAAGTGAGACAGTTCTAATCCAATTGTACATTGAGGTCAATGAAATGAACAGCTTTTGGCACTCAAACAGAGAGAAGCTGGTTCATTAGTCACTGGGACACACTTTACAGGTTTGACTTTAGGAGGACAACGTTACTGTAGGAGGGAAAATATATTTCTGAGAGGTCGACACACAATAAAAAAAATCTTAAAATGAGCATGTAGATGTGAGTCGAGTACCTCGTGCTAAGGTCAAATTTGCGGGCGACTAAATACTCGACTTCCTCAAAGTGTTCGAGCTGTCACGACCTTTCACCATTCTAACAGTTAAACAGCTGAAAAAAGTGCCTACCTGACGGACTCAGGAGGAGCGCCCACAGAACAGCTGCCCCCACGCAGAACAGGTGGTTGTGTGGCATTGTGTCCTCGAGTGAAGATGCCGGAGTCCAACTTGAACGCAGGATGTTTCGTCCGCCGTCGAAACGTTATCTTGAACCCGCGACGTGTGAGCAGCATCTGTCATCTTCGCAGCCGGGAGGCATCTCAGGACAACTTCGCCACAACTCTCACTATAACTGCCTTTTTGGGTTGGGTTTTTTTTTTTTACATCCGTGGGCTGAGGGAGAAGACGACTAAACTTTACTGTGTTTCCGCTGAAGCCGAGCAGCGGCGGCGAGTGTCACTCCGCTCACAGTCAGCGCAGCTCCGCACCTGCAGCTTCCGCGCACTGAGCCGGAGCGCTATCCATCAGCCGGTGCTGAATCAGGGAGCGGCATCTCCTCCCGCTGCTGTCGGTGCTCACTTCAATACCGAAACATTAAAACTGCTCATAAACATTTGACTACGTCTATTTATTTCCCAAAGATTAATCCGGTTTTACCTCTGTGCAGTATCCAAAACGTGCGTTTTTACGCATGGTGCCAAGGATTTTGCGCCCTTGACAGTCTGACCGCGTGACGGTGACTTGCTGGAAATTTAAGAGTTGAGACTTATTTTTCCAGGATTACTGGCGGACACTGAAGGAGACACAGGGGTCTGTTAGGTCTTCTGTCGAACCACGTCCATTCAGGAGAGACGGGACACGTCGGTGCGCCGGTCTTTAACGTCCCCACCTCCCCTCTCTCTCTCTCTCTCTCTCTCGCTCTCTCTCTCTCTCGCGCGCGCTCTCTCTCTCTAGCTCTCTCGCCCTCTAACCCCCACTTTCGGTTGGCAGACTGGGTCCAAACTCAACTTAACCAACCAGTGACGTGTATCAGGGCCGGCAATGCCTTCTTGCCAACAACTACATTTCATTTAGATAAACTTATCAAAATATGATAAAGTCGAATTGTTCTTACTGGTCTCTTCGTTGTATCGCTGTCCCATCGTCGGTGCTTCTTCCAGCCCCGGGTGGAGAACCGTAGAGCTGGGATTTATTTTAGAGCTTTTATCCAATCATATTTGAGCCATCACGTGTTGCCAGGGTCACGTAATCTGCCTCCAGGCCTCACCGTAGCTTTAACTAATAAGGTTGCAAATTGGCGGCACCTGGCTAGCTAGCAGCACAGCACACGCAATTAAATGCGCGCGAAAGAGAAGACAGAGGTTTGAAAAGTAATAAAATTGAAGATACTGACGCAGTCGCTTTGTGGAGGAGTTCATTTAACTCGCTACAGTGAGTAAAGACCGACGAATTCAGACATAGTTCAGTTAAAGTTATGCAACCCCCCCCCCCCACACACACACACACACATACAGACAGATGTTGCGTTGAAGCTTTTTTGGGGGGGGGGGTATTTGTTCATTAAAATGGAAATAATAATGACTCACATGCAAACAAATATTGTTTCCTGGGGATGTTTCTCTTTTGGAAACAGTAGAAAGGGGCAAAATATATTTTATTCGACTGAAAAGTCCAGTAAAGAGGCTTTAAAAGCACCACAATAAATGTAGCTATAAACAGCAAACAAGCTTGCAAAAACATCAAACAAAGGGATGCGCTATTGTTTGTGGCGTTTTACTGGATCAAATACAGGTTTTTTCGATGCATTAGTCAAATTTATACAAAAACATGATTTATCATTACAATATATCAAAGCTGTCTCATTCTTGGCAAGCTTAAAGAGAGATTAAATGTCTCACAGGATAGACCTGAAATGCAGCTGAAGAGTAACTGACGTGTTTGATCAAGTCAAGGCAGCTCTGCTGTCTTGTGAAGCTTTTTTTTCCATTTAGATTCACAGTTGCTTTTATTTTGGGCTAATCTTAGATACCTCCTTCAAACGGCAGGTATCTGGGTGCAACAAAGCCTCCCTGTTGCTGCAGAAACAAAGTGTCGGCCGCCACACTCGTCTCTGAGTGTTTCCTGGCTTCCATCCTCACCCTGGAACCAGATGGCCGACGCACAGCTTCCTCTGGAGAAGCCTGACGGAGTCATTACGTTTGCTCTCAGAAGACTCGTCCTGTTTGATCCATAAACACTCGGCTTGGCTCAGACTTGCACCACAGGCTGCCGCCATGTTTGACCTCACCGAATTCCAAATAATGCCTGGATGGAAAATATCGTTTATTGGGTTTGTTATGAGGTTATAATGCCCGCGAACACACAAGGTTTGTTTTTCACCCACCACTGGACTCGCTCACCCCTCCCTCATTGATAAAACCAAGTTAGGAGTTGCTGTAAAAGCTGCCCTCGGTACATTGCTGCATTAAAGTTGCCTGAAGATTTATTTCCGTCGTCCCGGGCCTCACTCAGGATGCCGCACATCATTCGCAAGTTCAAGGAAGAGGCGTGAGCAGCTTGTAAACCTTTTGTCAGCGATGGATTTTGACAATGTCTTTCAGCTGCTTGGTGAACGAAGCGTGCAGGGCCTGGGATGAACTCTCCAACCTGCTGGCCATGTCGGCCGCAGCACGCAGCATGTCTTCGAAGGCCAGGGACTCTTCTCTGATTCTACTCCATGAGGCAAGCAAAACCAGGTCACAGGGGCCGATGGAGCGAGAGGGGGGCAGAAAGGAGAAGAAAAACTGAGTGAGTTTAAAAAAAAAAAAGCAGGCAGACTAAAAATAGGCAGGTCCTGAGGTGTCTGGACAGTTGACATCTCAGCTAAGTACTTGTCCGTATACACGGAGGGGGGCTTCGGAGTGCTGTGGTGGTAAGCACTCTTGTCTTGTTGGAGGTGATAAACTGTGTTTTCAGACCCCGCACAGAGACGAGCCCACTGGTCACAGTCTGACGGAGCAGTCAAGCTGCTGAGCTTCGTCAACAGCTGGAGGAAAAAGCTACCCTGCCTTTGCATCATAAAGTCGTTCACATAGTTTGGCAATGACAGAGGAAGAACAGCATCATCTGAATCACACAGTAGCACTTCAGCTCATGAGGCTTATGAAGGACAACAGTTGATCGACTGTACTCACTTCTGCATGCCCGCCAGGGCGTCTGACACTTCGCCCTCCAGCTGCTTTTCCAGATCTTCCTCGGCTTTCTCCACCACCTCGTGGCAGCTTTTGTGGTCCTCCTGGATGCCGATAACGTTTTCCTTGATCACGTCTTCATAGCGCTGGTCTCCCAGCTCGGCGCCGACAAACTGAGCCAAGTTCTCCATCACGGCCTTGTTCCCGTGCTGTATCGCCTGCAGATACGCCAGCTCCTCCCTCTGGGCCTTCAGCCTCCGGGCTGAAGTGGCGTCCGTGTTGAAGTAGACTGAGCACTTGTCTGCTGCTGGCTCGTGGTGGAGCGCGGGCTGAGGCGATGGCGATGACGCAGCCGTCCATTCACGGCTGTCTTTCCCGCTCACAGGCTCGTCGCCCACCGCCTGCATGGTGTGGTTGGTCGCCATCATCACGGAGTAGATGTCAAAGCCTGAACCCGAATCACCATCGCCACTCTGGCAGAGGGTGGGGGTTGCCATGGATACCCAGGCCAGGATGAAGGTCATCCAGCAACACCACATGATGACCTAAGAGGAAACAGGTGAGAGTTTTAAGCATATCCGGAGGGTTTGAAGCTTTAAGCTATATTTATATGAATTCTGTCACTTTTACTCTGTTGCACGTCATTCATAATCATATCACTCACAATATATCAATAGTGAAGACTCAAATAAATCACAATGTCCAGATAAGAAAAATTGTCCCAACAAAATGATTCTTTTTTGGAATAAATCTTCACTAAAACACACAAAAGCAAACTATTTTTTTTATCCCCAAACATCTTTAAATTAAAGCTAATCTGATCCCAATGATTACTTGATTTTGTATTTGCAGTACTTGCATGTGATGCAATTTTTTTAGCTCCACGAATACAACCCCAATCTGTCTTATGATGTTTGACATTTATTAGAGGCATTCCCTTTTGCCGTTGCCCCTTTCACACCTTCTGTGCCATCTGTAACGGAGAAATGGCTTCTAATAAATCTTTCATACTGTAGAGGCTCCAAAAACGTGACGCTCTGATCGTCGTACTGCATATTTCAGCGGTGGCAATCTCATAGCATGTATAGTTTATCAGGTGACATTTCGTTTTTCCCTAACTTTTGTGAAATGTCACTTCCTCCATGCATTACGTTATAAAACGCAGTATGCAGGATTCTGTCAAAGAAGTACTGAGGACGTCTGATTTCACAGATATCAGAGGATTGGTGGTGGATGTGCTTTTTAAACCTACAGTCTCTTAGATTTACTAACAGCTGAGCACAACAATGTAACCTCTTGAGCCCATTTAACATACAGAATATTATCTTCACACTAAAATTTTCGTTTTCAAGGTTGTCTTTTATATTTAAAAGCCCCCTGCCTAAAAAAAACCCCAAAGGATAACACCAGTTGTTTTTTCTTGCCTGTATGAGGTGCTCCATCGCCCTTTATTGTAATATAGGAGGTGAATGAAGGGAAAATACCAGCTTTGTCTGGTGAACTGTGTGTTCAACTGCTTGTTGTAAAAATGACACAACTGGATGCTGCTTGAGTTGTAGCTATTTAGTGTTGAGTGCTTGGCTGACGTCGTCCCATTGCTGCAGTGTTTGTGGTTTCTGTAGTAATGACCGGTTGTCCTGCAATCATTCCTCACACCTATTCACCTTGTAAATCCTGACACACAGTGAAAGAGTGTAAAGAGTGAGCTCCAACCTCGCGGCGTCTTCTCTGCTCTTCATCTGGGAATGTCTTTAAAAGCCTGAAGCAGGCCTGTGAGGTTAGGGCGAGACATGGCAGAGCTCTTTTCTGCTGTCAGGGCACATTTGGTTTCTGCTGCAGTTTACTTTTACTGCAAACTATTTAAAATCCTCAAAGCTGGAGTGGAAACTTGAGTTCGTAGCCTCACGCCTGTTAGGAGTCTCGTTGAGAAGCATTATTGTCCAGTCTTGCCTGTTTGTAGAAGAGACACAGTAAAATCCTCTGGGTTTTTTTCTTTTTAAAGACGAGTTGTGGTGTGGCCTGGACCCATAAACCCACCGGCTGCTGCCGCCCTCTGCGTGTTGTTATTACTTTAACTGGTGACCTCACATATGTTGCAGCAGATGTAAGATGGGCAGGAAGCAGAAACATTCAAGCAAATTCAAGTTGCCAGCGGAGACACAAGCCAGGAGCTCGGCGTCCTGTCGTTAGATTAATTCGATTTCTTTCTTTTGACTGACATGTGCTTTGTAGCAGACAAGGCCGATATCACCACAGGAATAAAGCAAAGACAAAAGTGTTTTTTTCCCATAGTGACACATCATGATGAGAATAGATGAGAATTCTCAAACAATAACTCCTCCTGCATGAAAGGGTTTGTTTTAACAAAATGAATATCGCAGATTTCATTCTTGCTCAAGCACAAAGTGTGTGTTTGTTTCTAAATAATCTCTTCGAAAGTTTGCATGTCGGGACAGCGATTGTGGTTACGAACTTAATATGGACACTTGTCGGTGAAGTCAAGGTTTACTGAGGTGCAGGACCAAAACACTGCGACTGGTTTCTTGTCACGTCCACTTGGTGTTGTTTAATTGTCGAGCCAGATGCTGCAACTTTTTACGACTGAGAGTTTTTAACTGCACTTGCGTGGACGTCAATAAGTCACAACCCCAAAGACGGCGACGGTATTCAGCCTAATGACGCTACACAGCCAACTGAAGCTGCGATTCATCTTGTATCATTATTGTCTCTGTTCAATTAAGAATCGCAGCAGTAAAAGGCACCAGTCAAAGGACATTCGGTGACATTCATTCAGTCTCTAAGAAGCCTGTAACCCAGAGGCCGACATGCGCCTAGCTGTGCGACAGACTGGCAGGAGCTGCTCCCTTTGTCTCTGCAAAATGTCTGCACCGTTTCCACACTGGCGTCTCACAATTTAAGTTGAAACAGTGCGCAGGACTCTCTATGACCTGTGCTGACCTTCTTTGGCTTCAGAGGGAAGGATCCGTCACTGTGAAGTGGCTTTTATAGGCTGAGCTTTCTTTGGCAAAAAAAAAGAGGCAGAAGCTTGGAAGGAGAGCAGCCATGAGCTCACACCAACATTTGGATGTTTGGGTTTCTGTTATTCAGGCCTCAAAGAGACCAAATCCTTTTTATAGAGGAGCTGCTAGACAATGAGTTTCGGGATTTCAGGCATTTACGGACTGAAACTGTGTTATCAGTTGAGAGAAAGAGAATTAAAAAAAGACTGAACAAAGGAGCTTAATAAGTATTGTCATTCCTGACATTTCTCCCGTGGACTGGACATCTTTTTTTCAGGGGACCCCCAAATTACCCAACACTATCAGATTTTTATTTCCATGGAACTGTTAAGCAGCTGTGCATAGTTTAAGAAAAAAATGATTTTGACAAATCTAAAACTTTGCTAGAGCTCTGAAATTCCAGTGAGGCCATTGATAAACTTGTCCTCTTTGAAGGACATCTTGCTGAATCTGTGAGTCACACTGAGTATTGGCCGCATTACTTTGGTTTTGTGGCTCTGTCATGTCAAAGTCTCAACAGGTGGGTTTCACAGCTGTCACCACACAGTTGTTTCAGTATAAAGAGGTTTTGTTCCCACTAAGGTTGAAAACAGAAAGATATCCAAACATTTAGAAGATGTCAACTACCTAGCAAGTGGATTCATGTGGACTTCACAAATAAAAGTGATGGTCTTTAAATGAAAATGTATAACAGACTTTGAGTGGAATTGCCATAAAATTACCGGACAATTCATTAAATGAAGTCCGTCTTTTTAAGATGGCACAAGGTCAGACAACCTCAAAGTCGATACACTCCAAGTTAAATGTTCAAATCGTAAAAAGAGCAACTTACCCAATTGCAGTAAACTTTCACAGCTCAATTCTGCCACTTCCACTTTTTCACTCAAACAAACCGACTCCAAAGCTTCGGGACGACCATTGACATGCAGAGACTCAGTTCCTTTCTTCATGTCAGGGGAAAAATGCAGACACACACACACACAATTAGGGTTTGGCTGGAGAGCATGGACGTGCTCCTGTTTCGCTGCTGGGAGGGATTTGTAAGGGGAGGGGGCTGTTTTGGGGGGAGAAGGCTGCAACTGAATGATTTCTTTCTTTCTGTGCAGTGGAAAGAGGGGCTGTCTCAGGGAAAATAAGGGGTGTAATCTACCGCACATCTGGGGGCCTCAGGAAGCATGAGGCTTCCTTTGCATAAGGGGGCAACGTCTTTTTATGGGCCTGTTGGATATACATTCAGACACACGCACACACGCTTGTACACTTCACTCTGTGTGTCTCTTAAGAAAAGAAACCAGGGAAAACCGACGACTTAGAGACTTTAGACAAAGTCAACATGTGACGTCCGTGTAGCATTCAGGACATGCCAATTCTTATCCCAGCTGTTTCACACTCGGCTGCAAACGGCTTCAGCACATGCTGAAGGTCCTGGCTTTAGATCGCCAACAGAATGACATCATCTGTAAAAAGCAAAGACATCCTGTGGTCCCCAAACTGGCTGTGTCTCCACGTCCTGTCCTCAAAAGCAATGAACAGGACCAGTGACAAAGGGGCAACCCTGCCCGATGGCAGCATGACTTACTGCCAGCATTGCGGACAAACTCCTGCTCCAGTTGTACAGAGACAGGACCGTCCTGAAGAGAGTCACAGGGTACACGGTCAGATGTCTCCTCCAAGGTCCACAAAACACATGTGGTCTGGTTGGGGAGACTCTCACGATCCCTTGAACACCCTGCATATGGATTGGAGCTGTTCCAGTTTGCCCGGTTCAATTGTCGGTGGGATCCCACTGTTCCGGGACCCTGGAAGAGACTTTTCCAGGGAGCGTGAAGCATGGGATCCCCCTGAATCTGGAAATCACCTTCCAGTCCTCTCTCAAACTGAGACACCACCACATCGGTCTGTCAGTCAGAGGTGCTGTCCTCTGTCTACTCCCATCTGATGTCACAGAGAGGTTTGAACCAGGACGGCCTTGCAAAATCAACAACTCGTGTTACAACACGTTAAATTATTCTGTGTAAACTACATTTGCAAACATTCAACACGTTATATCACTCTGGATTTTTGAACCAAAACCTAATGTGTACTGTGTTGCTACTGTGCTATTAATTCCACCCTTGTGTTTTCTTGTATCGCACACGGTCCCCAAACACGTCGTTACATAGGATTAATTTTTGCCACCAATTAGCTTTAATTCATGTTGCTCACACAGTGAGCTGTTGAGAATGTTGCCGTCATTGTAAATGGTTCTGAATATTTTGACCCTGGGAGCTCGCCACAGTGCTGCTCAGGAGACCATGTGTACGGACAAAACACCAGCGAGCCAGAAGTCCAAGCGTTTTCTTTTTTTTCTCCAGTTTATGCAGAACTCACACCGTCCTGTGGGTGGTCGATTTGCATTCCCAACACAAACACACAACACCACAACCAGAATTCATTTCAGGCAGCCTGACTGCTAATTCTGCTTCACTTTAAATAAGCAGATCGTTTGGTTCAAAATTCTGGCATTTTACATGAAAGTGTTGCTAAACTAGGATCTTCTACATGCTACAAGAAGAACCCGTGATTACATTTTTTTAACCACAAGCACCTCAGGTTGTTTTCATACCAGATGCGACTGACTGAGCAATTAGACCAAAAGCAAACGAAGAAATCAAAAACACCCGGAATGACACATTTCATAGCAACTGGCAATTTTTTTCATATTTTCATAAAGGATGTAAATATTTCTGTCTCCAATATTTACAAGAGCCTTGAGAAAGATTCAACAACACCTGGGAGCCACACAGGCATCCTCACATTGCACAGGGCCAGATGGTCTTTGTCAAATACAGCAGTGTTGAAAGCCCAAAGCTATGTTTGGATATGCATGTAGCATGTCCAAGATGCTCCACAACCCCCCCAGAGGTCAGAGAGGAACCATATGGAAATGAGGTTTTTTTTATCTGCTATGTAAAATGTGTCACAAAATCGACTACAATATCCTTGACAACTGCAATGAATGTTGCATTTTGTGAAAATGAAATGCAGGAGCTTGAGAGAGAGAGAGAGAGAGAGAGAGAGAGAGAGAGAGAGAGAGAGAGAGAGAGAGAGAGAGAGAGAGAGAGAGAGCGAGCGAGCGAGCGCTGTTTAGATTGTATGACAGGTAGCAAAGCCAGTCATCTATAACGGAGAATGTGTTGAAGAAATGCAGTCGAAATTAACTTTTGGACAAAATTCAGTCTTTTCCTATGAAATATAAAGAAATACATTCAAGATATAAAGTCTTCTTCAGCATCTCATCATGAATATTTTTATATTGATCCTGGTTGCTACATTATGGTCAGTAATTCACTTGACAGGGGCTCATGTTATCACATTGTCACACTGCCACTTTAATATAAACTGAAGATAGCGTAATAACCTTCCTAACAAGAAAAGAATCACTTCCTGTCTCTTGGCATTCATAAAATAATTTTCTTTTTGCAAACTCATGACGCAAGGCCAATGCATTTAACTGTTCATACACACTCACTTCAACTCTCTGTCGAGTTAAAACCATCAAAAAGAAATTTAATCGCAAGCGAAAGCAAAGAGAAAAAAAATTCAGTGAGCGATCCACCAGAGTGTTGGCAAAATACATAGTGGATTAGACTGTGACCGTGAATATATTGACCAAGGAACCGTTTCAGCGTTTTCTAATTGACCAGGACCTCGTGTACCCCGAGGGCTGTTATTGACCAAGGCCAAGGACTTGCTGCTCTCCGAGCCCTCTTATCCACAGCCGTGTGCAAGCAATGAGTGGCACAGTGTGCCGCTGCTGATAAACTCGACTAATCCACTCTGGGACTCAAACACAGTTGAGGCTTTTCTTTGCGCACAGAACCAGCGCGCGCAGCCACTTCACTCTCAAACCCCTTGTGTAGCACAGATTGCTCAGCTTTTGGAGGTGCGAGCAGGGATTTGTGGTAATGTGCACATTTAAAATCTATAACATGTCAAAACGTGCACTGCAATTAATAAATCTGTTGCTGGAGGTGTTGGTTGAAGTTTGAAGGTTTGGCCAGAAGAGATTCTGGAACAGCTACGATTTGTCTTCTATCAGGCTTCGACACACCAGTCTGACTTTAAATAACCAGCAGGCAGCGCTGTTTGAGGAGCACAACATCAAGTTGTTTGTCATCGTACTGTTAAAAACAAAACAAAACACTGACTTCTCATTGAGAGCCAATGAATGTGAACTCCCCCTCTAAACCTTCTTCAGGCTGCAGGAAGTAAAACCAATCGCAACCTGGTGCTTTAAGAGGCCACTTGGTTGGCCACTTTCATGTCCGGCATTTCCTAAAAGATGCCACCCTGGAAAAAGGAAAGCGCAGACCTCCATCCAGGCCTCATTATACAAGTCAAGCAGCAGGAAATGAGACGGCCTCGGGATATTGTGAGCACTGATCAATCAGGCTGACACTGATTCAGACCAGTGGAACTCCAAGTGTGCACACATATCGAAGGCAGTGTTGCTTCACATCGTGGCTCTCTTAGCTTATGTTTAATGTAATTAAACATTGGCGGATAAATATAAGATGAGTGGTTGGAAGGCACGGCAGAATTTAATCAGGCAAACATAATTAGCCAGTTTGTATGCTTCCTGGAGCTCATGAGGACAAGATGGAGGCCTACGTAATTGGAGCCATTGCTTGATGCCATTTTCTGGCGGCTATATTGCCACTTACCGGATCAGCTATGAAACAGAATCATGTGCAACTTCATTGGTAGCTGCATGCATTTTATCCTGGTGTCACTGGAAGATGTCAAGCAAATATACACAACTTGTGTATAAGTTCAGTTTTCCATTTCTGTTTGTCAACTTGGTGTGTGAAATATGCAGTACACAGCCAACTTTACCCATTCCCACTGAGCTGTATACTAGCAGAATTGTAAAAAACAAAACCTGGGCACCTTGTAGACGTTGGCTTACAACCACTGAATTTAAAGGTGATAACATAATGCTCGCTCCTCACTCAGTTTTGCTGCTTCAGCGGGAGGGAGCGAAATCAGGAGGAACTGTGGACGCCTGCATGTTTTTAATTCAGAATTCAAAAGAATCTGTCAATTATGAGTGTAATTTGTTTAACAGTCCCAAATTTTATAGAACAGATCAATTTGTCGGATCCCAAAACCCTAAATTAACATCCAAAACACAAACAGCTTCAGAGCAACAATAAGATAAAATGCTGATTCAGCAACACAATTCACTGAACACACTCACAATGCAGTGTGCGCCTCTACATAGAACCGCTCAGAGATACTGAACACAAACGCGCAACATCTCATTTGCTGTTCAGCGGAAGGAATCTGGCGTATTCGTTTGCTGTGACGTTCGAAGAAAGCGAGAGAAATCAACGGGCAACAGATAACTTTCAGGAAAACAACATCTGAGAGCCCAAAGTGATTATTCGCTTCGGTCAAGCCGAACAAATCTCAAACAAAAAAGTGAAATTCTTCACTGGCAGCTGTTTTTTCCCCTACTTCAGTATTTTTTTCAGGCTTTTTATAGTCTCCCGCAGTCTCCTACACACTAATCTCCATTTTTTGCCCCATTTCATTCCATCCTTTTTTCTATCTTCCCTTTTTCTCACAAATAGCCATGAAGTGAAGCATATTGTAAGCGAAGTGATAAGAGACCTGCAGGCTAAAATTTACTCAATATAGCATGTAAAGGACTAAGTCTGTTATACCATATAAGTCACAGTTGGAGATTAACTCGCTGAGGTTGTGTGATTAAGGTTGGACACACTGATGCTTGGTAAAGATTATATGTTTGATCTTTTCCATAGCGCTCACTGTAAATGAATTGAAGTGGAAAGGCTTCACTGCGCCACAGAGCGAGATATAGAAGTTTTTAATTCCGGAGTGAAGAAGAAAAAAAGATTCACATTCTGAAAGATTGTTTCTTATCTGTGATTGAAACATTCCCCTCCGTGACCCTGCAAAATGAAGCAATATACGTTGGCGACCCCCGGTCACAGGTTGTGGCTGTCGTGGCGACATCTGTAATGAGCAGTTCTTAAACTCACAAGAATTTCTGAAGCTTGAAGGAAGTCGAAAAAACTTCTGATGTTCAATTCTTTATTTGATTTTACTTTTCTCACATTATTTCAAGCATCAGCATGATTTTACTTTTTTTCTATATTCCCCTGGAAATGAGAAAAAACAAACATTTTCAGGTTCTTGGAGATGACGTTTGTGAAGCCACCGCCTAAAGTGTTCTCCTCTGCTTCCTCTGCTACACTCTGAGAGCCAGTCAGCGTAGCGAGAGCGAGTCCAGACCCCAGCTGTGTCCTCACCCAAGCGGGAACTCTTAATCAATATCAGACAGCCAAAAGAGGCATGTTGAGGACGGCGAGGGTCGGGGTCACAAATATCGAGACGGTCCCGTGTGCCAAATTGAACGCGAGGGTTCTCTGAGGCTGTCTGGGTGCTGACCTTTGAGAATAAAGACAAAAAATAGAAACACTTTATTTTTTGACTTTTTTTTTTCTTTTTTTTTTTTAGCTCAAAACAATTTTGGCACGAAGAAATTATTGAAGAAGTTTCGATTTTTTTGTCCTCTTTGGATTCTTTTGGGCACAAGGCAGAAATGAAATTTTCTCAGAAAGAGCCAAATCAGCTCTTCTTTCTTTAAATCCATCCTTGGGGTTGGTTTCCAATTGGGCATGTCACTGGACGCCCCGCCATTGGCATTCGGATCACGCCGTCGCCAAACGTGCTCGCAGCGGTTCTCAGGAGGAGCCAGGCTGTCCTTCAGGCTCTCGTCAAGCCTGCGTCCATAATGGGATTTCCGCACATTACATACAAACTCAGTGGGCACTAATGTGAGAGAATAATATTTCCAGGGAAAAGTGCGGCCGAGTCTTAAATTGAATTTAAAACGTAACATTGGCTTTAAAAGGGGGCGGCGGCATGTGTAATGCCCAGGAAATAAGACTTTGCTCCAGTGAGCAGCCAAGCACCGGGTAGGGGGATTAAACAGTGGCGGCTCAGGGTTTGCCACACACTGAGACAGCCGCGGCGCATTCCCAACATTAGCTCTGATTTCAGATCAGTGTACTGGTACTGGCTTGTACTTGAGGGGCTGTGGGTGGAGAGTCTTCTGTTCTGGCTTCTCCTCCTTCGTTCCCTCTGTTCGCGCTCCTCCCGATTGTTACTGACACAATATCGCATGAAATTTGACAGTCGCTGGACTTGCACATTACCTTTCTGTGAAGCTCCGACTGAGGCATGGCGCAAATGTGTTGTATCAAATGTATGTGTTGCATATTAATGAGGAGTTTGATCTGTCGGGGTGGAAAGGAGCTGTGTTCAAGACTGCTGAATGGGAAATGAATCAGCATAGATATTGGTTGATACAAACTTTAAAGCGCCCGGCCACCCTTTTTGTCTGACTGACCAATTATCTGATGTTGATTTGTTGATGCAGCCTCTTTATTTTTGCTGAATTGTTTCATGATAATGGCCAGTGTCACTCATGCATCTTTCATACTTCACTCGTGGAGTCCGAAGCGCATTTATTGCTCGGATTTTCTGATGTCGCCACATCGAGCACATGAGCTGCTGCTGGTGTTATATTGAAACTCTTGCATCTTTGTGGGAGTGAAACAGCCACTGAGGTGTGTGTGTGCGTGTGTGTGTGTATGTGTGTGTGTGTGTGTGTGTGTGTGTGTGTGTGTGTGTGTGTGTGTGTGTGTGTGTGTGTG
>JASSRZ010000020.1:1654377-1669956 GCA_032164315.1 Malacoctenus gilli
CAGACTGATGGGTCGTAAACACAATCTCAGAAGTGACTTCCTGTCGGCTCGTTAGAGCTGCCCGCTTTTGGTCAAAGGGAGAAGTCGTGCTGCTGGTTTACAGGAGGTGTTAAAACCATGCACTGCCACGGAGTGGCTCATAAAATGTAAAAAGCTCCCCGAATGACGATTCGGAGCACTTATGAGTCATCAGCCTAATTAACCGGGAGCTGCTAATTTCTTTCTTTTCTTCCTCCTACCGAGAACGCATTTGCTTCATCTTTATCTTACTAAGTTGTCAAATACATGCAGAAAACCACATCTGGGAAGAAGGAGGAAGTATGAAACAAAATTTGGGCCGTCTTATAAAGAATCTGTCGGTTGTGCTGGAGTGAAATGTTAGTTAGTTAGTTCTGGAGTTGGTGGCACTCTAAACACTCACAGGTCTGAGTTCAGGTCTGGGTGGGAGCTCAGTGTGCAGAGTTTATTTTCCCTCATGTTCAAGCACGTGCATGTGACTGTGTGTCTCATGGTCTTTGCACTTTATTAGACTGAAGAGCTATAACTGTTTATTAGGTGAAGGGTAAATACTACTCGAATAATGTTCGACAGAAAGTGTAAAAACCCCACAGTGCAGGGATAAAGACTCTGCCATATAATAACAGATATTTAACATATTGGCTTGTGTGGATCACTGTTGCTTTGAGAGCTGAAAAACCAAAGATGTGTCTTCCACTCCTGTAAATTTCAATATAAGTGAAGGAGACAGGCGACACCACCATTGTTGTTGTACCTTCTACCGCTCATTATGCAGCAGTGTGAATAGCTTCACTTCGGAGAAGTCAAGGGGAAAATGGCCTCTTTTCCATCACCAGAGCAGCGTGCTGTAATACCCAGAGGCCACGGCGCTTGGTCAGTCAACTCCGACAATGTAGCAAATCCCTGCAAGAGACCCAGTGTGACCAAAAGATAGATCAAAACCAGCAAGTAAGCCTGCGCAGGGAGCCTCTTTAGATCGGTGCCCTTTCAAAGCTGCTTTAGTTTGCCCCCACTGGGCAATTGAGGGGAATTAGATGTCATTCTTTTTTTCTTTCTTTTTTTTTCCTGAGGAATAAAACCCGCCTGTTTGAGGGAGTTAAAGCTTTGTGGGCAAACAGTAAAATCAGCCGCAGCTTTCAGAGGACTCCCCCTCGTCCACAATGGGGATTATGCTGCGATAAGGCTGCAGTAACGTGCTCTGTTGTTGGTTTAGAGGGGGCGGACGCAATTTATAACCGACTTTGTAATGTATCAGTCGGACCCGGAGTGTCTCCGGCTGAGGCTTTAGAACCAGCGCTGCAGAATTGGCTTACAGCCGCCAGACTCGGCTTGTCAGATTCATCTGAAAGTCGCATCTTTAAAATGCAAACAGAATTAATCTGAGTGACTTTGGACACTCCCTCGAAAAACTGCCTACGGAATTTTGCACCTCGAGCCTCTTAACAGCAGTACAGTCAACAATGCATTGGTTTAAAATATTGCACTACATCCAACTTGTAGTGATTCTAAGTCACTATGTCTGTGGGTTGTAATAAAACACAGTGAGGGAAGGAAACTGTCAGCTGGTCTGTGGAAATGTGAAGTCTTTAGACCATCACTGTTAGAAGTTTAAGTACCGTAAACTTTGATCAGATATTTTGTCACTTTTTCAATTTTTTGCATCAGTTTAATAGAACATCAAAATTGAATCACAAGAAGTTCAATCTTACTGTATTTACTGAATATCTTCATCGTGATCGGTCATAGTTTGTCCTGCTGGTTGCTAAGATCAACGATCTGAAGTCTCACAGTCATAAAAGTTGCCCATCTGGTGTATATATTAGAGAAAAATTCCCACTGACACTTTGAGCACATTTTTCTTGAAAGCTTTAATAAAAGTTTGGTCAGATGGGCCGAGGCTCCGCACTGAGTGTGCCACTTAAAGAAGCACTTCCATTTAAATGTCCACATTTAATTCTGCTGCGAAATTGCGTTGTCCGCCACACGATCGCAGCCTTTCTGTCTGACAACAGACACAAAGGACAGATTCAATTTAAAGACTCCTACTTACAAATGCCAATTTCCCTTTTTCACTTAACTTGTCCACGTTGCCCTGCTTGACCTTGATGAGCCTTTCTTGACTTTTCTTTCGATTCATTCCCGAAGCTTTACTCCTTGAAAAGAAGGTGTCAGCTTCAAACGGGGCCGCTGAGTCTGCTGTGACACACGCTGATTGTTTCGGACAATGGAGATATCAAAAGTTCTGGTGGAACCGCCGGTGCAAAGCCGGCACCTGAAAATGAATCAAACTTCAGGATTTATAGAAAAGATGCATTCTGCAGCGGCATGTTTGTTGTAGGGTGGGAGGATGAAAGGGGAGGTGGTCCCTCCTGGGAAAGATGCGAAAACTGTGCCGTCAAGAAATCGCTTTTGACACCACGATTCTGCATGGCGGTCAAACCATAAAGCCGCCCGTTCAGGTGACTGAAATCGATGTCTTTCAGCTGTTTGGCACATATGTACTCATAAAAAAACATGAGAAGAGAATCACAAAGATGACGAATTGACTTTTCCTGAAGCGTGACCTCGTGTGCATGACATTATTTTTTCAGAGATTCTGCCCAATGCTTTTATTTTGGAAGCCTCGGCTTTTGTTTCGATTTGGGGGGTTGACAATTTTAGTGTTTGGCTTCGCTGTAAAGTTTTGGCCAATCAATGATCATGAGAGGTTCACAACTTTTCTGAGAAGTCATTTTTCTCTATAACTTGACTATAAATAATAAAGCTTGTCAGAGTCTTCTGTGCCTCGTCGAACAAACCAAATTTCAATATGTCTTTTTAGGTGAACGTTATGAATAGTTGATTTAAAAAAAAGTTCAGAAATCCAGGCTACGTCCTACTTGTTTTCTTGTGACCTGAATCAGCTTCATTTCACTGTTTTCAACAAAAGTCCCCCAACTGCAACTCAACACAAAGAATGACACAATGAAGAAAAGGCAAACGTGTGTCTGCTGATTTCAGCTCATGCAGCCACACATTTGCAGGAACAGCTTGTAATATGCAACCACCCCCGCCTCCAATCATTGTCCATGTCTGCTTTCATTGTAAACATTGATTCCACATTACAAAGTTATCATGGTGCCTTCCCAAAGGCTGTTATTACAAGCTATTGTGCCAACAATCTGACCCCTGATCTTCGCTGCCTCCCTGTAATTTCAGTTTTAGGGCAGACATGATGAGCTGAGGTACCTTTAATTTCCCTTCTGATTGCATCACCCTGATTGCTTAATCGTACGCTGACACACTGTTATTAGTGCGGTAAGGCTACGAGGAGAGAAAGATTGAAGCTCGAAGACACCGGTTTGTCATTTAGGCAGATATTTCCTCCACAGGATTGTTGGATATCAAATTACATGATAACAGCGTCCAGAAGATGGTCAAAAGCTGCTTCTCTGAGAGCTTTTGGTCTCTTGGTTTAGTGACATGTCCAGCTGTGACTTGTCCAGATCCCATCCCCTTTGAGGGACGCCAGAGACCACAGCAGTATTTCATCACTGTTATCCTGCTCAATGTTTCCTGCACTTTGCACACTTCCTCACCTCTATATCTGTAATGAGACACAGGCACCAACTACAGTAATATGTACATCTTAAACGCCACTACATGTTTATTCACTTGTGAGATAAACACATAACAGGTAAGTGATAAAGAAACGCCATTTAACTGCTGTGACTGCTGAGTTGGAGAGAAGTCGTCGCACTTGTGTGCGCGCTCAGTGTTCAGGGCGTTGCGCTTTGGATCAGTGAGTTGTAGAATCAAACCCAGCTGTGTTTAACAGAGACTCCAAGTCACTTTATCACGCTGGTCACCGGGGAGACCTCGACACTGTTCCCAAGAAACAGTCCTTTGGATGAATACATGTGCTCACTTAGAAGAGTATAATTCATTCATTATGGGCTTTGAGCTGGCTGAGATAATGGGACACATGAAATACAAGCCCTTCCTTCCATAAATAACCATCGATTCAGAGAACAAAATACCCAAATACAGAAAAAGTAATTTACTGATCATATTACTGCTACATTACAAACATCAGTGTGCCACAAAAACTGGGCACAATAGACGAAGGCCTGTCAGTGAAGTGTGATATACTGCTTCCGACAAGTCATGTGTCATCCTCTTATCAGTGACAAGAATCTGGATGTGTCTGTTACTTTGTGTTGCCTCAGGTAACACTCAGAGGTCACATTATACGCTGCTGTCAGATAAAGAGATGTGCTCTTCATGAACATGTCCAAAAGAGGGATGTTTGGCTGTCAGATCTGCTCCTTTCCTCCTCCAAATCGCTCTTCATATCCACACGTTATACGTCCAAATACTCGCTTTGGTGATTGTTGTGTTGTTTTTGACCAGTGACAACTTTCTGCGTTTCTTCACTCTGCTGTCCCCAGCTCAGAAAATAAACCTTGTTGTTGTTGTTCGTTACAGATTGTTTCAGATGATTTATATCGAAAGATTGGCTGGGAAAAGGCAGCGTTTTCCGAGAACAGGAGGGGACTTGATGGGAGGTTAACGACTGGTTCCCACCGTCGAGCATCAGCTGGTGAGTTTGACAACTGCACCGCCATCATTCCACTTGTTTTTTTTCCTTTGTGTTTTTCCATCTGACAGCAGGAAGAAACATGAGGGAAAAAGAAACAATCGTACCAGTATTTTGGAAAAAAATATTGTTGTCTGTGGTTGAATTTAGCCATTCAAAGGCAAACTCTATGAAATTGTTGTGATTCTACCCTGTGTTATCGCTGCTAAAGAAGGCGTAAGTGTGTTCCCATTCAATATTTTTTTTCCATTTACTTCGCTCTTCTCTGAGAGATCTGAAAGTCTCAGCTGCCCGGGAAGATTACTGTCCTTGAAAAGGAACTGAAAGGTAGCAGATTGGCAGCAGTAGATTTCACGGTTCTCACTTTGAGATTTACTGATGTTACACCTTTTTTCCACTTCTTACCTCTTACACACTCTTAGCCACTTTCCCTAAATGGTATTATTTATCGCTTTGATTTTTCTGTGTTGCACTTTGTCAGTGTCACATTTTCTCCAGATTTCTCCTGCGCTGTGACATTTTCCTCCTCTCTGCCATGGAGGCACACTTTAACTTCTCTTTTGCGCACAGCATCACAATCAATAGATTGCAGGTAAATTATTTTGGCTGAGAATGACGAGCCAAACGAGACTCTAAACTCCTGAGTGCAATCACAGTGTCAGGTCACAGTTTAATGGGATTGATGAACGGCTCGATGTATGTGGGAGGAACCCACACACCGACTGCACAGCGCACGAATCCTCCTCAGAGACACACACATGCTCAGACGGTCTCCCGTGGGATTTATAGCCGCTCTCGTCTCAGTTTGTGTGATGATTCAACATCAGGGAGAATCTTGAGAAGGGACAGAAGATAAAAACTGAAACAATAAAGTCACATACCGGAAATGTGAGCGCTCCTAATAATGTTTAGCGGTCGTTATATTGCCCTCGAAAGGTGCGCGTGATCGCTGCATCCTCGCTCGTGTGTTCCGCAACGAAGTCTGTTTGATCTCAAATTGAACCTGCTTTCTTTAAATCCTGCCCAAGCGCGCCGTGAACGTAAACGTCTGAATGAATGAGGGGCTAAAGATTGTCACCTCATTGCTTAACTATCCCACGGTTACAAGCCCCTATAAAAAGCAGGGTTCATCTACCTGTGACATGAGTGCTCTTATAAAATTGCCATGTGAGCGTGAAATACGACCCATTTACGTGCAGACCTGAAAAGTGCCACTGCTCTGGGTGGTTCAATTAACCTATGTGATTTGAGGAATGGGCCGGTGGGGCCGCGCAAAGGCCACAACGAGACGGAGCTCAATTAACCAGACGCGTCTGCACTGGAGCAAGCATGTTGCCTCAGTATCAAGATAACTTATGACACCAAACATGATACTTGATCGAAGAACAACTCTGATGATTTGGTTCAGGCGTTTTTAGATTTAGTTGACCTTTACGAATGATGTTACAAACTCAGGTTGCAACTTTTCTGGCCCGGATGCTCGATCTTCTGCGACAAAGAGCAAGTTATAAAAAGAAAAAAGTGAAGAGAATGGCAGGACCCGACCATGAAAAAGGCTTGAATATTGAGTTGAAGGAGCAGACACACTTCATCCAGAGGCTGAATACCAGCAAAGAAATGGCTTTCAGAATCAACGTGAGCTTCACATTTTCCTCCAAGATTGTTTTCAGACTCTTTTCATGTCTCTTTGTGTCTTTTCTTTTTGTGCAGTTTCTCCAGAGTAAACTTTACGGCTTCTTCAGGGTCACTCCCATCGCCGCCTTACACTCGTTAGACTTTAAGTATAAGAATGTCTATTACTAATATTGGCACAACATATCCTATTACTTTCATGTTCGCCCTGTTGAATTGCAGCCAGGTGCTTTATAAATTTTTTGATCGTGTCCTCTGGTTCATTACTTTGCCGAGCGAAGCGAGCCGTCTTTTTTTTTCTTTGTGTAGCCTCCGCGAGCTATTATTAGAGTCGGCTGTCTGAAATGACTCGCCGTTTAGTTAAAGCAGCGCTATTAGAGCGGCAACAAATGTGCCGACACATCTTGGCGCGGTGGGGGGGGGGTGCTTCTGCCGCACCTTTGTTCATTACTGAGCACAGCCAATCTTGGCTTTTGTAGCTTGCCGAGCTGCTCGCCAGACGGGCTGGATTTATTTATGCACACTCCAGTTCATCCAGAGCAGGTTAAAAGAAAGAAGCTTTTAGGCTTTCTGGCCACCGTTTTACATATTTATTGAAAGAACTTTCAGAATAAAAGCAGAGGGAACACTGTAAGTTTGATAACAGTCACTTGTCAGTGAATTTGGTACCTTTGGGGGGCTAATGACTATCCTAACTAGCTTTGCGTGAACGTCAGTCTCAGGATTGTGTAAGAGTCGAGTTCTCAAGCAGTAGTTGAGTTTGTAACAAGAGGTGATGGCCACTTCTATCACCAGGATTCAGTCAAGGACAAGGTCATCATCCTACGCTGAAGCTGTAAAAGCAATGTTAACTCAGTTGTACTCGGCCAAATACTGGCCACATCCTCCTCGCTGTCTTTATCCCTTCTTTCACACCCTCGAAGACAAGCAGCTGCAAAATCGAATTGAAGGCCACACTGCAGCTTGCTGTCCTGACAGGACTCCTGCTAAATGAACTGCGTTGTTCTCTCATTTGACTCCTTTTTCTTCCCTCCTCGCGGCTCATTGGAGATGGAATGACCTCCCAATTGTGGCCACTTACACCGCTGTGGAGGGAAAACCACCAATCTATTTGGAGAACTCTTCACCTCCTGCTTCTCCTCCTCGCGCTGAGCCTCAGTCTTGTTCCAAATGGACAAAAAACACGCGGATCCTCTTTGTTTTTTCTTGTTTAGCTAATTTATGTACTTGTGCAGATTTTAGCTCTCAAGTTGTTTCAGAAGAGGCACATGAAAACTTTGTAAAAGTATGAAGACGGATTTAGCTTGCACTGAAGGATGAGCAAAGACTGCACAGACGAAGGTGCTTGGGTACAAGAGTATAAAGTGACAATTCAAGGGACATTTCCGAAGGCCGTTTGTGCGTCTCGCGCTGACGGCTTCGAACATTTCTCTGAAATGAGGTCAAAGATGAGAACCGAAGCTGCTCTGAATCAGTCCTGTCGTCCCTGTTTTCTGGTTCACCTTATGTCAGGTGGGAACTGTTTTCCCCCGTCACGAACGTCACTTCCAATCTGCACCTTTTCCTCCCAGATGAAGTCGTCAAAATAACCCAAAAAAAGCCACAAATCTCTTGGTCGAAAAGAGACGAATGTGTCAGATTTATGAAGAAATTATTAAACAGGTACTTCGATAATCCAATAATTCCAATGATCAATAATCCAAAACATTACAAAGACATGTAAACACAGCTGTATTTTTACTTCTTGTAGGGCCGTTGAAGTGCCCAGATCGATCAGCAAACGCGATTTATTGCTCTTCACAAAACTTTGCAAACTTTCACTCCCCCTTTGTGTGGTTTGACTTGTCTTGGTTCACGTTAGGACACCGTCTCAGCTCGCTGTGTGAATCGTGAGTCCCGGGGCCTTAAATCTTCTCCTTTCCACTGAGAAACCTTGTGTTTGGCCGAGCAGGCATACAAGAATGCAGGCTCCTCCTTGGAGCCACTGTAGCATGAACACAATATGTCTTGTGTCTGGCCTGTTGTGTCGGGGAAATGATAACGACAAACTGCCTCTGCTGCCACAGTGAACAAGTTCAGCTCTTTCTCTTTGTCTGTCCTTTTATGACAATAAAAACTTTCCTTCCTGGGCTGACGTGGCCATTAAAGTAACACTTGTGATCATTTATTTTCAGTGGATTTTAATTAAAATGGATAAAAGCTGAAGTTGGGTCCCAGTGACCTTTCAGCAGCTGGAAATTTTCACCAAAGGAAACTGAGCTGCAATCTGTTTAAAAGGTCAGTGACATGTCTACGGGAGATATTATGGTCGACTCTTACGTCTGCTTTCTGACGGTCGTGCAGGCTCTGCTGCAGGTTCACTGCAGCGTCGTTTGTTGTCTAACGAGCTGCGGGTGTCTTTTCAGGTCGCGCGATGCCGACCCGCCAGTCTGAGACTCTTTTGTTCACCTGTGTGGTTCCGACGCTGAGATCAGTTGGACAGATTTCATGATGACATGACTGATCCAGGTGTGGAGCAGATGTTGGTGGAAAAAACAGTCGCGGAAGTGTCAAAACAATTACACCATGAAGCAATTCTAAACTCAAATACTTAATAATTATGGAGTTTCTGGTAATTAAGTTAGTAACCGATGCCTGGATTGTGACAGCAATGAGAAAAAAGATTTTTTTTATTTTAAGCATGAATAATTTCCCAGAATTTAGGTCTTTGTGAGCTAATTCAGCCATTTACGATCAGAGACTTCTGCTTTTGCTGCTGTTCCCTCCGCAGCTCGTTCCTGCTTTGTCTTTATGTTAACTCTTCCCCCTCGGTGCCAGCTCGCTGCATTGTGTTGTTGTCTGCTTCTCACATGGATGATTTCATTATTGAGTATTTCATGGTGAGCTCACAGTAATCTGACATGCCGACTGGCCTCTTCCCTTCCCGTGGAGCCATGTTGTTCAGCGATATATGGACTCACTGATGTTGCTGTGTAATGTCGGCATGGAAAAAATGCATTTATGGGTCAGAAGGAAACTCGCGTCCTGAAAGAGCTGCAACAAATGGAAACAGATTGTTTTTCGCTTCTTGTGGTTACATTTTGACTGTGGAAAAAAGAAAAAAAAGCAGCCTTGTTGTGCTAGAGCTGGACTGGAGTTTGAAAGTTTTACTCGGCTCCGACATGTGACAGTGTATTTTCTTCAATCATGAGCTCTGCTGTTTACACGAGTCCATCGTTACACATCTTATGTTGTTGCCTGGACACGATCGCTCAGAGGTAGCAGTCTGAGTACGACAGTAAATACTCGGCATGCCAGCATCATGAGTGTATAAGTCACAGCCAAATACAGACAGATCTGCTCTTGGCTGCAGATACGTGGCGTTATATATTACCGCACTGACATAGAAAAATGTGCCACGATAAAGTAGGCTGCCGCTGTAATATACGAGCAGATAGAGCCGAGTAAACTTAATAAATCGCCGAGAAATACATCTTCATAAATCACAAAATATGACTGATCGGTGGCGTCTTCCCTCATGTGGTCCTTCAGCTGGACTCTCCTGCATGATATCCTGAATCTTGCAAGAAGTTATATCGGTTTACTCAACTTCACAAAGCAACATTTTTGCTTCGCACGTTAGTTTTAAAACAATTCGGCCCAAAACAAAATATCAGGTGGGTCATGAAACAGGTGCAGAAACGGCCGTTGACTCACGTCAGCTGCTGTGAAGGGACGGACGCTCGGGTTCAGTTTTTCTTGTTTAAACTACAAAAGTGCAACACAGCCAGGCCTCTTTGCAACTTCCCCTGCTCATTCTTTCTGTTCCAAATTCAAAATCAAACTTGAAGTCAAAGCAGAGCCATACAGACCGTAAAATGAATAACCAACCAAGGTGAATGTCTTCTGCTTTATGACTCTCTCTCTCTCTCTGTCTCTCTCTCTCTATTTCATGGCTATTTAAGAATAATACATGTAGCGAGGGAAAGCGGCACACTGCCAGAATGGGAACCACTGGGAAAAGGAAGTTCAAGTGATGAATGATTAAATTATTCCTTCATACCTTTTTTATTACGTGGATGTTTGATTATATCAATGTTAATTGAAGTACTTTGTTACAGTGTGATATTGTTCACGGGAAGCGCTGCATGGCTGGTTGAGTTGGAGCTTCCGAAGACACAAATGTCTGCGGATACAATCGTCTCGGGGGTTCACGTGTGAATGCTGACTGGCGAAAATAACTGTAATTAAAGGAATGATGGGAGGGAAAAGGGCCCATTTTCCTTCAGGATTTCTTTTTTTAATAGACAGAAAAAGCAATAAAATCCTTCGTTTTTAAAAAGCAACTTTTTATTGCGAAAAGCTCCAAAGGTTGAACTGCCTTTCAAAGTCATAACGATTAGATTCAAAACTCTTCATGTCAGTGATTTTTGTCAGTCGTGTAGAAAAGTTTGAAATCAGCTCATAAAACAGGATTCAAACTGACGTTTTTTCCTCTTGCTGGACTGTCTTGTTAGCAACGAAGGGGCTTTTTTAGACCACTGAGATTATAAGACAAATGACTTGAGTCTTTGTAGCAGGAGGTAAGAGCTGTGGTGTTGGAAAGGCTCCTTCGCTGTATTTGTCAGACATTTGTGACCGAAAATAAAGGCCGAAACAAGCATCGCACGATGGCTGGAACATAATTTATCCCCATTAGAATCAATAGTGGTGAGGTGTTAAAGTGAATTATCTTCAGAGTCATCTAAAGCAGCCTCATTAAGCCATGAGAGCAACGTGTCTGACATCAGACAGGATCGGCTGATCTTAAAGGAGAGATAAAACATTCATTACACTCTGGAGGAATTAGCATGCTTTAACATTCCTCCCACAATGTCCTAAATCTGCTCGTCCTCTCATTTAGCAGAATTTCCGCCCCGCTTTATTATTCCGTAATTAGCGGCAAGTTATTCTCGGCTGATATGATGAGATGTTTGTCGATTGTTGGCTTCTGTCTCCAGACGATGCAAAGTAGGCTGTGCCTCCAAAAAAACTCAAGCCAATTAAGTTGCACGGGAAGATATTTTATTTGCTCGGTGGTGTCTTGGCTGTGTTGGAACACAAAATGTCTGAAAATATATAGTTAAGTTGGGCTTGATGCACACTGCATATGCTGCAGCTGTTTGAGTTTCATTCTTGGTTGTTTTTCCACACC
Organism: Malacoctenus gilli; assembly: GCA_032164315.1. Classification (NCBI taxonomy): domain Eukaryota; kingdom Metazoa; phylum Chordata; class Actinopteri; order Blenniiformes; family Labrisomidae; genus Malacoctenus; species Malacoctenus gilli. The sequence continues at coordinate 1,665,780 of JASSRZ010000020.1, forward strand.
ATTAATTGATCAATTATTCTTAATTTCTATGAGCAGTAATTAATTTTTACACCCCCAAATCTGAAAAATCTATCCTATTGTCCACTGGATGAGACCTGCTGGGTTTTTAACCACATGAAGCTGTTAAAAAGTACTTTTAAACATCACTGCTGCAGCAGAAAACAGGCAGCTCATCTCTTTCTTCCTCCACATTTGTAGTCTGATAATGTAATTACCTCCTTATTTGGAGGATATCGGCTCTTCACGCTCCCAACCACCTTGTAGATCATGACTCAGCATCGCCATCCTTGCTTAAGTCTGCGGCCCACCTTCACCCACCCCAGTCAAAATGATCTGTACGTGCCTGGTGTTTGATTTAAGTTCGAATCAATAAAGCTGACTGACTGAGCAGATCTCCCACAAAAAAAAAAATAAAAAATGGACGTGAATAAACAGCAAGCTGCTCCGCTGTGAGTCTGAGTTCAGACTCGGGGATTCACTTTTTCTTTTTTCTTTTTAGGGAGTTGTGATCTGGCGAGAACTGCAACGACCTTCGAGATCTTTGGTAATCAGCCGCTGCTCTTTTCAAGTCTCATTTACGTCACTTGGACAGATTGATTGAGAAGAACTGCTGCACGGTTCAGAAAGCCACTACAGTAGCGGGGCTGCAGCCCTGTCCAAAGTTTAGACAAAGTGCAGGAGTGTGCAGGGATTTTCCTGAATTTGCGTTAACAAATGCCAAGAAACCTTCTCCAGGAGATGGTTTATAGATATGAGGTGGCCCAGACGAATGCCAAGCTAGCAGATTGCAATAGATCCGGATGTTGTTTAATAAGTTTGCTAAATTACCTCATGTCACCCTCTCCACTATCACATCTGCTCAGCCGCATCCTCGCTCCAGCCTCACTCCAGAGTGCTCTAGAGCACAATAGAAAATAGCTCCTGCACGCCACATGGGACTGGAGGGAGTAAATAATGCAATACAAGCAGGGATGCGGAACCACTCGATCTTCACAGTGGTTCCGGTTCTGGCTTCTGTTCCGTTTTTTTACTGGTTCCAGTTCCAGATCCGGTTCCGACCTCAACCCCGTGCTTCCACCGATTCAGGTTCCAGGACCCGCTCCAGTTCCGCATCCCTGAATACAAGTTTAATTAGTCGCACTGATATACTGTAAACCTTCTTATGTTTTTAAAACCTGGGGTTTTTTTCCTTCGAGTGGAATAACAACTCAATTTTGTCCCCATGAGTAAAAACTAATTAAGAAGAAAACACATGCTGAGGCTGACGGTAACATACTCGCATACTTGAGATAAGCTTTCCTTCATGTTAATCATGCGCTGCTCCTTGGTTCGTGTTATACCAACACCTTGAGGACCCAGTTTGACATTTCGTGCAGTGTGCTAATTCGCTTACACTCTGAGATAAAGTGAATGAGAAGTCATTACCACCCTCACATCTGTCCGCTCAACATAAGGCCGCTTCAAGCTGCTAGTTAGCTTAGCATCAGGAGGAAACGGTCCGTCAGACTTTTTGGAGAGGTAATAAAACTCAGGCTATAGGCGCTTTTAAAGCTCATCTGTTAGCAGCATGTATCTCATTTGGAGAGAGTGATGTAAGGGGCCAGTTCCTGACTGGGGGGCAAAGGCCTCCTTCATAAGTCCTCAACAGTTGCTTGGCAACTTCACGGTCCTGAAAAGTCTCAAGTAACATGTTACTTGACATATTACACAATTCACACGAGGTTTTATTTTGAACAAACAAATTATTAAGTGTCATAATGAGGTTTGAGAGTTTGTTAAGCTCAGCTGACGAGAGGATTTAAGCTTCGACGCTTATTGAAGGAAAGGACACAACCAGATAGAAACCTAATATTTGCCTTCTGCAAAGCCAGTTAATGTTGACTGTCTTTGATTGCTAAAATGATCTTTTTCCTAATACCTAATTTCATGTGGATTCACAAGTCTGAAGCCTTTGAATTTTACACTGAAATTGGGGGGGGTTGCGATTTTTTTTTGTCTCAGAGGATTCATTTTCTATATTTGTTGATGAAATTAGATCAAAAAAGAAAAAGTCAAATAGATTACCTCTAAATTAAAAGAGTAAATTTCAATGAATGAAAAAGAAAATGAATCACAATTTGTTTAACCAAATGAATGAGCAGGATGTTAAAGGGTTAGTGTGGTTATTGGAGCCCTATAGTTGCATCAATGTCACTATTATCCTTACATATGCAATCTCCAGGTGAAAACAGTTTAAAATGAGTCCATTTGGGATGGCAGACCGACAGATGTTTTGTGTGTCATCAGTCTGACAAACATCAAGGCACGGCTGCTTGACGACCAGCCGCAAATAAGACTGATGATTCAAAAATGTCAGTAGGAAATTGTAATAATGGACCAAATGCAGGATTAGCTGAACAGTAACGACCATGACATTGACTTTCAACTCCAACAGTCAGGTTATTGTGCTTCATCGGCTTAAGTGTCAATACATGTTCGCTTGATTTAAGAGGGCCAAATGACATGTTAGTGGATTCCTGTAAAATGGTGCAGGTTAACAGTTTAAAGCAGGTCAAGTAGCCTGTGCATTCATCAGAACTGTGGGGAAGTCGATTGTTTCCATCCACCGCCTGTTAATTACTCACTTCTGGAAAGCCTGATGCTTGTTTGAACTCTATTATTAGCTTGATTTTATTCTCGCCGTAAACTGTTAGGGTTCACTCGAAGGTTAAAGAACATGAAATTAGCTCTTATCCCTTTACTCTGAAACTTCTGTGGGTCTTTCCACTCATTTTTGCTCTAATGCTTTAATACAATAACAGTTTAGCCTTTGTGTTTAACGTATATCGGCATGCTGACCTCGGTGACTCAGGATTTAAATGAGGATTCAGATTCACTGCTCTTCTCGCTCCAAGCTGGAGTTTAATCGAGCAGTGAGGGAAACATTGTGGAGTCTGTGTCTTTGCCGCAGCATGTATTTTTGAAGGTTGAGTGTTTCCAGGACCAATTTGAAAACCGCCACAGTAAACTGAAAAGTTTCAAACTGTGTGACCAATTACCACAACAATGATGTGTTCCTTCTGCCCCCAACTTTCCAGCACATTCCTGTCACAGAAAGACCTCCAGAAAGGCAGAAAAAAAAGAAGCGATGTCTTTTCACTTTGTAGCTCTCCTTTTTTATGTGGTTTAACATGATTTTTGACTCGATTCAGCCCCATGAATCCCACAGAAAATGTGATATCAATTACTAAAAAACAAACACTATGAATATTTAAAGCACTGTGCTCTTAAAGTAGTCTCTTTCAGTAGTAACGACAGATGTGATGCACTGATCTGGTCAGGTTATCCTGTGTTTCTGCTCTCTGGGTTGATTCTGTTTCATCCTTTCTCTATTACCATCAAACCCACAACAAGATGAGACACTGTTGCCACCAAGTGGCCTAGAAAAAAAGTGTCCAAGATTTGTGAGAGCCGCTCAGTGTAAAAATGTGCCGCATGTGAAATAGGCTGTCAGCCCCGATGACTCCAGCGGACGAGATTTTCCGAGTTTGTCGTGTAACATCTCAGAGAGCAGAGTGACGTGGGCGTAAGCACGCCGTTTTCTCAGCGTGTCAGAGGCGGCAAAACAAAAAAAGTCCGACAAGGTGAGACGCTCGGGCTTTAAAGGTAAACACAAGGTCAGACGTTTGTCTGTGCAGCTCAGCTGTGCACTGCTGGCGACACCGAAAACAAAGATCACTCCTCACGTCTGCGCTCAGGTGATGGCTCCCAGTCGACACTGCAAAGCTTCGACCAGCAGTGTAAATCTGTCCAGTGATGAGTAACTGCAGGGAGAGCTCCATAACCTGCAGTAACTTTTGGTTTTTTGCGGCTGTTGTGAACACAGAAATTAAAAAGCAATTAGGATAATGAACAAAAACACTTTTTAAGCTGAATTGTAAAAATCTTACTTTCTACTTTTTTTAAACTCTTATGAGAAATTAATACCTGTTTTGCATTCAAGTCCTCACAGGGTTTCCCACCTTGTTGCTCTCTGTGTTTATTTGTTGTTCTTTTAAGAGCAAGTAGTGGCTCTTGGAGCTTTTTTCCCCCCCTCACAAAATCAGGATGAAATCAGCCTCCTGCTGCTGCTGCTGCTGCTGCTGCTGCTGCTGCTGCTGCTGCTGCTGCTGCTGCTGCTGCTGCTGCTGCTGGGGGG
>JASSRZ010000020.1:1673380-1694252 GCA_032164315.1 Malacoctenus gilli
CTGCTGCTGCTGCTGCTGCTGCTGCTGCTGCTGCTGCTGCTGCTGCTGCTGCTGCTGCTGCTGCTGCTGCTGGGGGGAGAGTTGTGAGGAGCTGTGTGCGCGTCACCATGTGAGACACATTCCACAGTGTCTTTGGTCCTCATGTCTCTGGTCACACGTTGGACACATCAATAACTTGACGGCAGCTTTATGAACTTACACAACGTAGTCAGAAACTAGTTAACTGGCTGTGTTGCAGCGCTGACGAAATGTGCTTTGCTTGTATAACTAATAACTTATTTTACATAAATTTTTCCAAAACTCATTCACCTCCAAAATGTGTGTACGCTTTATAGTTTTAGAGCTAGTCTCTACCGCACGGTGCTGTTCATCAGACTCAGCCGACAGGGAGCCTTGAGTCACCTGATGACCCCTCCACTGGAGCGTTTCCATGGTTTCGGCGGTGTGATGGACAGCTGGGTGCGGGGTGAGGGCTGAAGGTTGTAATCGCTGTTCCTGTTCTGTGCTGCTCGCACGCACTAATCACACCCTCAGCCTCGACAGATCATCCATCTTCCTCCTCCCGTGCTGTCTTGCTTCCTCCGGAGCTTCGCGGCCCGAGACGGCTGCAGGATCGCAGCGCGGCAAAGCACAGCGCCGCAACAAAACGGCATCGTGCGTCCGCGTTCGCTCGACCGCTGAACTTTCTGCTCTTCTGAGTAGCAACCTCGGCTTCCAGGGTCACTTCAGGCAACGGGGCAAAACTCAGAGCAGCTGTTTTACCAGCCTGAATCCTAAAGAGGAGCTGCGACTGTGTTACAGAATATCTTTTTCCTACTCTTATGAGAGAAGCTGCTAAACTTCACAATCACTGCAAGAAATGTCATCGCCCCCATCAAAAGGTGTTCAGTAATCTTTAATCAGCACTGGCTGACAATGATTAATGCTACAGAGGTAAGATAGTTTTTCTAATCAGCGCTTTCAGACTGTTTTTGACTCACTTGATTCACCAGCACCACTTGAGCAATGACTCTTAAAGTAAATGCGAGTTCTCATAGCGTCCTCTCATTAATGCTGGACCCTGTTTGTAATATTTAAGTGGCAAATCTTGTCGCATTGATGACGAGGTGGAGTGCTGCGTCTCCTGGGGGGGGGGCATGGTTGTTGCCGTCCATTGTTGTCTCAATCTTCCGACCCTTCACACGACGCCGGATTTTGCCTCCTTTTCTTGACGAACCTGTTTTCAATACTTCTTGGACACTTTTCACTCGTCACTTCGCCTCTTCCTCCTTTCTTCTTCTCTAAATATCTCCCATAAGTCTTCCTGAGGATGCGTCAGTGACTCACTGTGGCTTTGTTAAAGTCGTTCATTTTTACTCAATGTGATGACCATGACTAATCCCTTTGTGTGTGCTGCGTCCATGAGATTCACCCCACCGCTCTGACAGGAGTGAGGGGGGGGTTTCACAGTATTACCATTTGGAGAGCTTTGGAATTAAAAGTCACTCCTGGGATTCTTTGATATGTTTGGGAATTTACCAGGTGAAAAATTGGAGTTTGAGCTGCCGATGAATAAATTCAGCTGAGGATGGCACATTTGAGTGAGCTAATGTTTTCATCAAGTAGTTTGGTGCAAATCCAACACTGAATGATGCAGCAATTTCCTCAATCATTCAATAAATACCGGATATGTTTTTTAATGTTTCTTTAAGTTATTTTTGGAACTATTGGTACATATCAAAAATTAGCACATAATAACTATAATGTCACCTTTTTGGGTGCAGTGCAGCACAGGTAACTAAGCTATGTGTGAGCATCAGGGAGATCAACATCATCATCATCATCATCACCAGCTGCGATTAGGAGTGTTATGAAAATGCAGCCCGGAGGCAGTGATGAATGACACCGATCTGAGGTGTGAAACCTTATTTTTGTCAGCGGGAGCAAAGTGGCGAGAGGGAGACATGAGTCAGTGGCTGACAAACTGACTGACAGAGTCCCTCGCTAACACAGCGATAGCAGCTGAAGGTTGACACTTATGTCAGACCAGACGAATGTGAGCAGTCGCAGGGAACGTCGACTCATTCGGGGGTGCTGATATAACTCAGTTTTATAGTTCATCTGGACCAAAATGGGTCCCAGAATATGCAAAAATGGGTCTGTTTCTCAATGATGCTGTCAGAGAGCACACTGTGGGAGATTCTTTATAATGCGTGGCCTCTTGTATCAGTTCCTCTTGTACACTTCACTTGTATTAACTGCTTAGACACATTTTGGGGTTGTTTTTGTTTTGGAAAAATCTACAACCTAATGTAGTGAGCAATTGTGAACTTTCATTAACCCGACTGTTGACCTCAGCTGAATTGATTTACTGTTTGTTTTAGGACAGAAGAGCAGCGGTGCAGATCGTCTGCCTGCACTTTAAATCATTTCTGACACCTTCATGATTAGAGGTTTGCACCCCCCCGACCCACGAATCCTCAGCCCCTCATTTTACTTGACTTTTTCCTTGCAAAGAAAGCAGATGAGCCCTTTTTCGAATCAGTGCGAATGTCCACGACTGAAACAAGCGCGTGGATGTTTGTGGTAATCGAACTTTGTTCCCAGATCGCACTTCAGTTGTTGGCGGTCTGAGCTGACGGAAGCATACGTCAGGCTGTAAGCTGTAGATGTCCCTTGTTCCCATTCGAGTGAACCAGCAGCGTATGAAACAATCCCATCTGCTGCTCCGCCTGCTCCTTTTTATGGCTGTACAGCTCAGCTCCTGTGATGTGGATTCATTTTGGGATGTATCGATTCTGTTTTTGAGCGGAAACTGTTGGTTTGCAGTCGTATGAGGGATGCATCTCGAGTGCTAATAACTCAAATGTAATTTGAGGCGGGTCACCGATTGGCAAGCGACGGCTTGAGATGACTCAACATGCACGGGTGTGGATGGACGGATGGATGGAGGGATGGAGGGATGGCTGGCCCCCAGCTGATTGTCACTGTAACCTAGCAACACCACTCAAAGTTTAATTAGAAGGAGTCGATAATGAACAGACTGGAGCTGGGCGGTAATCTTCTTGAGTCCTCTCATGTTATTGTTGTAATAATCTTCTTTAAACTCTGCAAATATTGTCCAGGCACAAAAACAATACAGGAATATGAAGGCTTTTGTTTGGATGGATTTTCTACTTTCCAGCATATTCTATTGCTTACGTCCGTGTAGCCTGTAGCCTGAGACTGAAGAAATATCGTGAATACAGGCAGAATATACTGTGTACATTCTAACCGATATGATTCAAATAGATTCATTTCAACAGAAGTCACTTGTGTTGTTGTAAAAAGCACTTAAGAGCTTCAGCTTTCAGTCCCCAATTAGTAAATAAATCTTAACTAACTCTCTGACTGATTTTATTAGCTTTACCGCATCGCTGCTGCCCAGCTTCCCTCTCTCCTTAAAGAGAAGAATAACTAATTATTCAAGTGATTTCTCTGCCTCATTAGCCTCTGACACCGCTGAGCCACTCTTAAGACAAAGACAGAAATGAATCTGTCAAGAACCTGTAGATCTAATTGAATCCACGAGTTTATTGTAGACAGTCGTTACGTGTTATCTATTCAATTATTTCTCCTAATTATTGCGCATTCCAGTCATAATTAGTCAGCTGAATTGTGAGCATCTATCCACGTGATGATGGTATGAGTCCTTTTGAAGTGTTTTCATCTATATACGCCTCAGGCAGCGGCTTTGTTCGAGGCTGTAAAGTACGCAGGAGTCGGTATTTACACGGACCCCTGCTGATGGGTGGTGATTTCATGGTGCTTAATTCACTGTCACTGTCCATCACACTTAATGGCAACCTTGGACACGCGGCAGAGACCTTTACCAACACACTCATGTTTGTGCATCTCGCTAACTGCTGCAGGAGGAAAGTTCATCGTGACCTGTCGCATGTATTGAACGTGTCCTTCAGTCAAAGCTGTAAACCCGAACTTAAGAGGACATTTGACGTCACTGCAGCCGCACACAGCTCCAGTTGGCAGCAGTGAAACAAAACTGTAGCAGTGTTTAAAGCACCTGTGTCATAAAAACTTGTGATTCCCACGTAGCTCCTAAACCTTTTTCTCCTTGGAGCGCTAAAAGCATTAAAATGAGGATAAGCACGGCGTTTAACAAAGAATGACATCTCCCCCTGAAGACCCCTTTGCTTTGGTTCAGTTTTAGTGTCACTCTCGCATTCATTAAAGCCTTCACTTCATGACCACATAACGAAAGAAGGGTTGCTGCTATGCCACTGTGAACGTCCACTGCCTCCAGACAGCCTCGCTCACTGATCGTCCTGATTTATAACCTCTTAGACTGAGATTCCAGATGACACACAATGTGATTTTGTTGACATTTGTTGAGCGTTTGTTCCCTGAGATTTTATTCAAATGTAACTGACAATGAAAGACTCTTATTCAGAAGCAATCGGGTACTTCAACCCAACTTCATAAATTGACCCTACAACAGGTTGAATGACAACTTCCCATTTTTATTACTTTACGTCGATTAGTCACGACTACCAACAACAACTAGGTAGAAGTGAGAAGCGCTCTGACTTTTCCTGCCAGTTTTGCCCAGCGGTTTGTGTAGTGCTCATAGCTCCGTCATATTTGCTGTAGAACGAAGAGTGTCTCCAAAGAAATCCCATGAATACTAATGCTCCGCTCTCCCGCTTCTTAAGCCCCCCACCACTGGCCTTTCTGGAATTTTCCCTGCCTTTGATAGGATTAGAGTTGTGTGTTTAGCGGGATAAAATGAATAAAGCACATAAAGTGCAAAGGCTGCGTTTATGGGCAAGCCTTCACCAGAATTTAAAAGGCGGAAATATCAATGGAGGCCAGAGGAGTGGCGAAAGATCGATTTTAGCACTTCCCCGGATAATGTAAACGACGGTCAGGGAGATTGGATAAATCAGTCACAGAGAATGACTTTGTTATGGCGACAATATTAATCATTTTTAGCGCAAACATGGCATTTAGTGCTGCACAACTTTTCACACACACTTGGTGTTTTGAAGCTGTTACTTGTTTACCTACTTGAAAACTCTCAAAACAACATTAAAGGTATGTTGTATTACACAGTTGCTTTGTCCATGTTCATTTTACCTTCTTCTTTGTTTGTTCGCAACAAATACTCACAACAAAACCCTGTGAGGAAGTTTGGAGCAGGAATACTGTAACAGATTACTGTTATTGGCTGCTGGGATCCAAGTAATACGATTCGTATATGTGGTTGTTGGACATTTTTACTCCTAAAAGAAAAAAATGTTTATCGCACTTGTTCACACTCCACCTTATTTTGATTTGTCATCATTTAATGTGTCATATTTAGTGCACAACTGCACATATTACTGACGCGCTGCCTCGATGGATTCATCACAAATTGAACCATCGCTAAGTGAGTAAAAACAGGACTTTGCATGTAAACCAACCCGTCTTCCTCCTATCGCCACAGCAACCACAGATGCACCGTTATCTTCCTTCCCCTCTTGCTCATTTTAGGCAATGGTGGTTTGTTTCCTCCGAAGCACTTTGCACTAATGAAAAGGTGTCATTTTAGCCGAGACCATGATGGATTGGAAGAACACAACCTCAGGAGAGATCTCTGGCACAGCTCCACACGAGAGGGAGAGATTGCCGCCGCTGCCGCCGCCGCCGCCGTCGGTCCGAAAAGAGAAGGCGCGTCCCTGCCAGAAAGAAAAAAGGGCCCCGAGATGTGATTGATGCCGCTGAACCACAACCTCCAGGCAAAGCTCAATCTGGATAAGCTGCTCTTTGTGCTGCTGGCAGCTTCAGTGTCAACAATTTACTGATGGCATGGAGACAAGTGGACATGGCGATATCTCAGTGTCACTCACAATGCCCTTTCTCTCTGAGGTGCTGCTCCCAAAGCAAAGGCGTATTAGGGGCTGTGTTTAAGAACGGCGTTGTATATCTGCATTATTGTGCCTGACAGTTCAGATGATTGCGAAACCAGGGATCCTCCGTGATTGAGGGCTGTTTTCCTCCTCTGGAAGACCCGAGCACCCTAATTAGTTTTCCAGCACTGTAAGTCACTGGCTGTCTCGCCGAGGTCCCACAGAAAGTTTGGATTTGGCTGCCGCGCTGATGCACATTGGCTCACTCACTCGCCTCCAAACACGGCTTGCCAGAATTAAGTTCGCTTCCCTCCCGAAAAAGAAAAAAAAACCCATTGCAAATCAGCAGAGAGTGCATAATATCTGCTATCAACCTTGACCAGCTGTTTAAAAGTAGAGCTTAGCAGAGGTTGGTTTCACACTGAAAACGGACCGAGTTGAACATAGTGAGAGGAGTCGTGTGTTTCCAAGGAAGTGTCTCCGTATCCTATAGACCTTCTCGTCACTTGACAGAATCGGAAAAAGTATGTGTGGATAATCTACTTAGCTGCTGGCACACTTGAGTGAAACGGTTAATGTTTTTAGCCACTCTTTCGATTATTATTACAAGTGGGGGTTTGATTTGCTGGGGTGAGCGAGGGGGATTTCTCTCCCTCCGGTCTTTATATCCCCTCTTCTTCCTTGGAAATATTTTTATCACTGGTTGGGGACAGATTTGACCCACCCAGACAGACGATCAAATAGGTGCTGTTCAAGAGTGCTGCAACTTGAGAACAGACAGAAATAGATGATCATGTAAATACACATATATAAGGCCTCAACTACCTACTTACACTTTTCTTCGTAAATACAATTCATCAAAATGTCGCAGATTATTTTTCAGGCGACAAATGATGGACAATGTCTCTGAATGGTGTCGAATCCAGCGATATTCCTCTTCTAAAAGTTACTCTTTTAGATTTGAAGCCGTGTGCTCGCCAGCTTATATGCTAAACTTGCTATCGTTTGAGCCTTGAAAGTCATTTGGACTTTAAAGGTGGCGCCCCAGTCGATCTCTGGTGTTACTCTCCAGCAGGATTTAGCGGCGGGCATCTTTGTTTGCTGCCGAATCTGCCCAGCGCTCCATGACGAGCCGTGATTCACTCCCGTGTAGCATTTGGCGGCGTGCCACATTAATCGCCAGGGTAATGGGGAGACAGGCCTATTGACCAGTGGTCCAATAGGACAGAGGGGCAGTACATACAAATCAAAGCTGTCCAGCCTCATATTGACCAGACTGTCCAGTGGAGGGGAGATTCATAGGCGGGATGACGGCTGGGGAATGAGGTCTGCGCACATGAAGTCACTGTGGTTTGATTTGGCTCAGCACCCCGTCAGACCTGCTCCAAACAAGAGCTCAGTGTGTATTAAAAGGCTAATTTGAAGTTAAGCCTTTTTCTGCTAATTGCTACTATGAAGCAGAATGGACTGATGCTCCGATAGGATGTGGTGGTCTGGAGAACAAGCAGCTTATGAAATCCTCTCATAGTCTGGGAATCGCTGTGTTCACTCTCATCACCGTACAATAGTGGCCATGCTGGAAACTTGTAAGTCACTTGCACTCATATTGAAGCTATTTTACACGTCCAGCGACGTCTGAAAGTGACCAAAACTGTCGAGACGAGGAGAAAACCGCATTTTGTCAGATAGGAGCTTGCCCTCAGACTCCTGTGTGACAGTAACAAACACTGAGCTTCCACATTAGGGAATTGATCCTGCACTTGGTGCGGCTGGGTTTAGTTTCCCCCCAGTGTGCTTTATTGGCAGCAGAAACATCAGAAATAAATGACCATAATTTACAGTCTCGAACCTCTCCTTCAAAGCAGCTGTAGTTCTGAAAAAAAAGTGCTCTCGCTGCAGTAAAGCACAAAGAGGAAGGATGTTTATTGTTCCCGTGCTTCATTGTGGAAATCACACTGACCACAGCAGAGGCCCGTGATGAATGGGCGTGCTGCTGCCAAGCTGGAAGTTTCATCAGCAATCAATAAAAAGCAAGTTTGAAAAAAGGAGCGCAGCTGCTTTGTGTTGATGCAACTTTAACTCAGGATGGTGGCAGTCCCAACTGTTGTTCGAGGCTTATTGCAGAGCATTTCCGCTTTAAATTTTCCAGTTTGGGGGTCTTCAAGTCGCAATAAATTCCAATATTACTTAACAGAGCCTCACAAACACTGGTACCTCGAATAAAATGACCTTTAAAGTTGAAGCCACATTCACTCACCAGCGCTGTGTGCTTGGAACAGAAGTGTGCAGGGAGCGTCCCCTTGTGGGGCAGAGGGTGAACACCTCGTTCGAGGGGCTCTGCTGCTGTCACACTGGGGGTCTGCTGTGACTCTGATTACTCAGAACTGCTCAGATAAGAGATCAGAGATCAACTGTTAATAAAAAACAACTTAACTGAAGTATGCTGATCATATAAAACGCCAAATCGTAGTTAGATTACTATGTTTGCAGACTTTATGTTTGTGTGCATTTAAAAAAACAGCCAGGTTTACTCCGAAAGACTGAAGTCCAAGTCTGTTTCATTCCCAGTGAACCTTTATTTTGAAGTTTACCTGGCAACTGCTGAGGTAATCCCCTTTACGTGTCAACCGGGAGACGGACAGATAGCCCCCCCTCAGCCTCGGGTCCCCTCGTCGCTCTGCCTCTGCTCCGGCCCAGCAGGATGACTGAAGGAGCCGCGGAGCGATCGCAGCGTCGCGCCGCGCGTTTCCACCGCGGATTGTGACAGATCTCCAGCAATATGTTGCAGGGCTGACGGGCGGAGGACGCGCCAGCTGCAGGAGCGCCGAGGCGAGACGAAAACACGGACTCCCGCAACCAGCCAGTGAGTCTCCATCGTTCCCCCGCCAGCGACGCGGGATTTCTGAGACGCGGTTGACACGGCGTCGTTCGCGGATGTTGTCGTTTTTCCGTGCATTTATGGCAAGACATGACGAGTGTTTGGGGGTTTTTTTGGCCCATATGGATGACGGTGCTTAATCGAGCTGTCAGCGCACCGCTGCTTGACAGACATTTACGCGTTTTTGCAGCGCTCGTAACGACCGCGTTCACTCCGCGGGCTTCAGCTGATGCCTCACTTTCGGCAGCCTAATTATGCGAAGGAAAAATTAGTAAACCAGATGACTTGATGCTCCGCAGGAGGCCTGAGTGAACAGAAAAATTCACCGTCACTCCATCAATAAAATGCAGACGTCATAAACTCCAAGTATGGCAAAACTGTTGCCAATGGGAGGCTCAGACGTGCTGTTTGCGCCTCATTGCAGCCTCGCTTTAACACAACTTTGGCTCAGAGCAGAGCAGCGTTTGTCAGTTGTCAATGACATTTATTCAGCAAGCCATTCAAATTAAACGTTTTGTTTGTAGGGCCAAGCAATGCGGCCTCATTTGTTACATCCATCACCTGTTGTTTGCATGTTACATTATAGGTGCATGATGTGCTAAGGGACGCTTTTTGTTTAAGGTAAAACATCAAGCATGAATAAATGTTCTGGTATTTTTTCAGTTGTGATGCTTTAAACTCTTGAATGCCTGATTTAAAAAAAATGGGTTGTTTATCTTGATTAAAGACGAAAGGACGCATTCGTCCCTCTTCTCAGCTACACAACCCTGTTTTGTTCACAGGCTCCTTCATGTAATGGTCCCCGTGGTGTGCTTGACCACAGGAACATGTTGCCTCTTGATGCTCTCAGAGAAACACAAATATAACTGAGTGAATGCAGCCACTTAACCCACTGTGTGAAGGACCTGAGCAGCTGGAGACCAACCTTATGAGGGCCCTCAATTCCACAAGCAGCTGTTTGCGCCGCTGTAAGTATGACAGCTTTGAGTAAATGTCACTGAAGAGACTAAATACACGTACTTCAACAGGTGTTTGTGATTCAAAAGCAGAGATTTGATCGTGCAAGATTTGCATTTGATTCACACTGTGTTGTTGTTTCATTTCTCGCTCTGCAGGAACGTCGTGCTGCAAAGCGAAGCAGCCCGGAGGCAGAGGAGCGATGGGCTGCGGGGGCAGCAGGACCGACGCTCTGGAGCCTCGCTACCTGGAGAGCTGGACCAAAGAGACGGAGTCCACGTGGCTGACGAGCACCGACACCGACATCCCCCTGTCGTCCATCCAGAGCATCCCCTCGGAGCACTCGGAGGCCGGGTTCGCCTCGGAGAAAACCATCAGCCCCGGTGAGATGAATGGACGGCAGCCGAGTGAATGGGTGGCTGAATTTTAATCTATTCTGTCAGGACGACTTCATAATTTACCCGCTGGACAAGTGAATAAATTATTCATCAGTGTATGAAATAGTCGTTGATTTGGTTCTCTCTGGAGAATACATTTACGCTAATTGACGTAACACGTCTGTTGATGTTTGGTTCATTTGAGCTCCATAGAATGATTTTCATTCATGGCACGCTGAGAGAGTTGATGCTCAAAGCCACGCTGCTGTGAGTGATAGGAACACTCTTGTAAGGACTGATTCCTCCCTCACACGTGAAAGGGGAGCGTGACACTGGCATGAAGGAGTCCATGTGATGTTCCCCGTTGGAGAGATCTGGTCTCAGGAAGCATCGTATTTCTTTTCAGGTCTCGCAAGTCCAGCCATTCTTTCGTCGAGGATCACGATGAGTGTCTTCGTATCCGTCAAGGCGATATCAATAAAAATGAGAAAGTGGTTGCCGTGACCCTCACGGAGCCACTGAAGGCTCAGCCTGTCACCGTGACGTGACAGCTCTGAAAAACCTGTCCTCCAACATGCCGCAGTAAATCACTCGTCTGCATTTCGAGCGACAACCACGCGGATCTAGTTGACGCTCGCATCATCGTGGCTTGAGCCGTCCTTTGCTTTGTATTGGGGCTGCCTACTCCTTTGAAGGCAGGGGAAGGTAAATCATTAAACGGGTATAATGGACTGCATCAGAAGCCCCCGTGCTGGGATCAGGACCCGGCTCTCATGGCAACAGATGCAGCTGTTAGTGAATGCAGGCGCAGGAGCATTGATGTCATTGTGAAGACAAACTGAATCGAGGTCTGCTGTGAGGACAGAGCAGATCCAGAATCAGGCAAATTAATTAGCAGCAAACAAACAGACACAGTGGCTTAACGTTCGTGTCGTTGCTTCAGCCTTCACAACATTTACAAGAGTGAAAGTTTTGACACATTGCAGAGGACTAAAGTATCTCCTTTCATGTTTCGACTCCATGCTATCGACCTCACTATATCTTGATTCGAAGTGATGATTCAGCGCAGGACAAACTGGCTCCAGTGGCTTTTGTGGCTCTCAAGCACAAATCTAAGGCTTTGTTTTGTTCCAGTTCCAGATTTCTTTGAGGACGGCCTCCCGCCGCCGGCTCAGGCCTACCTGAAGGTCTGCTCCGCCGTGTCCGAGGTCAGCCTCAACGATGAGAAACCCGGCAGCCCTCCGGCCATACTGGCCTCGCCGTCGCAGGACGCGGCACCGCCGCCTTCATCCGGCACCACGGTGCAGCGCAGGAGTGTTCTGCACACCGAGGAGATTGTAAGCCTCCGCCTGGTCACTCTCAAACAGGAGGGTCTTAAATTTACTCACTGACTTGGTGCGCATAAGCCCTACAATAGGTAGCATTTACCGAGCTTTCGTTCAGGGCCACTGCTGCCACCTGCTGGTTGGATTTTGCTGCTTCCAACCTATGAAATGTTACAAATCAGATCAGTAGTGGATTACTGTTTCATTGCTTTATTCGTTTTTCTGTGAATGACAGACAAAGTGGCAGGACAATCGGATGTCGACCAAGCAGGTGACCATTACAGTGACTCAGAGCATCCACCAGGTGGACAAGAACGGCAAGGTGAAGAAGTCGCTCACCACCTACGAGGTCATGAAGCCCGTGGAGGCCCTCAAGCAGGTGGCCACACAGAACACGTGAGAGCGGAGGGAGACAGGAGGAAGCCAAAAAGTGCTGCAGAGGTAAATCAATGTGCTTTAGTGAACTGATCTTGGAGGTGGAGTGGCTGATGGAAGCACAGGCGGAGGCAGGGATCATGTTTAACTTGACTGTATTGTGTTTTACATGTGAGATGTTTTAACTGTGCGTTGACACGTTGAGAGAGTGGAACATCAAATCACACCATCGTACAGCCCGCGCAGGATCAGTGCAGAAAACTGTGTTCGTGTGTCTCTACCAATCAAATGGCTTTTAGAAACTTCTGAGGTCGAACCTGTAAAGCTGTTAGTTCTTTGACACCTCTCATGTGGCATTGATACACAACTTGTAGTTGCTGCTGTGAAAACAATCTATATGGCTCAGGAAAGTGAAGCTGATTGTGACGATTGCACTTTTTACAGTGAGTCCTCGGACCAGAGTTTGTGTCGAAAAACACTGTCTGACTGCTTTGTGTTGTTTTGTAGAATACAGTGTTCACTTTTATATCTGGTGACTTGTGTTTTCTAAAGACAATAAACTTAACTAAACCTTCATGGTCCTCATTTGAAACATCAACTTTTCCTTCAGTTTTGGCAGCTTTCCTGACAAACCGTGGCAGTCTCAATGCCCATCTCAATTTGGGAAACTGTTCTGGGGTCAGCTGGGTGCCAAAAGCGTGTGGATCTGTTTGTGATGGTCGTAATGCATCCGTCCGGAGCGGAACGACGCCTCCTCCTCCTCCATCCACTTTTTCGCACAGAAATCTGGGAAGAAGAAGCTGATTTCTTTCTGAGCTGATTCTGGAGAATCTGCAAGGAAGAGATGCAGTTCAGAAGCACACTGAGGGTCCATGAACAAGTTTGAACTCAGTGTGAGACGCAACTGATGGATCCAGAGTTACTACCCATGATCCTACCCAGTGTTGGCGTGGGAGGGTGTCTGATGATTCTCACCTGAGCCGTGAGTCGTGTTCCTGGTGTCCGTGAGCCCGAACTGAGCCCTGATGGAGCTCGGGGTCGTGTATCTGGCTCTGAACACTTTGGTGGGGCCCATCAGTTCCCTCCAGTGCCGTATGGCGTCTTCCCGGGCGAGAATGTACGCTCGCATTGGACCACTGTGGAGAAGACTGAGTCAGCCATCGAAGAATACTTTGGCGGATGCAAGAGACAGAAACTTTGAGCTGCACCGACTGTTACGCATGTTTGATTTCAAACACTGGCTGCTTTCCTTCCAGCCTAATCTCTTCACTCCAGGCCCTCCTGGGAGGAGCGCTCAGCTGGAAACATGCATCCAGCAGTTTCGGCGATCAGTTTATCAGATTTTAGCTAAACAATGCAAACCGGAGCGGCTTCATGCCCGACTGGCGGAGGACGCTTTCAGTCCCGGGAACGTCACCCAGTGAAGAAGCTGCAGCAGCAACAACGAGTCGCCGCTGCGCTCACAAAGAAATGAAAACATAATTACAAACACCTTTCCATGGCCCGGGGGGGGCTCCAGGCGACATGGGGACCTTCAAACAATTGCTCTGGGATGTTGTGCTAAACAAGGCAACGCTCTCATAATAGAAGCCCCTGCTGTGACGCCTCAGACGATGATTTATTGGTGGCTTGCTGAGCATGAAATAAGAGCAGCATCAACAGACGGGAGCTTTTTCTGTGTCAGCCCAGCGGGTTGTTTGGTCGTCATGTGGATCGACATTCATTCAAACAACGTTACGAGTTAATCACATGCAAATGAAGCAGGAGTGTCCCGGTTTATCATGTCAGTGCAGGAGCTCACCTCGACATGTATTCAACAAGCCGCTGGTAGAAGAATCGCTCTGAGAATAAGGACAGAAAATTCGTAAATGCCTTTGAGAGAATCTTTACATGCAGGGAGGAAAAAGCAACATTTATGCCAACAGCGCCGACTTATTCTAAACTTATAAACGGACACAACGGACTTTCATTTCAGTTTCCACACCTGAGTGTTCAGCGTAAAACCTCTCAGAGTCCTGTTTCCTCCACACCAGGTCTTTGCAGCGGACAATCACAAAGTTGTTCTCCAGAATTCTTTGATGAAGAGCCTGAAAAAAGGAGGAGTAAAAACGCCAGCATTTATAAAACTGTCTGAGTATCTTCAGTCATTTCTGTTCTCTTGTTTTTGATGACGAACAAAAGCCTGGATTGATGTATTTCCAGTGTAAGAGATCATTTCTTTGTGTTTTCCTCTAATTACTGCTCAATTACTGTGTAATGCCCTCTGACCCATGGTTGTAAGGGAAGACATAGCTCCCAAAACCCAAACTAGAAAGATATCAAAGAATGTGAATGTGTGTGTTGTATGTTTACAAATTATTACTGCAAAAATTGAGGAAATGTCTCGAAACTGACGTCCTGATGCTTTCTGTAACCGGTGAATGTTGATGTCACAGTGAGAGCAGAGACCTCCATCATCAGCGGATGAGCCACAGCATCCGGCTTGATGACCGCCAGGGTGAGCTGCAGCACTTTGGACAGACGGGCAGCTGTCAGTAACATCTCTGAAACGCAGCCAAATTAAAACAGTCCGTCACGCAACAAACTGCTGTGTCCGTCTCGAAACCTTGGATAAACTAAACAGGTTATATGAAAAATACAATGATACGGCTTCGTCTGTAACACCAGATTTTAGCGATAGTTTGCCCCCAATTTAAAGCTTTCCATTGACTCGTAGAAAGCGTCAGCAGTGGTACGGTTACTGACACTGACCTCTGCCGTGGCCGCTCTCCAGAACAGCTGTCAGAGTGAAACGGAAAGCGACGCAGCGGCCGCCGCCATGCTGCTGCTGCTACTGCAAACACGTTCGTGAGCTTGGTCCCTGCTGCCCACCGTCCCGTCACAGCCCCGGCATCCTCCCCTCAACTGTAGTCTGGAGCTTCAAGAAGCAATACACACCAAAAACGTGGGCAAAAAACGGTTAAAAGAGACGTTAAAGGACTTCTAGCTCCGACCAGTCCGTTGGTTAATATGGTCCCCGTAAACTCAAGCTGCGCCGACCGTTCCGACCATCGAAAGGGGGGAAAATCCAACCTTGATCACAGTTCAGCATCTACAGAGTCACTCAATTGCCCTTACGTTCTGAGAAGTATAAAAGCCATTTATGATAGCACACCATTTGTGTCAAAAAGACCATTTCTATTTAAGCACGAATCTATTTTTTTAATTGCTTCCTTAGTACAGTTTCAGCAATAATCTATTTTTGTTGTGTTTTTCCCCCCGATCTAATTCCTACACAAATGTTGTGCTTGTGATAAGCAGCTACTTTTCTCGAAAGTGACATCTTGTTCCAGAATGTCTTTGAGAAACTCTCCCAGTCAGATTTCCCATCTTCCTCCAGTCGACCGTCAGGGTGAGAGCTGATGTTCCGCTTGGCAGCTGCCAGTCTCTGGGGAGAGACATTGACACAGCAGCGACAAGCTGAGACCGGAGCAAGAGAGAGATTTGGGCCGGAGGAATTTCATCACTGCGAGAGATCAGACATACAGAGTGTGAGTTACAAATGCGGAGCACATTCCAGCAATGCAAAATGACCACTCCCTTCACACGTGTGCTAGTGAAGGTGTGTGTGTGTGTGTGTGTGTGTGTGTGTGTGTGTGCGTGCGTGCGTGCGTGCGTGCGTGCGTGTGTGTGTGTGACATTCAAACAGAATAGGAGGGAAGAAAAGCGGGGGATGGAGAACCAACATAGGTCTCTCCCACCTGCCCATGTCATGTGACTTGGGGTGACACCACAGCTGTTACCTCCCAAGAGGAGGGGGCAGCGAGGACGAGAGGAGGCGCTGGGCGGCTGTGGGGATGAACTGGACGCATTTTTCAGAGCATAAAACACAAACTTTTAAACGTAAAATAGAAAAGCAGAAACAAATACTGCTTGACCAATTTTTCTTTTAGAAAAGTGTCAAAAAGTCTAAAAAAAAAAAAAAGAAAAGAAAAAGGAGTGAGTGAGGAGTGATATGCTTCGGTTTGAGTGCTTAATCACTCGTGTTGCTGTAAACAAAATGCCACATGAGTGTGATGGAGATGAACACATGGCAGACAGAAAGCTGGTGACAACAGTTGCTCATTGTCTCCCTTTGGAGGAATAACTGAAGTTATCAGAAAGGGGAGAAACACACCCAGTTTGACAGGATGCTTCAGTGATGTATCAGTGTGTCTAATTTGCACAAGAATTAAAAACTGAGAGGAGAAGATAAACTTTTTATCCTTTCTGTCTTCAGTAAGGCTACTATTTAAGAATCAGAGAATCAGCCAGTTGGTGTTTGAAACCTGCGTGTCGACGGTGATTAGCGCTGACTCTAACTCAAAGCATCCTCAGCTGGTCGGCTGATTCAGCTCGTCCTTTGCTCTCTGCTCGCTGCAGACTGCATCTCCGTTTTATCTGTGCGCGACTGCTGCTGCCGCCACTGCTGCTGGCGCTCCTGCAGTTGTCGCTCCCTTTTGGCAGCAGCTGACTGACTCACGACCCCCAACAGGCGCTTGGGTGTCCAGAAGCCGCTCAAACAGGGACCACAGGAAAGGATCCCGTCGAGACGGCAGAAAAGAACAACTTCTTCTCTTCTTATATCCCTTCTATCTTGTTATTTGAATCCAGGGTTGGGTGTAAACTCATGAAACATCTACATATCCACAATGTGAGCGCTTCATTTGATAAGCAACACGTTGTGCTCCTAAATGGGCCTGTAACTCAGTTGTACATTGATCCACCACTTTGCGGCTCACCTGCCACCAACAGGGCCGTTTGGGGCCTCGTAACACCCGCGACTCTTTCCCGTGCCTAATTGTTTTGCTTGGTGAGAACAGACACGGGTTTGTTTCCTGTCTCATCACCTTTTGAGGCTTTCCCAACAGCCTGATTAGTTTGCCGCATTAACGATGGTCAGTGTGGGCGATTTCTGTTGTTTTGTAACCCAACACCTGAGGAGGAGAAGCTCCCGGCCGCCACCGCTCGGCCCCCTTTCGCTCCGAAATCTAACGACCCCGAAGCATCCGAGCGAAATCCCTGCGCGAATTGCGCGCACGCGTTCCCTTCACCTCTCCGTCACCTGTTCTCTTTTTTAGCTTAAACGCTGCCAACCTTTGACCTTTGCGCGCCATTGCTTCACCGCGCAGGACTGGGCTCTCTCCAACAGCTGTGTCAACGTCAGGCCGGGCAACTGGTGTGCCCAGGGAAGGACGGACAGGGGCATTAATGTCAGACCGCATTATGAGTCAGCAGCATGATACTGTCTTGTCTTTGTCGGGATTAGGCGGCTCACTTTTACTTCTTGCCGATATAGTATTGCAGTATTGTTACTTCAAAAAACTTTAAAAATGTGTTTTTCTGCTTTGTGTTGTTTTATTTCCCTGCTTCACTGTCAGTCTGATAGAAACACTCAACAAATATTTGTTCCTTTTTCTTTCTTTGAGCGGGATCTCCGTCCAGATTTGAAGTGATCGGTGACGTTAACCCTCCGACTCCTGCGGGGTGTTTCCTCTGAGACGGAGGGTTTATCTGGGAGGTCATCCTCTCCTGCGCGTGTGCAGGGGCCCGTTCGGCCGTCAGCTGGACGTTTATTTATACCAACCGAGATCCCTGCTGCCGTCCGCTGCTCGGCTAACTTCTCTGGGTTTAGTCCCCCTCTAACTCCTACCTGCTGCCCCGGGGGGAAATTGCCTCCTCCTGCCAAGGAAAGTGCGTGGTGACCAACGCTGGACGTTGGCAGGATGAGGCAGATGGGTATGACAGAGGGGAACAAAGCGATTAGCAAACGGGGGCCCCGGTATGCGAATGCTGGTTAAAAATAACCTGACTGGCCCAATTTTCAGATGGCATGCTGCTCAGATGCTCGACTCCTGCGCTGTGTCTCTGTATTTGGGACTAATTGTTCCCAAAATGATCCGATGACTTAAACCTGCCGGTCAGGAACCTGTTAAAGATACTTTCTGATTGGTTGAATCTGGATATGTTGCTTGGCTGATGAGGAGAGCTGAGAGAAGAGAAGTTGACAGGTGAAGCTATCCCTCAGCTTCTTTACGTGACACACGACGAAGGAGAAACAGATGATGAGAGCGAGTCTTTAACACGAACTGTGTGCCGGCAAATCCTCGGCCCCGGAGCGAGTATGTAACAGCGATCAGCTGTCCCGCCTGAGAGGAACAGCAGGATTACGGCCCGGTCCTTCGCCATTGTGTCCGGTGCGAGAGGGGGGTCGACGATCAGCTCGACGGCAAAAGTCACCCGATATTCCCGGCACCCGGATATATTTGGCCGGGCCTTGACGCATAGCTGACATGAGTGGAAATGTTGCATTTGTGGTCCAGCCTGGCCCCAGGCCATGGGAAATATTGAACAACTGTCGAATTTAGACAACATCCTGTGGTGGATAAAAAACAGGAGCGACAAAGATGCAGCGGGGGTGGCTATTTGTGGCCGGCGGGTGCCTCGAAAATAGCGAGCGCGTTGGGTTTCAATATAAGCCCCCCTCACTGAGCTCCAGCTTTCTGTGAATGAGGCCCGGGTTCCTATCACACCCAACCCCGGCGCTGATTTTAGAACACAGGTGTTGACCTTACTGGAGCGGCTTGTGCTTGCAGCAGAGGAAAATGAGCCCCTGAGCTCGGCCCGCCGGCCCCTACAGCATTGGTAATCACTTGTATGGTCACACAGATGCTTCAGGACTGTCCAGCGTCAAAAAACGTTGTTTAATAACAAACATTATGTGTCTTTAACGTAGTTCTCACTTTAAGCTGCTTGATAAAAGAAGCAAAATGATCTGTTTATGTTGTTTTAAGATATCTCTTTGCGTTTTTTTGAGTCGTCCATCAAACAAAAGTTTCTTATGTTACATTCGCGGTTGTTTTCAAAGTGCCGCGGTGGCGGGACAGTCACCTTGTGGCCACAGGAGAATTTATTGCTTGTGTTTATGGTGCCAGGAGAACACCCATACAACTTATTCACACTCCTCAAATATCACTGGCTGTGCTTCACCCACCGAAGTTTACGTTACGATTTATCAAAGCCCCCACCCCCCACCCCCCCATCTCCCTCCTCCGCAGGCCGAGGAGCAGATACATCATCTAAATCATGGTGTCATCGCGGTGAGCCCTTTTCGTAGTTTTTCCTTTGATGTAAACGATACAATGAAGCTAAAGTGGAGCCCAGAAAAAGCCAAAGAGGGGATGAAACTCAACCTTCAGCTGTGACTCGTGGCTGCTGTTCACAGCGAATCCCCCCCAAAAACCCGGTAAAACACGCCCACCTCGCAGTTGCTTCCTTGTTCACTCTCTTTCTCCTCTAGAGTTTTTTTTCCTCCAAAATGGGGCCATTGACATTCGGTGTAAAGCAGAGGCAGGGTGGGGTGAAGAAGGAGGGGCGGGGGGGAAACAGAGGAACTGCAGGGGTGTAGGGTGTCTCAAGCCCAGTGTGAACAGCTGAGAGGTGTGATTTCACAGGCTGGCTCCCCCCTGTCAGGGCCCTGATTGGGCCGGACAGGAGGTGCAGGAGAGGCCCGGGCTTCTAAAGGACACCAACAGGTGGGAGGCCGCAGTGGAGGGGGGCGCTCCTGGCGGGATAGAAAAGGCCGATCTGCAAGGCCTGCTCTGGGCACAAGCTGCAGGCCAGATACAGAGGAGGGCGGTTGATGACAGGAGAGCTGAGGGGCAGAGAGGAGCAGGGTGAGAGAGGACCGGGGGTCTTGGGGGGGGCTAAAGAGTCAGGGCGCTCCTTATTTTGTCTGTTTTTCCAGAAGTCTATTTAGATACGTCGTCGACAAGCTCGTTGTCCTGCTAAAACCTGTTCTTTTTAGACATTTTACTTGATCTCAGTCGCTGTTTCTACCTCTACAGCCGAGTGTGAGTGATTTCAAGTGTCCTGCCAGCAAGTCTTAGATGTTTCCTTTCGATTTATTGGCCACAAAGGCCTCAGGTGAAGGGGGGAAGTGGAGGTGTGATGCAGGAAAGGATCAGGGTATTTGGTGCCTCGACATGTGTCCCCCGGAGGAGCCGTCACAGTGCAGCCAAAGGAGAAGGTTCAGGCCATTTGGTTCATAGCGGCTCGACACAGAGGTGGTGAGTTTGGTCAGGGAAGTCAGCGCTAGATAAACAGTCTCCGTGAAGGACAGGCGGACCGCGGCCTCCAGGTCGACCCCAGCGAACGGTCAGGAGAGGACAAAAGGAGGCGCAGCAGAGATCAATGCAGGTGAGTAGGGACTCCTTCACCTTCTATTCAATCTCCTTTTCCAATAAATGATGTCATGCTCCTCGCGAATCTGCTCCTTGAAGGTTTTATAATGAGAACTTGAAGCTACAGCTGTTGGGCTCAGAGTGTGTTGCTATGACGTGATGTTTGGGGAATAAAACGGGCTGTGACCTTTGTCTGCTGGAAGCGCCAGCACTCGCCTCACCCTCCGAAGCTATTTGAACACAGTTCAGCATCACCTCATTGGCATCACCCATCACACAGCTGAATAAACTGGCATTCAGCACCCTGGTTCATTTGCTTTCAAAGTTGGAAAGCATCCTGATTTCCCAGCTTTTAAACAAAATACCAGTAATAAAGCGCCAAAGATTCATCTTTGACCACACGCTCTTTTCAAACCAAATCTCTCCTTTGATGGGCGCTGATGTTCGCGGGCGCCATCGCGTGCCTCCCCTCTTCGCTCACGCTGTCACAGATAACCACAGTTGAGCCGGTTGTTCCCGCTGCCCGTCATGTGTGAAAGGCGGCTTTGTGTGTGTGTGGAGCAGAGGTTCCAGTTGTTGCCCCTTGTGAGGACATGCTTCCTTATATCCCCATATTAATACACCACTTATGGAATGTAAGGAAGTGTGTGGTTTCAAGGGGACTCGAGCATCAAATGAGAAGACAATTTGTTGAAAATCTCGACTGTATTTTATGTGTATTTCTTTTGTCTTTTTTTGTTGAAACTTGTAGCCTCGTTTTACAAATGTGGAGCTGGGCTTTGTCTGATTTTATGGGATGGGAGGGGGGCTGTCAGGGTTCGTGTGTGTGTGTGTGTGTGTGTGTGTGTGTGTGTGTGTGTGTGTGTGTGTGTGTGTGTGTGTGTGTGTGTGT
>JASSRZ010000020.1:1694352-1726883 GCA_032164315.1 Malacoctenus gilli
CTGAGAGTTCTGATGACAGGCATGTTGGTACCTGCAAGGTGAGTGGGGGGAGAAATGTGTTCAGATATGCGTGAAGTAAACCAGGATCCACCTCTCCAAAATCATCAGTGGAGGCGCCAAACCAGCTTGGAAGCTGAGACTTTTTCAGACACTCCTGTGTATTCATCTGGGATCATATGGTTGCCACGTTTGTTGGCCAAAGCAGTCAAAAGTTTCGGGCGCGTCTCCAAACCCCAGGCGCCAGGGGGACAAACACAGACGACTGAACGGGACTGAACTTCTGAACTGAACTTGATCGATTAAACATATATTTAAAAAAAGTTTCTGTTCCAATCAATTTCACGTTGTCTAAGAAAGGCTCGGTGGCGAAGAAAAAAGTTGTATCCACTTGGAGCGACACGTAGGCGACTTTCGAAGACAAATTACAGCTTTATACGCGCAGCCAATTAAAAAGAGCGCTTTGGAGCACGGGAGCGCGCAACGACGCGAAAGTTACCAAGACCGTGCAGAAACTTTTATATTTCGGCGAAAAAATACTTATATTAAACATAACTTGGTTTTATTTGTCAAAATTCCCGAAGCTATCAGATACTTTCAAAAATCAACATGAACGCAGAGCACGTTTGAAACAGTTTAATGTGAAGATTTGAGTGCCTGCCTTTTTTTAATCTAACTTATTTTTGCGTTTCAGCTTTTGGCGCAAGGCATCATTTCAAAAGGTAGACTTACCGAGGGTACAGCGCGCTTCCAAAAAAAGGAAGGATCAGAGTAACTTGAGAGTATTTATACTGCCCTGCCTTCACCGGGGGCCAATCAGATTGAGAGGGCGGACAGCGGCGCAGCGGAAAGGAGCAGAGCAAAACAGTGCCAAGATCAGGTGGCAGCCGGGATGAATATATCTGTGAACCTTCGAAAGGCTTTCACTTGTTCGTCTGGAACGAGCAGTGAATGTTCAAGTGGAGACCAACAAATATCTCTTCAAAGTTTTTGAAAAACGACAAAGGACGTCTGGAAGTCGTTAACGACACAGATTACATAAGACAAATAATGATGATGGCGCTCTGGCACAAGCAAGAGATATGAGATCTGAACCCACTCCAAGTGTAGTTCACTTCACAACAGCCAGTTGTGCAACAGGGGCTCAGACCCCTCCTCCTCTTCCTCCACCTCCTCCTCCTTCTTTTTTTGGCTGATGCCGCGCGTCACGGCGGCATCTTTCTAAGACTCCTTTTCCTCAGTTGATCCCCTGCTGCTTTTGCACTCGATCACCCCTAATAGGCGAACAAAGTGATGAATAAGTGAGAGGGGAGGGAAAACGAGCTTGCTTCTTCTTATGCAAAGTGTCTTTCCATTCAAACGAATGGGGGATGGAGGAGAGGGAAGGCAGACAGCCACCTAGACAAATGAAACCAGGCCAGTGAGCCGGGCTGAGGCTGCGCTGGCACACGGCCTGAACCCAACGCGTCACTGTTACACCATCAGTAAGACACCGGGGACGCTGATTCTGAGAGGATTTGAGATTTGGGTCTCATAAAGGGGATCGTTTGGACCATATGTTTCTGCTCTGCACAGTAGCGGAGCCTCAGAGCAAAGCACGTGGCCAAAAGACAGATGGGTAGAAGAGACAAGAAAAAACACCCGGTAAAATGGATAATCAAATCGAAATATTTTAATAAAATTCGAGTCAAAAGTTGAGAATAAAGGAAATGTAACGGAAGCAGTTCACTCACCAGTGAGTATTCAGTTGCGGGTAAAATCAGCCTCCCGAAAAATGTTGTCCGACTAGAGAGATGCTGCTTCCTCCTTCGAGCTGGTGTCTGTGGCTCGTCCGCGCGCTGACGTGATGCCTGTGTTATCTCCGTCCAGTGTTGCATCAGCTGCGCCTTCAAGCTATATATCAGCAGCCATCTGGTTTCAGGGGAAGCCGGCTTCCGCTCGGATTGGTGGAGCGCCGGAGGTGCGGTCCCCTCTCGCAGGCCACGCCCTCCGCCGGTCGCGTCACCCGCGCCCGGCGGGCCCGCAGCTCGGCGGGCTCCAGCGGGGGCCGAACGTCTCCCCCTCCGGACAGCGTGCCTGCTGACTGCGGTCAAATCTGAGGGCAGGTGTGAAGTTTTAATGCGCTTCCTCACAAAAGGAGTGGACATAAACGCGTCCTCGGGCCCATGTGACGCTGTGACCGATGTGTTGGGTGCAGCCTGAATGTCCCCTTGTGGTTCAGGAGGAGTCAAGACAAATAGGCTAAGCAGAGTTCAGCTCAGCCTGTTGGAGAGGCTGCAACGCAATCCAAAAGCAACAGACTTTTGATAGAGTGTCATTCAAACAAGCAGTGAAACAATTTAAAAGCAAAAGATAAATACAGAAGATCTGTTGTGATCCTGCAATGCTACAAACTTTCACCTCACAAATGATTATATAGTCAGAAATGAAACCTGTTCAACAACCTCTACTATTAATACTCGCAGCAGTGGCTCGGTTGGTGGAGCAGGTTGTGTTCCAATTGCAATGTTGGTTGTACAGTCCTCAATCGTACCCACTCCAGAGGTGGAGGAGCTTTTGTGGGATACGCTGCAGCCCGAGTGGCTCCCAACAATGTGCCAAAGGTGTGTTCGTCTGAGTGAGTGAACGGGAGAATCTGACCGACCGAGTTCAGAGCACTGAAACAGCAGGAATGCTCAAATGAAGGACAAGGGCAGCAACAGTAGCAACGTTTACTGCTCCGACTATAATTGTTATTATTGGACAGTGTTGACAGATACGTCAGATTGTTTATTGTTTTTGATTTCGCTCCCTAATCATCTTTGAACACATGTGAATTGTTGAGTACAGTGCAGTTTAACAAGTTAAATCCCTCTAAGTTTCCTTATATAACACTTGAGAACAGTACTAGAAGTTACGGGTCATGTACTGTACATCTGACATTATGGGGTGTAAACATGTAAACTATGTTGCTAAGTAACATTTAGTTACTTAAAAGACCAAATCAACACTCGTTCATTAAATTCACAAAGTTGTTTGTTGTTCACTGGTTGTTAATTTTTGACAGTAACAATCAGCCTCTTTATGAGAGCAGTGAGTGATGTGTGAAGGGATCCAGCTGTGTCATAGTGATGCAGAACATTCTCATGTCCTCAGATGCAACACAGTTAACAAACACGACGCTCTGAGGCAAGAAAGCACACGTGCTGATTGAAATACGAGGCCTAAACAAACACACAAATCAGAGAGTGTGAAAAGTATCTGGCCTCCACATGGTGAATAATAACTGGTCAAACATACAGCAGCTTTGTGATCAAACACAATAAAAAACGGATGTGATGTGATGTGATGAATTCACAAGGCAAAGTTTCACAGAAGGATTTCATAACCTGGCAGTAAATAAAGAAGTGAATCTGTGTTGCGCCTTCATTCTTGATTTCATTCATGTTTGTGGAGAGAAAGGACTGATGCCCGTATGTACACAGCCTCTGTTTGACTCCCAGATTTGTTTGCAGTAGATAGAAAACGGCCAGACGGGCCAACAGTGTCTGAAAACCAAGCCAGCGGAGGGAGGGCCCGAGCTGGCTGCTCGCATGTGAGTGGTGGATGTGTGCACACCCCCACGCCTGTCATCACTGGGAAGGATATGACCGCTTCAAAAACACAAGTTAATCTTTGAACCGGCACACTTTTTTGATCAAAAACAAAATCTGGGTGATTCGGTGGGGAACCTCGAGAGGGTCAAGGGACTTGTTTTTGCCTTCTGTCTTTTGGATCTGACCAAACTCGATCCTCCTCCCGTCGGGTCGCACCGTACTCATCAATTACAACTTCCATGATAATTCCTCTCTTTCATCCGAGAGGCAATCAAATGATCAGTGAAGCCTTTTCTTAGCTTTCAGAACACGAGGCTTGCGAGTACTTGAAGAAGAGTGATCGCTGAGCGGCAGCACTGTAAACACTGCGTCTGTCATTTCATGCCTCCGTGGGGCAGCTGATCCAAGGCTATTTATTCCCCGGCCATCTCATCAGATGATTGTTCCGTCACAGCAGCGGGCAACATATTTCCTGAGGTGGCCGAGGGGGGTGTTGGTCACTGATAGACGGGAAGGGGGACGTGTAAACCTGTTCTTCTGCCCTTATAGGAGCTTTGAGAT
Organism: Malacoctenus gilli; assembly: GCA_032164315.1. Taxonomy (NCBI): domain Eukaryota; kingdom Metazoa; phylum Chordata; class Actinopteri; order Blenniiformes; family Labrisomidae; genus Malacoctenus; species Malacoctenus gilli. The sequence goes on from JASSRZ010000020.1 coordinate 1,698,486, forward strand.
GCGATCTGGGTCCCAACAGTGTCGTGTATTCTACTCCAGTGAACACTTTGCCATTTAGTTGTTCTGTGAGGTAATCTGGATATTTTTAAGTCCAGTTTTTCACGTTTTGGTTGGACAAAACTCACTGACAGGTGGTACACAGTCATAGCTGTTGGGCTATTTGGTGCTCATGAGGTCAAACAGGTGTTCAAAAGTTTCTCATGACAACGACAACATCAGCAGTCTGCTGACGAAAATCAGCAACAGGTGAAATGTGGTTGAGACTAAACTAAACTGTGAACAAAACCAAAAAAAACGTCATTTGTGCTACAATTTTATTGGTTTGCAAACATAACAAAAAAAAAGAAATTTCACAGAAATAGATTTTTTTCTTCAAGCATCTGATCAACGCCGATAACAGTAAATACGTGCTTATCTTTTTGATTATTTTCAGTAAGGCATTGCACAATGTTGAGTCCAACAAAACCGACAGATGACTCACCCAAGGTGATCCTCGGCACGAGCAACGACAAATTCAAGATGTTGCGCAAAATGCAGGCGAGATCGATGTGAATGACCCCCTCCATCTGGTGGGACTCATGCACACACACACGCACACACACGCATAAAGCATTATGGTGTGTTTTTTTGGCTGCCAGGAGACAAAAGTAAATAGCACACATTGAAATATACATGTAAACTTTCCCTTTATAATGCATCTAGAAGAATGGAATAAGCTCAGTTTAGTGTGATTGTTACATGACTGTAGTAGTTTCAAACATTGAAAGAACAATGAGCCAAGCAGCAAATGTGCATCACGAACACTGGCCAATATTTACAGCACAGTGTAAAGCTTGAACTGCATTACTGTGGACCGCAGCTTTCCTGACAGCGGACTCAAGACGAGTCCCGAGGCGTTAGAAGAAAAAACGGTCGAAACCAAGGAGTCGATATCAAAGAGAAGATTTCTGGCTGTCTGAGACATCTGTGCAAACTTTAAATCTACACTCTGTTTATGTTACTCTGTTACATTGACAAGCTGTCCTCTTGGTTACTGAGACGATTCTGGCGTGATAATGGCTGATTTGCACGAATAACAAATGATTCTAGTGAGAGTGCGATCAAGAAGCAGTGGCTTTACATGCAGAACGGTGCTGAAACGCTGCATCAGTTCTGAAGCAGGAGATCCCACACTTACATTTTTCCTAATATTTCCAAAAACAAACAAAAAATCAATTTTATAAAACAAAAGCTGGCCTTTAAACTTGAAACTCTCTCTCTAATTATAACATCCTCACTTTTTAACTCTAGTTAAGTCTCATCTCCGTCACCATGACAACAAAATCATATTCACTCTTTTCCTGAATCATAGCAACCGCCAACATTTAGACCCATGAACACCTGGAGAAAAGTGTCGTCAACGCCAACCCTGAAGGCAGGTGTGACATTTATAAAGAGAAAACTCAATTGAGGCCTCAGGCCCTAAAAGGTTAATAGAACATATTTTGAGGTCAGGTTTGTCCCCGTATAATGAGGTGTAAATTAAACATTTGTGTATGTCGTAGCTCCTGTCTGGAATGTGAAGTAGCAATTTGATATATAAGTAAGACATGTTACTTTTTTAGATACATGTTACATAAATCTGCCTTCTCATTATACAGTACTCACTGTAGGTGCTGATCCTTCCTACATTTATTATGTCATCTCAATGTGCAGCCAAGTCACATGCTGCCTTATGGCACCCTATATGTTGCCATAGTTACTCTGCAGTGCTTCAGTGCTGTATACATTCAGCAGGATATTTGGTGAAATCATGAACCCTGTAGTAATATATGCACCACTTCTCACCCACATAGCTCCCCTCCACAGAAGATAAATGCCAACAAATGCAGAGGAGTCAAACAAGCAGTTGTTGGAGGGAGCTGGACGCATCAAACACGTGGTTTAAAATCACGGAGTAGGAATTGTTGGATGAAATTCGATAACCAGTCAAAGTGCAATAATGTGGGTTCACATGCACCTTGACGATAGAGAGCTATGAAACGTTTTGCTTTGAGTTGAACTGTCAAGATTTTTTTCTTTTCGCTCTCTTTCAGGTTACGGAAAGACAACTTGGTAAATGGTGTGTTTGCTTAAAGCATGTAGGGGTTTCAATCCAGTGAATCATCCCCACTGTGTGAGATGTGTCAGAGTTGACGATATTCCGATGTGAGCTCCCATGCAGGTCTGTCCACTGCATCCACCTCCCCCCTCCGTCCTGCTTCCTTTCACCGGCATCTCTCCCTTTACGGCGTTTGCAGCAGAGGGTCCTCGGTCTCCAGTTGGGCCAGCTGCCTACGCAGGCTGTTGACTTTGTTCTGCAGCTCCTTGTTGTACTCGATTATGTGCACCATCTCTTCGTACGCCTCATCCAGACACTTGGAGGAGCGGTTCCAGCGAAGGAACACTCCTGCAACAACAAAAACACAAACAACAGATTGAGAACAAAGCACATCACAGGGTGCGTCAAGTTTTAATTAAACAATATATGAGCTGCAAACAGTCACGGGAGCGCGCAGCTCCCGTGACTGTTTGCAGCTCATATATTTAACATGTCAAACCATCAAATCAACTTACCACAGTCTGTTTTTGTTGCACAAAACAAAGTATTTCAACTTGATGGAAATTTGCGACTTTCAGATCAAAAACATGTAAAAGCGAAACATGAGCTGGACAAGAAGTGGAGCTGTAAAGCGGCAATTATGGGAACAGGAGCACAAAAACTCATCAACACCCTGGCACCGGAGGCAGGCGGGGGACTTCCAGAGAGGAACCAGTGTGACTACAGAGAGATGTGCTGCATGACTGGAATGTACAACTCTCCTGCAAGGTGACTTGTTAATCACGAGATTAATAAAGCACAGCAATCACCTGATCCGCCTCAAGCTCAAAATGTACCGAGTACGTGGACACTGTGTCCACGAGAGACATTTCCAAAAATAAGAGACATTATTTCTCTTAAATCCAGACGTGTAAATGTCATTTAACACACTTGAAGATGTTATTTCAGGCAGAAGAGTCTGCAAATAAAAAAAGCTTTAAGGATGAGTGGAAATGCAAACTGGTGACTTGCTTCTGCATTAAAAGCATCCGCATGTCTGATTGATTTAGAAATGATCACATGGGGCCTGGGGAGGGAAGGGAAGGGGAGGGGAGGGGAGGGGGGAGGGGGAGTGTCCTTATGTGACACACATTGCAGATTCGAAAAAACAAGCCCAAAGCTCTTCGTTCGGTCTGCTTTGGCGCCCCCTGTGGTGAAATGTGGGACACACCGCTGTGTTTCTGACCTTCACAGGGATCGAAATGGTGTCACGAGTGTGACGTCAGTGTTTCCACTGGCTGAAAACGTGCACACATCGATTGCTCCACCTGGCCTCTGTAAGGTGGATGCTGGAACGTGCATTGCAGTGTGTCGTTTGTCACTCCCCCCCCCCCGAAGGTCGCCGCCGACAACCTTGTTTGTTCTGTGCTGCGAACGTAAGAGATCCCAACACAGTCAATGTCAACACAGACACTGCTGGTGACTTGACGGATCTTTTTTTTTGTTCCTTGATGAGACTTTGAAAACCAAGCCGCAAAAAACAACCTGATTGCTAAGAGCTGAACGCTTTATAATCTATTTAAAGCAAACGCATTGAAATGGACCCGCACCAGATCTCTAAACATCACTCTCACAACACATTCGAAGGGAAATCGTCTAACTGGAACAACCTGCCGCTCCTAAAGGAAGCACTTTTGCCCTGAATGCCGCTCAGGAGTCTGAGGAATGTAAACACTGGCCGTCCCCCTTTGTGTCCACACAGCCAGCTAAAGACCTGGACTTCCATGGGGTCTTTCAAGCGGGCCCGGCAGCGTGCGTCACTTTCTGAGAAGAAGGTGCGTAGGCAGCGGGGTGGGTCACGTGCTCCCGCCAGAGCTCCTATATCATCTTCATATAGATTGAGGGTTTGACACAGAGGCTTCAAGCTGTGGGCGGGGCCCGAAAAACTGCATGCCTGAACCGAATGACCCCCCCAACACGTCCGTCTGGAAGTCTCCCTCCCCCCAAAACCTCACAGAGGTTCAAACAGAAGTGGACCATCAAAGGAAACTTCAACTTCAGGAGTGTTGGGCACTTTCCTCGCAGTGAAACATTTAACTTCCTGATTATGGTGTTTGTGAGTAATGTGTCCCTTAAGTCTTGTTTCGTGACTTTATGGCGCTTTATTGATATGAATGTAAGTCATTTTCACTGCTGGTTTTGTTGGCCTCCAGTCAAACTGCTTCACAAACAAAAACGGTGGATCTCAACATTTAATACGCCTCAACTAAAAGGACTGTTTCCCCCATTATAAAGTGTTTCAATGACACTCTGTGAGCAGTGCCGACATTTATGGAAGTGTTGTCTGAAATTGCTGCTGCGGACTCCTTCGGGGCTATAATTAGCCCACTAACTGAGAGCCAGTAGTAAACTTCACTATCCAGCGCCAGCGGGGCTCAAGTGTCGGGGAGGATGCTCCCCGTCCAAACCATAATAAGGAAAACAGGCGGGCCTCACACTTCACTGACTTGGCCGACGTGCAATGTGAGCAATGCTGACAATGCAAAAGCATAGGCTTTACCTCTTTATGTAACATGGCTCAAGATCACTGCATGTTCAACGTGCAGAAGTAAGAAAGCGCTGTAAGATTTCTTTAAACAGCTTTAGGAACTGTTTGTTCGACTCCATAGATGAAGCTTTTAATTCGAGTTGGGCCTATTATAGTCACATAGTTAAAACTATAGTAAATTAGCAGCGATTCTTAACAGGCTATTTTCTAAATCTAATGTTTACCTTTAGTTGTTTGTGATGTTTAAAGAGAAAAATACTTGTAGTTATTGAAAAAACAAACTTCTCAAGAAAAAGAAACAAACAAACCTTTGCAGTGATGCTCATTGTTGCTCAAATGATTTATGTGTCACTGAGACAGACTCTTTGATTTACATGCACCTCGCTTACTTTCTGTACACGCACTGGAACAAGAAGCCCTGTCTGGGAGGAGTGTATTTACGCAACAGTACACATGCTACTGTATTTACTAGAGGCTTATGGGTCAGCAAGTTTACAAACAGTACAAGTGCAATGCTGCCCTCTAGTGGTTTTACATGGAGACGTTTCAGCAAAAAGAGACTATTTCAAGAAACACGTCACATATTATTGACTGTGGAAACTTGGCCGGCTTTCACGCAGTGAAGTAAGGTTTTAGCATTTCGTAACTCCAAATATAAACCCAAAGCAAAGAGTCAATCCCACAGGTTGATGAGAATTAATGAGGCAAAGAGTCTCATTAGCTGACTCATGAGAACACGTTTGCTCTGTCAGGATTCTTTTCAGTAGTGCAGACGACGCAAAGTCACAAACCGACTCAACTAATGAAAATGGCTGTGTATTTTATTACTTTTTTACACATGTTTAATTATTGAGATCTTATGTTCTGATTTTGTATTAAAGAGCAATTATCTTAAGCTATCAGCAGTGGATCAGAAGTTCGAAAAACACCAGATAAGAGCTGCCTCGCTATTTCCTTTGAGGACTGTGTTTCTGTTTGTGTCATACCTTCCCAAAGCAGGAGACTCTGAGGGGCCACAGAGGGCCAGATGACAAGACTGTTGGCCTCGTACAGAGGGTTGGTGAAGTGTTCCAGCTCCTGGGGCCGATTCACCCATGACCACAGGGACACGGTCTTCTCGGGCAGAGACAGTTTGGCTCTACAGGAGGAGGACAAGATGTGTCGGCTTAAATTACAAGAGAAGAACAGAGGCTTCCAGCGCTTTCTAACGGCAGGCCTGTAAGCTGCAGGAAAGTGCAGATATAGATTAATGAGAATAATCAGGCTTGAGGAAAAGTTTTCCGTTTCTTTAATTAAAAGATTTAATGGTGACTTTGAGAGCAGAAACTAATCCTTAGAAGATTCAGCAAGGCTGGTTCAGGGCGACAAACAGCTTAGGAAAAAGCTCCGATATCATTCTGATGAGAAGTGATCACCCTTTTGAGCCATGTGATCCTGCGGCACAGATATGCAGAGCATGTGGCCAGATAATAAGCATCCACAGCATGTGGCCGACATGAGTGGACAAGACGATTTTCGGACTGACCTCTCGGCCGCGCTGTTGCCCAGGAAAGTACCAAACTGGGAGGCGTACGCGTGCTCGAAGAGCAGCACCAGGAAGCTCTCGGTGAATTCGAAGGAGCAGGGGAACTGGCGAAGGATCTGCCACACGCAGTCCAGGAACAGCAGGAAGACGGGGGCCTCCAGGCGAGGCTTGCTGTTAGAGTAGGCGGACTGAGCGCAGCGCTGCTGGAACGGGTGTCCTGCCTGCGGAGGGGGGACAGCAAGGCCGTGAGGAGACACACTCATTGGAGGGGTCTGTCACCTCATTCGTAGCAAATATCTTCCCTTTGGAGAGCAACTGCATTACGAAAAAACGGGGAATTCCAAGTACCTGAATAATCAGAATCATGTTCAAGCAACAGGGTCAGAAAGAATTGACAGGCAGTGCATTAAAGGTCAGAGAAGGTCACCTGGAGCCACTCTCGCTCCACCAGGCCCTGAAAGCCTTTGATGGTCCTGCAAGCCGGATCAAGGATGATCTGAGCCAGCGAGGTCACCTGCAGAGTGGAGTCTGTCCCTTCCGTACCGTGAACAAGCACCGACGCTCCCTCCCTGAAAACACCACAGGGTGAGAGCGGGCGTCAGCGCAGCATTCAGGTGATTTCAGGGTTTAAGAACAACGAGGGGCTTAAGCGTCCGTCGCCTGACCTGTCGATGCACTGAGCAGCCAGGCAGGCAGTGGTGAGGATCTCTTTGACATGGGACTGCCAGCTGGAGGCCTCCAGCTTGCTTAACCAGCGGTCCATGCTGTGGGACTGGTCATTACAAGCCTCCACCAGTTTAATCAGGCTCTCCTGGAGGACATTCGACCTGAGGATGACAGAATAGTGCCAAACCAATTGAGTTTGGTACTTAATTTCACTAAAATCAGTCTTAAAAACATGTTTAAAATCTCATTACATTGTCATCTGTGTCAAACCCTATTTAGATCATGACCACACAGAGACTTCGAATCCCATAACACTCGTTCACCTTTCAATGGCTTTATGGATCCTCCTCCACTGTGGGTAGTTGCCCTCAGACTCGAACCCGCCGCCTCGTGCTTTGGCCTGCTGGGCCAGGCTGATGGTGCGCGTATCGATGATGTACCCTCGCTTTCCTGGCCGCAGGGTGGCGTTGATCAGCTTCTCGTCTTCCTTGCACCGCCGCCCGTTCGTGCCCGTCATCGGCTGTCCTGCTCGCATCATCACCTGAAGGTCGAAAGCGGTTAAAAGTGCGACAACTCTGATGTGCGAGTTAAGGAGTCAAAACCAGATATGAGCCAAGTGTCTTTGTGCTCACCATGCCGTTTTTCTTGTGGTAGTAACTGAGGACAGGAAATCGGCCGCCGTGACGGAAAGTAGCGGCTTTCCTCAGCGTGTCGTCGTCTACGTCTTTGGGCACGGCCACGAGAGGGGGGTACGACGCACACACACTGAAGTCCTTGTTCACCTCACTGAGTCTCCACTCGTCCGTCTAAGAGGGAAGAACGCAGCACAATACTGACGCGGATGATGGAGCGATTTCCCCGAGGTGAAACGAAAAGCTTCCTTAATGTGACAGCGTGCACATAACTCAGGAATCATTGACACTGATTGTATTCGTACCATGGACTCCAAATCTTTAAAGGCATCCAGTGGAAGAAATGAGTTCCATCCATCATCTATGACTTCAAACATCGGCCGGTAGAAGAACGGATACATCAGTGAGACGATATCAAGCGTGGACAAGGCCTGAGGAGGATCGGAAAGCGATCGTAAACATGATCACACATGGTACTGGTTTTCCCCTGAAAGGAGATTATTAAAATGACACAATCACTCCACCTTGTGACATTAGCACATTTAGAGTGGCTGGATTTACCTCAATAGAACTGGCAATGTTGAGACACTCCTCCATACCAGGGATGTCGAGATGAATCACCCGCAAGTCTTTGCATTTGACGATGATGCTTCCCAAAGATCCCACAAATCTAAGAGGAGACGTTGTTGATTTTTTTTTAGTAACAGCCAAACACACATGGTAAAGTGTGAGACTTGTGAAACAAGTGAAACTGAGACTTGTTTCAGAATTGTGAAACAAGTCTCTGGTTGTACATTCAGGACAGCATTTTGAAGGGCAGCTGAAGGGCAAAAAGAGGGCAGTTTCAGTAGTGACGGTGACTCAAACTTCCTCTCAGAGCTGTCTCAATTCCTCTTATCAACGGAAATGGAAGTCAGAAAAATGCAGCTGTCTTCAGAAATGCATCCGCTACTTGGTCTCACATAGATTAGTCGGCCAACAACAGTGAGCTGCTTCACCTCTTTTCTATGGAGTCGATGTTTGAATGAAGCAGCCACAGCTCCTCTGTGTTGTCCTGTCTGGAGGACAGAATCAGGTGGTGGCCGGTCAGGCACAGGGTCCCTTCGACAGTGGGGAGGAACGGCCGGTGCAGGACAACCCCGTCCACCCTGGGTGTTTTAATCAGCTCTGCGAACTCCATGGTCTGGCCAGAGTAAAAAATAACCAACAACAAAACACAGCCAGCCAGGGATGTTCAGGTGTGGTGAGAGACATGACGATCGTTTGAAGTTATGTCGCTGCAACTATTATCGCTGCAATTATCTGCAACGTTTCCAGACCCGCTGTGCTCCTCACAAATACGTATAAAAATGCATGTTGATCTCAGTCAAAATAAAACGGATAAATGAACAAGTGGAGCGGGTTGAATCAGGAAATGAAGTGGCTAACGTTAGCTAGCATGCTAATTTTGAATGAAACAAAAATATTTCACCAAAGCATTGTTTTTCGTCAGTTTAGAAATTACTTTAAAAGTCTAATACAGTAAATAATATGAAAACAAAGTCTAGTCTTATATGCCATTCGGTGGCGATGGAGAGATTTGACGTTAAATTACCTGTTAGTCCTTTTTTTGGTCGTTGGGCGAGACTGGTGCGTTCACAAAAACACACCGACTGGAAACAACAATCGTCTGAAAAGAACGGCCCACGGCTCAAAAGAAAAAAAAAAAAACCCTCTGCATATCCTGATTAAATTATGTTCCCTTTGAAAAACTGTATTTTTCCTCATTATTGTTTCAAAAACCTACACCAAAGATAAATTAATTCGTGTAAACTCACAAAATACACCTCCCCTCCCTTTTTGGCAAAGGTACTGAGGGAAAATTCGAATCTGCCCCCTTCCGTTGTCAGTAGGAGTTATTATATTTTTAACAAGTCTACATGAAGATGATGTGACCTAGTGCAACACATTTCGATCGGAATGTGTCCGATAAAACGTTGACTTGTATAACCATGGAGTCTATGTCAATAAAGGACACTAGGTGGTGACGTTGGAACATTTTTTAAGAGACATTTGTCTGTCAAACGCCAGGACACCGGTCAGGTTGTAAGAAAAGGCTGCTTTAATGCTTCATGGATAAGATTTTGTGAGACAGGCAAACAGGACTGAACCTGACAATAGTCACCTGATAATAAACAACCACTGCAGCTTTTGTAAATGTTTCTGCACTGGTTGTTACATAGAAAAGAAATGTGTGGTCATAATACTTTGGCTGATCAGTGTCAGTCAGAATGACCATCATATGTGGAGTAACAGGACATATTTTTGTATTTATAGAGGACAATGTTTTATTTTTCTAGCATCAGATGGAATGGGATTTACATGGAAAGCAGTGGTGGAGTATTTACCATTCACAGTGTCATCTTAGATAACCGGGTTAGTGACTGAAACGGCCCCAGGGTCCCGTGAAACTAACCCGATGTCAGGCCCTCGCGTCAGTGGTGTACTCATAGTTAGAAGAGGAGGAGGTGGATGGAGCCCCGGGAGAGATGTGGGCAGGCTGGTGAAGCAGGAGGCAGGGGGAACTAGAGAGATGGAGACTTCCAAACAGCCCCACAGACACAAAAACAACATACAAGTCAAACAGCAGCCCAAAAACATCAGACTTCATTGGGAGGGGGCGAAGGGGGTTGGGAATGCAGTGGGGTGGTGGGAGGGTCTGTTGACTACACAAAGCGCTTGAGCAGCGCTTAAACTGTGTTTTGCTTTACAGGCACCAATTAAGTAATCAAGGAAATTATGGAGCGCCACACACTCATTGAATAGAGATAAGTCAACCTTTTAAAATCATAAGTGAGCTGCCTTCCCCAAAGGCAGCCAGAGTTTCACTCTGAAGAAAAAGGAGGCGCAGCAGGAAAAAACTGTTGCCTGAGGGTTGTGTTTTAGTTCTCGGAAGAGTGAGGAGATCTGCCCGCTGAGATCTTAAAGCGCATGAAGGAACTCACATCGACCTCGAACGGAGGACTCCCTAAAGAGGTGAACGCTTTTGGAAGGGGGCGGGATGAGCCACAGCAGAAGGAGGCTCGAACGGGGAAGTTTCTTTTAGATGTAGCCTGATTTTGACAGAGCAATGCGCGCACGTGTGTGTTTGTGTGTGTGTGTGTGTGTGTGTGTGTGTGTGTGTGCGTGCGTGCGTGCGTGCGTGCGCGCTCGCGTGATGTATTGCAGATCAGCACAGTATCTGCTTCAGTTGCATCCTGTCTGAGCTCCACAATAGATGATTTGCTCTGGGCCTTTTCCAGCACACATCACAGAGAACGCTGCATAGACGCCAGAGCTCAATTGAATGTGAAACCCAGCAATGCTTTACAAACCAAATACCTGCCCTTCTTCCGGGGAAAATATGCTTTGCTGTGTAGTTTCAAAAATAAGATAGGCTGATGGAAAGAGCTTTGAAAGCAAATATTCACTTTGGAGCCTTTTGTTGGATACAGTCATGTGACCAGACCTTTCTCCAGCACAACGCTTGATGTTGCAAATGCAGATCATCTACTTTCATCAAAACATCTTAAAACTGACTTGCGATATTTAGGATGCCACAAAAACAAGCAAATTAGCGTCATTAAAGAGCAACAAGCAAACTGCGTCTGTGCCTAAACCTGTCAATGTTTACACTACTCCCCCACATCACATGTGAGAACAGATTTTAGGACATTTTTGAACATCCTTTTGACAAACTTAGAAAAAAAAGGACAATTGGTACCCACACATGTTCCCACTCAGGCTTTTCATTCAGCTCCTGATCAAGACAATCACATCCATTCGTCACTGCTTCCCTTTAACCCTCTGTTCTGCCAGGCTGCTGCCTAAATCCTATTTATCAGAGGATATTTTGAGCATGTCCAGTGAATCAGAGCAGCCTGTCAAGGCAGAGAATGATGACTTGTACGTGGGTGACGTCCGAAAACAGTTGTCACTTTCTGAGAGTTCTGCTGTAAGTAAGAACTTACTTTATGAGAGTTTCTTGGTAGATTTAATAACCATCAAGGTTCATGGCATGCTTCAATCTTCAGAATTGTGCAGCATTGAGAATGTAGCATTAAGTTGCATGTGATCGTAACAGTAAACAATTCTTTCCAACCAACCACAATGAATGCGGGAAATTATCTTAAGTTTAAAAAAATCAAATAAGAGAGACATTGGAGCAAAATGACCTTTTGCCTCTATAATTTAGCACAACATCAACCATTGCAAAGTCCAACAAACTGTGGATTAGCCAAATCAGTGCTGCTTCAAGACAATACGACATTACTAGGCTCACATTGAACAATGTGACATCAATCATGAGGTGAAGGCCAAGTCATCAACCCCCCAAGGCCACGGCCATGAAGCCCCCCCACCCCCCCACACTTAAATTACAAATTGTATTCTTATTATAAATAACATGTTGCTTAATCTTTGCTGCTGTATATAGTTTGATGTAGGTCCTGTTTTCTGTTTAGTCCATTTTTCTTTTTCTTTCAGGTTTTCGAGATTTTGTGATGCTTTAGATCGATTTATGTTTTTTATTAGTAGATTCACAGACCCCCAAATTAAAGATTTACTCTGAGTAGACGTTATTTTGCTGCTAATACTCAGACGCAGCATTTAAAGAAAACATGGGGACTTGTCATTTGCTTTTGCCCACTTGTATTGATTGGACCTCTGAAAGCACAAAACATAAAACAGGCTGGCTCGCCCACAAAGCAGCATTGATTTGCTCCACTTGAACATTTTGCCCACATTATGCAGGATGTAGATTGGAGGGGGAGCGAGCTAACGCCGCGTCCACAGGTGGGAAGCGAACGTGTTGAGGTTTGCGACTGAACAAGCACCAGGCACCAAACAACTCAGAATGCAGCCGTTTCGTCTTTGATTTCCTTTTCTTTGGTGTGAAATGACTATTGTCTGATTGTAGCCTGAGAGTGCATCCTGTGACAAATTGGTTACAACGGCTGTTGTAATCTGTTGTCATCTGATTTGATTGTTGTTATTGCTCCGAGGCCTTTTTTTCAGCATTAAACTCCCCACCACCTGAGCATCAGACCTCTATGTGTGCCTGGTGTGCTGCTCGGAGGACATTGTGGCGTCTTAACATCCCCGAGGAAGACGAGGAAATGAAGGCGACCAGATGAAACAGGTTTTGCTCAGAGGATGCAGCTTGTCCCCTGAACTCTTTCGCGTAAATTCAATCAAATGTAAAGATTTTTTTTCACTGTTATGAGGCCCACAGGAACAGCCGCCGCCTGATTATTTTCATCCAGCAGCGCTGTGACCTTTCTGCTGGAACAAAAGACAACATTGACATCATATTTGAAGAAAAAGAGCGAAGGAATTTCCCCAAATTTAAAGGAAAACTTCCCAAATGGAAAACAAAACATTTTCAAGACAGGGGCAGTATTCAGTGAACACAAACTCAGGGAAACCAAACTGTTGTGGCTCCATTTTTTGATGAATTGTGGAGAAATACTGCCGAACACCCAGTTGCTGCAAGATGCTGCATTGAAAAATAGTTTGTTCCTCTGCTAGAAAAAGTAGGTGAGCATACCGACGATGTTAAAATGTGCACTGAGGTCTGCAGATAGAGTGCTGTTTGAGAAGCAAGAAGAAAATCCGTGTCGCCAAGATTATTCCTGCTCACTTCTCTTTTAAAAAAGACATTTTCAGGTTGTTCCGAGGTTTTGTGCGATTGTGAACATTTACAGGACGTACATCTTTGCACTTTACAGCTGTCATTATTTAAAGGTTATACGTCAATTTACAGGCAGATCAGATATGACTCTATGTGGCGCAGAAACTTAAATGAGTTCAACACCATTGTCAAATAGGAGAAATGTTTAAATTCCGCCCACATCCTACATGACCAACAGGTTTCTCAGTGATATGTCACCATGAGGGAATGAGGAGAGAGAGAGAGAGAGAGAGAGAGAGAGAGAGAGAGAGAGAGAGAGAGAGAGAGAGAGAGAGAGAGGTGTCTCGGGTTCAGCACTGGACAGCTCCCATCAAACAGGCAGGCAGTGCGGAGCAGTGCGGGCAGCGGGGTGAGGCGGACATGATCCAATCAATCTCACACTGGATGTGACCCTGCGTGGCAGCTCTGTGGGCACAGTCTAATCACAGTTGTTGAGCCTGCAGCGGACTCCTCGGCTCTTTGCTAACACGTGCGACCGGCAAGTTGGAGAGGTCGCTTAACCCTTTGACTGCAATAAAAAAAAAGGACGAAAACAAACAAATTGGCATTTTTAATGACTGTAAGGGGAGTCTTTTATCCTTGTGCGATAAATAAAGTGCGTTTGTGTTTCTTTTTTTGTCATTACCTTGAGTGCAGGAGACAGAAATCATTGTCTGGTTCTGCCAAATAGATTAATTTCCTATGTACAGTAAATCTGTCCAGTTCCGATAACATCATAGGAAGATTACACGTGTACCAGAGAAGATATAGACGCCATAAACCCCAGCAGGGTCACATAAAACTCTTTATAGAGCCGTAAAGCTGTGGCAGAAGGTGTTTTACATAAGCAGGGGAGCTTGTATTTTGGTTGCGCTCTCATCTTACAAGATGTGACCCCGAGCTGTGTGAACTGTGTGACTAATTCAACAACAACAGCAGAGGCTGGATCCGGTGGTGGAGAGGCGCCTTGTTGTATGCGGTCATCATCTCCATCACCGTCCGTTTCTGCATTTTGAGAGGGCTTCAAACGAAACACTAGATGGCAACCAAGTTGAGGGAGAAAGACTTCTATTGGTGTTTGTGGAGGGAGAGAAAGGGGAGACGGAGAGAGAGAGAGAGAGAGAGAGAGAGAGAGAGAGAGAGAGAGCGAAGGGGGGGATGAATTACGTCGGCGTGGGACAGTGGAGGGACGGTCTGTTCATGGCACTCAGCCTGCAGCTGGAGGCGAGCTGCGGAGAGGGGAAACAACTGCGCAGCGGGGAATGAGATTAATGCACAGGTAAAAAAATAACTGGTTCCACCCCAGTTGGACGCATGAGTTACAGATGAAATTGTCGGAACTTGCAGATTAGAGTGTCGCGAGCAGGTGGGGATCGGGCTGCAGTGGCGGGAAAGCGGGAAAAGATGTGCCGCGTCTGTGGCGCCACCGGTGCGCTATCTGGGGACAGAGTGGGCGACGGCGACGCGCCGACACCTCGCTTGTAGATGGCTCCAACATTTGGGGTGCAAAACAGGTGTCAGGGAAGTGTCGTCACGAACCCCGGAAGCCGGAGGAGGTGGGAACATCAGAGGGAAAGATGGCAGCGAAATCCGATGGTCGCGGGGTCGTCACCGGTTTCGCCCAGCTGCACAACCTGGACGAGGTGGTGGGGACGGGAGAGGACGACACTCGGGACGGCAGCTCATTCCACATCTGCCACTGCTGCAACACCTCGTCGTGCTACTGGGGATGCCGGAGCGCCTGCCTGCATTACCTCCGGAGGAAAGGGAAGGGGAAGGGGAGAGATGCAGCGCGACCACCGCAGGAGGAGCGCCTCTGGCTGGACTGCCTGTGGATCATCCTGGCACTGCTGGTCTTTTTCTGGGACGTGGGGACCGATCTGTGGCTGGCCGTCGACTATTACCACAAACAGAACTTCCTGTGGTCGGGCCTGACCCTGTTCTTCGTGCTGGTGCCCTCAGTTCTGGTCCAGATCCTGAGCTTCAGGTGGTTTGTCCAGGATTACACCGGGGGCGGACTGGGCTCCGTGGAGGGGCTGAGTAGCCGGAGAGCAACAGCCAGTTTTCAAAGAGACAGGTGCTGCCGACTGTCTGTCTGGGTCTGGCAGACCCTCATACACATCTTTCAGATGGGACAAGTGTGGAGGTAAGACAAACTTGCAGTTTACCCTTTCAAAGAGCACGTCCAACTCCCTGAAGCGCGGTGTTCTGACCTCCCCTCACTCCTTCCAGTCAGCCAGCCAGCCAGCCAGCCTTCTAACCTCTTCTTGACTGTCACCTGGTATAACCCGCTCTTGTGTACATGACTGGGGTAAAAATCAGCACCGTGGTGATGCCATTACGCTCTCCTCCTCAGTCTCCGCTCTGTTGGTACACACATCTGCATTTGCAGCTCAGTTCACAGGCACATTTTTACGCGTTTGGAGCAGATTAGAGCCCAATGTGTCCACGCCTGCACACAACATTGCGCCGCTGTGATTGTTTCATCACAGTGCGCCATTGCGCTTGTGTGTGGGGAGGGAAGGGAGCTATTTGTTCAAAGAGGGGCAGGTAGTAGCCGAAAGCTCTTGTGTGCGTGTGTGCATGTGCGCTTGCGCTCGGTCTGCGCGCGTGCCAGGCGCGCCGTTCACAGCACAGTGCACGGTCGCCTCGATTCACCCGCTCTCCCTCCCTGCATCAGATACTCCAACCAGAGGCCAGACGAGCATCTGTTTTCACGGCTCGCAAAACTACATCTTCCCCCCACAGACATGATGTCATCGATTCCTCTGCGTCGCTTTACATCTTCGCTCCTCAAAGCCGCCGCTTTTCTTTTCTCTCTCTTTTTTTTTTTTTGGCCGCACAAACTGACGCGTCGGGGGACCGCGGAGATACTCAAGGTGTCCGTCTCTGCGCGTAATCCGCGACATGTAGCGGCTACAGTAGTGGAGATGTGGCTCCGGTGCGCGGGGCTGATTTACTCCACTCAGCCTGCTCGGTCGGAGCTTGTGAGCGGCGAGTTGTTGTTTTTTTTTTTTTTTGGTGCAGACAGACGCAGTGGCTGGCATTTAATGGGAAAAAGTAATGCATGACGGCTGCTCTGAGAGGACTGCCAGCATGGGGAGAAAATGTAAAGCGGCAGCACACTGTGAGCGGAGCGGGTCAGATGATCTCAGCCAGACTTTCAGGATTTCACTCGACATCCGAGTGGTCTGTGTGCGCCGGGGACTCAGATCGACCACCGATTGTGTTGTTTTTGGCTTTGACAGCCGCTTTTTGCAACCTCACCTCAATGCCTCTCCACTATCGTGTGATGGCCTGGTACAGAACGGGAGATGTGACACAACAACAAATAAACAAAACGTGAAATTCTCTTCTCACCCAGTTTCACCATTTTCTTTCACATTTCAGTCTTTCTGTGATGCACGCAAAAAAATCACCCTCAGTTGACACGAGAGCAAAATGCAAGCTGGTGCATTTAATTGCTGGTGCATCACCTGGCAGCTGGGTTTTCCCAGAATGAGCAAATCTGTGCGTTCCTCACCTGACTCATTTCAGGCTGAATAAATTGAGCCCCTGCTATTGATCACCCGCAGCTGTATTGGCTGAAGATTATTCACTTCAGTGTGGTCCGATTGATTGCTGAGCTCATATCGGTCATGCGAAGGAGACGTGGAGCTGGCGCGCAGTCAAAGACACAGGTTGTGTGTTTGGTTGGAGCAGCTGATGCATCAACGTCCTGAGTCAGCGTAATCAACAGTCGTCACGGTGGCAGCTGAAGCCAATCAGAAACAATCAGAACATTTTTGTTATTTTGCACTTTTGCATGAATCACAGTGTTGAGACTGCTTGGTTCAAGTGGAGATGGGGCCACTGCAGGAAGAAAAATGCAGATGTGAACCACAAATTATAGCTGCGTTTCACATTAACATGTTTCAGGGTCGTGGGATTACGCATGTTCACCAAGTGGCTCGGTTTAAGGTGACCTTTAAAGGTCCAGTGTGCAAGACTTAAAAGAGGAAGTGAAGATACAACGCAAATGTCCCCACTGTCATTGTTCTACTGAATCGTCATTGTTCTGCTGAAACAGCAGGTCCGTTTCCAGGCTAAAAGTTACAATATCGACACATATGTTTCTTTTTGAGTGTGAACTACCACATGCAGTTGGCTTGATTCAGCAGGAAGACTTGGAATCAATAAGATTAAACATAGCCTGACATAAATATATAGCTTATGTCTAAAAAACCTCACAAATAGATTTCTTCCTGCAATCTTCACTGGTTGCCTGGTAACTGCTCCCATAACCCCAGGAAAATTATTTGCTATCAAACTCAACTTCTACATTTCACAACAAATTTTACTCGTCGCAATAAACTTTCGTATTTTTTTTTGGAATCCAAATAAAACAAAAAGGAACAAAAGTCAAGAAGAAACAAAGCAAACTCGGTGCAAAGCAGGAAGCCGCAGCGATAAACGCTGCTTGGAAGGGACCCAAAGGAAACACAATGTGTTGTTGTGTGTGTGTGTTGTGACAGCGCTGCGCCTTGGGCGGGGGGGATCGTTGTCAGGCCACTTTCCTCCCTCTGGACACGATCTGCCCGGCTGCTGGTTTGGAGCTGAAGGGTCAGAAGCTGCTCTTGTCAGCTTAGTGAGAGTTCACAACCTGAGGCCCACGGGGCGAACAGTTGATATGGTGATTATCGGACACTGCGAGTGTGACACCCTGCCCATAGGTGGCATAAGTTATCATACCGCAATGCATTATGGGGACGGGGTTTGAAAGATCCCTGCCAGTGGTCAGTCTGCATTGGAGTTTTAAAGTGTGAGGATTTAATATGAGATGTAGAGAAATTACCGAAATGATGCTTGTGATGATTTTACGGGGATTTAAATGATGTTTTTCCTCAGCTGAATTCAAAGCACCTGTCAGTCTCATTCTCAGGGAAGATGCTTCAGCGTCGGCCTGTGAAATGTTTTTCCTTCATTAATCGGAGAAAACAAGCTGGAGCGCTGACAGGAGTCAAAAACGCTGCCTCATCGCGTCTCATTACTCAGTTTTTGCTTTTAATTCGACATTCAATTAGCTGCTTTTTCCTTTCCCTCTTTGCACCTGGCGGACCAGGCGGATGACAGAATCGGCGAGTCGCTTTTGCGTTTATCTCCCTGTTAATTGTTGACAGAACGGGGAGGATTCCTCTCCCATCTCCTGCGATGTCACCGGCTCGCCGCTGCTCTTTCATGTCTTCCCTCGCTGTGAATCACCGGCGCCGCTGACGGGGTCTCCTCAGGCTTTGGAGATTCGACTCACATACGCTCCGGCACACATCGGCTCACACATACGCAGAGGGCTCCTGGTGGTACGATGGACAGCTTAATCAGTGTAAGCCCAAATTAGCATCTGACAGGGAAAGGACTTCATCCCCCCCCTCAGCTCACCCCCCACTCCTCCCAGAAAAAAAAAAATCCATGCTCAAAGTTTGAGCCGCTCCCTGTTCCTGGGAATTCCCAACAGAAATGTCTCGCCTGCAACTTCCCTCCTTGTGTCTGCTAGCTGAAAATGTTGTGTAACAGGCAGATTTCTCTGGTGACTCACAGACAGAAGGAAGTTTCCACTGTGTTTCTTGGTGAAAAGTAAGAGTTTAATCCTCACCTAATTTTGAACTTCTTCTTCTTCTTCTGTTGGTTTTCCCTCGATCAACTTATTTTGAAAAAGCCTGTTATAACACATAGCTGGTTTATCACAGCCACGTCCACCAGTGTGGTCCTTAAAAGCTGTTGAACTCTCGCTGGTTTGCGTGTGGTGTGGAAAAAAAAAATTCCTGGTCATCCTTGATTTTCCTTGGAAATCGGAAGGTTTCGGAGATTACAGTTGACACTGGAATGATAATCTCATTCATTAAACATGGCTGGGGAGCTGTCCAGTGCTGAAATCAGGCTCAAAATCTATTATGCATTTGGTGCAGTTTTTGATATTTTAATGGCTCGATATAAAATCAAAGCCACTGAATATTGCATGTACGACTGTCTGTATTGATTTTACTGTCTTTGTGACCACTGTTTTCGGGCTTTATATTGGGTTGGATGCGCATTTGCTCTCTCGCATTTGCATTATGTAAATCCTGTGAAGGCACATTGTGTTTGTAGGAAGCAGCGTGTTTGGATTTGGAGGAAGAATCCGAAAGCTTCCAGTTACAAAAGACCAAGAAAAATCAAATGTCATATTAGAAAATCATCCACATGAGCATAAATGAAAAAAAATACAAATTGTGCCGAGTGTGTATTCTCTCACACTTTGTCACAGTTTTCTCCAGGGTTGATCTGTGGCCTGATATTTGCTTTGGTCAAGTCATAAATTGCCTTTTGGAGCGGAAGCCAGAGAAGCAGGGATTCCCCCCTCGCAGTTCCACAAAATGTTTCAACACCACAAATCTGGTTGCTGGGATTATGCTTTAATCCCGAACAAGAGTGGGCACACTACCAGGCGACACGGAGAAATCGCCTCATGGTTGACATCTGCCTCTGCCTCCGAGCCTGGTAAATATTAATACAGACTGCGAAGGAGTCGGCAAAAGCCTCTCTTGGCTGGCTGGGCTGCTTGTAGTTGCCAAAAAAAGGTTTGTAGACGCGGCGGAGCAAGACGTTGAGATGATACAATGCAACCAGCTGTCTAGTCAAGGGGAGAGGAGAAAAAAAAAGACCTGCTGAGGGGGTGAAAGAGGGAAGAGATGAAGGCTCGAGTGATTTGGTGACAATCCATGTAATTATGTAGCGAGAGTTTGAAACGGGCGAAAGATGGGAACATTTTGTTCCCTTCATGTTGGATGCACTAGATTATCTTTGGGAGTGACTGACAGACGCCGAGGTCTGACGGAGCGATCGGAGGAATGAATATGTGAAGGAATCTCCTACGATGTCCGACAGCTTATATCAAAGTATTAAAGCACATTTTATACCTGAATTGGGCAGAAAGTTTACGTTCGCTTCACTTGTTTACAGACAGCACGATAAACCTCTATTATTGGTTTCGACCATATCAGTAAAAAGCCTTTTATTTTCTCTTGAGCAGTGATAATGGGGAACAAACCTTTGAAGCCCCCCCCGCTGAGGAAACCCCCAATTAAGTGACAGGCGAGCCTCTCGCAAAAAGCCAGCAAAGAGCGCTTTCATGGGGGCAAATCGCAGCTGGAGGTAAAGAAGTCATAAGTGGGAGAGAGACACGTGCTTCCAGGGAGACGCTTGAATAAAAAGACATTCAAAATCGCTGTTTCGCTCGCGAGTCAGTTCAGGCTGGCTGATTGAATTAGGGTGGAAAACACGTCTGATTCAGTGGGCAATTTTGTTTAAACCAAATGTTCCTTCTCTCGATAAACAGATGGATGATTAAGCCATGTGTCATCAAAAAAAAGGAACGCGATTCAACGGGGTGTTTTGGTGCCACTCACATGGATACAAGAGGTGAAACCTCCTAAAGAAATGGGTAGCGGACGCGTCGGCTCGCCGCAGTCCCGTCTCTTCAGGCGGTCGCGCCGGCCGTGATCGCGGAGAGCCCTCGAGTTCAGCGCGGGACAAATGAACGGGAATGGAAAGCATATGACGACGCTTGATTCAACGGCCTCAGGCCTGCCGGCTGAGCAAAACAGTTCCTTGTCGTGGAGGCCTGAAGGGCCGCCCGGCTGCAGGTCTTTCCGTCCTTACCGGTCAAAACAGACTGAATATGAAGCGGTCGGCCAGGTGGATCGCCGGACCGAGATTTGTATGCAGCGCGCGCACGTGTGTGTGTACGCGAACATACACGGACGACACCTCAGGGGAGCAGCGACTAACTCTTTTTATATACCTCTTTATATGCAGTTGCACATCGCAGGCTCCCCCTCACTCGCAGGCACGCAGAAGCACACACCTTGGCAGAATTACACATTTCCATGTCCTGTTTCTTCAGGCTGTCAGATCAGAGAGAGGCGGTGAAGCGAGCGGACAATGAAGCCTTCCTAACCCTCTTGGCTGCGCGCAAAACATCATCTCCTGCAAGAGAACCAACTGGCTCTTTGTTTCGATTTGTATCAGCAGGACTGCCTAAGTGGGGATGAAAACCTTCAGTAAATTCTTTGTTTTCGCCGCACATTTACTTCAAAGTTCTCCTAACGTGAGCGCTTGTGTCAGAGTTCGACTGGACTTTAGGTGTTTATGGGTATGTGTGGACCCTCCGTGGTCATAGCTTCCTCCCCACCATGCGTGTGATTGTCCTGTGATTGTGACCAGGTGGTACCGTCCCTCCATCCTTCCCTGCTGAAATCGACTCCTCCTCTTTCCACTTATATTCTGATATTAGAGGAGAGGCACTTGCCAGATTTCTGTCTTTTCCAGTTTGCCTCTGTGTCTGTTAACATGTTTGCACTCGCCTGTTATTTTACGCTCCCTACAGTTGTAGCCGGCACGTTGGTGGAATCAGGCTCGTGATGTCGGATTTATTGACTCTGAAGTCTGCTGTTTGCTCAGTGTGGTGTGCGCCGAGTTGTGTTTGGCAATTAAACGGGCCGCATCGGTTCAACTCTCAGTCCTCCCCGCGACTGTCTGCCGTCTCCGCTCTCCAAACTCGGCCCTGTCGCCTCTTTTTTTCTCTCTCTTGCCTCCTCTCCGAAGCACTCGCCACAAACACATGTTGTGTGATGTATGTATTTCCACATTACTCCGCTGCATATTCCACTCGGAGAAAATCATTACGGGGGCCTCGGAGGATATCCAGCGTGAGTTGTGATCCCCACGTGCAGCGATTATTTTTCAGCCGGAGTCCCGGGCCTAATAGTTGCGTTCCTATTATATATTTATGCCTCCTTCTCTCCTGAAATAGGTGAGGCCCACACTCCCAGATGAACTATTTGGGATCATCATGTGTTCCCCCTGCATACTCTCCCTATCCATTAGCGCTCTTCGGCTGCAGCCACCACATTCCCGTCTGCATGCTCTGCAAAGTTAACATGTGTTTTTATTCTCATCCCTGCCGATCACTTCCACCTATTCCTGCTCTTAGGCTCCTCATAAAGCCTTTTATCCACTTCTATCCATCACGGAAGGAGACACCTCCCTGTCCTATCCGCTCCTTATTAGCTGTAGTTAGAGGGATCGTCCTCGCCGCGTTGTGTTCTCGGATGCGGCGTCCCTTATCACTACTTTAAGTCATCGCGCCGCCCTCCTCTCCTCCATCTTTCTCTTTGTGTCTGCGCCTCTCTCCCTGTGTTGCCTTTCACATAAAGCCGCACTTGACCTCCATTTCTGTCAAGGAAACTGGAGCATCTGGCTCCTGCCCCATTACAACTCAACACCTCCTTCCTCTGGCTGCCTCCCTTCTCCTGCCATGCCACCCGTCTTGCACTCCCCACAGAGCCCATTTCCAGGTCTCCAGTGTTGCCTTCTTCACTCCTGCCTCCTGTCCCTGACAAAACGTGGCACTCCTGCAGGAAACTCTTACACCTCAGTTTATGAGTCAACCTGTGGCTTAATGCCCCTGCTCTGCCTCTACATGCCATTTCTTTGAGCGTCACGGCTTTTCACCGGCGTCTATTAATGCTGTTTATAAAGACTGAGCCCGGCAGAGCGAATCAATACAGATAACGGAGGAAAAAAGGAGGCTGCGGCCTTCATTTCTAATTTCCTTAGACTGTCACTGAGAAATTTCACATTTGACTCTCGCGTTCCACGCTTGCAAATCCCCGCCGAGAAGCAACAGTCCACCTCAGCAGCACGGAGCCGCGCTCCGCCACGCTCCGACTCGGGGCAAAGTGATGTTCACACACACCTGTCAGGCCGCACTCAGTCCTGCAGATCACACACGCCGACCACAAGGGATCAGTTCGGTGTGAAGCGAGGGGGAGACAAGCAACAGGCAAACAAAGTCAACCATCAGGTCAAACAGAAAGAGGTGTTTTCCCCGAGGAGCCCGACCAGCGAGCACGAGAGGAAGAAGCGATGAGCTGCAACAAACTGGATTCGACTTCTGTCAGTTTACTTGTAGAGCTTCGGCACGAGGCAGCTACGATGTCATATTTCACATGTGGAGACAAATGCTTCAAGTATTCAGTCACTGAAAAGAAGAGCAATGTTTCTTGGGTTTCTGCATTTTTTGCTTTGAAAAACAAACATTCGTGTTGTCAGAGTAAAATCGAAGCTGTATCGAGTCGTCTTATTTTTTATTATTGAAAAAAAGGTGGGCAATCACATTACAAGAGGGCAAGTGCTTCTTTTTCCATCCAGAAAGCTGCAAACAAACCATATATTAACAAAAATTCAACCATACGATGCAGTCTGCACACGATTCTTGTCAGAACATTCTCCTGGTTAAACTTCCTCCACCCTCAGCTATTGGAAAGAGATTCATAGCACACATGACGGTGTTTAAAGCGTCATCCGCATTCACATGTAAAGAAAATAGATGCACACACGCAGACACGCTTCTCAGCTCTTTTTGATGCTGTCTGTGCGTTATGCATATGTGGGCTGTGTCTTTGGAGCTGCATCAGCAGTGTTCAAGTGAAGACCACCACTGTTTGAGTCTAATCATGGCCGACGCTGCAGGCGTCAGTTTGATAAACAGACAATCTCTGCTTATAAATAATTGAACAGCCCCGTTAGTTCCCTTGCTCTCGCAGTGTCACACTCGCAGGGTTTTTTTTTTTTTGGAGTCGTCCCCCCCTCGTTCTCGTATATGCATGGCGATGCTCTGCTCGGTGAGCTGTTACGCTCGCTGAGAAACTGGGAACACGCCGGAGAAATTTCCCGCGCACCAAGTCGAAAGCGCGGCGCCTTTTTTGAGGGAATCCGTGAACAAAGTGCGCGCGCGGTGTCGGATGCAAGGAGCAGCCGGAAAAAACATCCGAATGGCAAGAAATGGAAGACGAAAACGTGCATTCGCCGTGACACCGTTTTATGTATGTCGTCTTCGTTCACTCGCCCCACATAAAGTTGCAGCCGGCAGCCCACATTCAGCGGTCCATCGCCGTCCTTCGTCTGCCCTTCGCTTCCTCCTTCTCGTTGCGGCTGGCTGGCCTCCTCCTTTATTTGGGTGACCGCGGAGCGTCTGAACAGCTAAATTGGGTTCTTGTGGGGGACCTGAGAGCATGACAGGAGAGAGGTCAGCGGCTCGGGAGTCCAGCGGTGATCAGCTGGACGCCGTACACCGACGGCACCGCCGGCCGGGCAGGGGGATGGGTTCACCAAAGGGCACCTCACATGGTGAAACCCAGAACTCTTCCCTTTGTTTGCTGCTCATTTTCACTCGCCTCTCTGACTCCTGTCCGTCCTCGGATTCCTTTGTCCGTCTTTATTTCTACTCGGCCTCCTCTTATCTCCTGTTTTCTATCCGCTGAATCCGCTCGCAGTGTCTGTTTGTCCTCAGTGAAACACACATGACCTCCGCTCGTCTGTTTCAAGAGATTCAACCTTTTTCCCGCTTGTGTCGGTCCTCGTCGACGCCGCTCATCCGCTGCTCGCTCACACTCTTAACAAACTGCTTAACTGAGAAGTGGAGTCACCTGAATCTTACTCACCGTGTAAATGTGTTTTTGTGCATGTGTGACGGCACGCAAGTGTGAATACATGCATGTGGAAGTGTCAATGTTCTGCTTCCTTATGCTACACGGAGGCCCGCGAAGCACTCGGCTCCTCTCGTATGGTGTCACGTAAAACATCGGATGCCTCGTTGGAAAGTTTTGCTCCGCAAGATGAAATGTGTTTCTCTCAACAGTAGCAGAAGAAACCCGACTGCATATAAAATAGATGAGGGGAAAGATGAAGACAATTTATATTGAATAATGGAGGGCTGTTAAGAGAGAAGGTGCACAAGCGCGCAATCAAGTTTGATTTCAGAGTTGGATTAAAAAAAAGCTAAAATAATGCTTGAGAGAGTTCAGAAATGAAGCAATGTTTAACCTGCAGAACAGCAGTTTGCACGTAGTCCGCAGGAAGGATTTGATTCTACACGGCGTTAAACGAACGGGACAAGCTGCATTGAAGCATGTTGTCGAAAGCATCGAGCGTTGAGTGCAGGTGGAATATCTGGAGGTAAACAACTGGTCAATACTGGAACGGACTGAGAAAAAAAACAAATTGATCTAAAAGACAATACGGCAACAAAAGAGGACCAAACTGCGTGCATGCAGAGATCAAAACCACAGAAAGCAACACGGAAGACGTCGATCGAGCCTCGCTGAATCTCTATGATCATCATTTTCTAATAAATGACGCACGGTTACGGTTGTCTTGTTGAGGCAGGTCTGAGATGTGGACCAACATTGTTCCGCTTCGTCTTCCCTCTGCAGTGGTTTGAGGATGAAATGGAGTCAGTGAGATATTTTCAGCCACCGTGTCTGAGTGGATTAGTCCAGTGTTCCTTTAAGGGACATCGCAGTTTAAAAAACTGCTACTGTGACTCTCTTGCCACCATGTGGATTACAGGTTTGGGAGGAAAAAAAGACACAACAGATTGTGCGGCGTAAACAGCGCCGGCTGAAGATTTTGCATGTTTCTGCGGTGACATCAGGGAAATACCCCAAACAAACGCCGTGTTTTAGGTTCGATTAGAAGTGCGCCATTTTGCGAAAACACTGTATGAACTCGGATTCACGTTTAAGGGTCAAAGTTCTGTAAAATCACTTGTTTGTGGGCCTGATGAGCAAATACGAATGCGTCTTCCTCTTTCATTGACTTCTTCTTGAAAGGACCACTGAGGAATGATCGCAACAGTGCAAATCAGCTTTCTCCCAGTGACACAGTATCGTGTCGAGCTTTGAAAGTACAGCCTCTTACCGTCACACTCTGAGCAAGAATCAACTTAGTTGGGCAACAAGGAGAAGAAGAAGGAGCGAGAGTGGCAACGACAGATGGGAAGATCCCTGCAGAGCTCCCGTCCCAACACGGTGGAGTCGGTGTGGGATTACATGAAAAGACGGGAGCAGCTGAACTCCACAGTGTCAACTGCGGCGAGACCTCAATTTTACCCGGGAACAATCTCGCTGACGAGTGTTTTTCCAAACACAGCGCTTTAACTGTTCACTAGAAACCCCCCCCCCCCAAAAAACGCTGCCTTTTGTTAGAGCGATTGCCCAAATGTTTGAGGTGGCTTTTTTTCTTCCCCCTGTTGTCGTTGAGGTTTGTTCACAGCTTTCGGTTCGATTCGCTCGCTCAGGAGTTTCTGTGCTGGATTACCTGCTGACAGTGTTGCAGGTGCTTTGCTTGTTTCTCTTTGGCTCTCTGGCTCTTTTTGATCGAAGCGAATAAAACCTCAACGCCGTCAACATCCGCTCGTTACACTGGACCCAGTCGATCAAACTGTGACACCATGCGACTCGGAGCTCCATAAACTGTTCATTTTCTGCGGGAAATTGAGGGGTGAAAACTGCGTCGAACAATGAGTTCACACACTTATATATCCGGGTCAGCCATGTGGCTAATTTACACCTTCTTTAACCTCAGGCAAACACATTTCCTCACACGTTTCGTCTCTCCAGCTGCCGTTTTCGCTCCCCTCGAAAGTTGACGGCAGCCCGGTTTTCTCTGCGCTCGCCTTCGCTCACATTTTTTGCAATAAATGGATTTATGCTCTGTGGAGTTTTATGTAGAACGCGCCAAGATTAGCAGGATGTTTAATCATGGAGCCGTTGTGAAATAAGCTTAACATTCAGCCCAGCGCAGGGCGGGGGGGGAGAAAGTATAGAGTGGGAATTCTTTCCCTTCGAGTAAAAGTAAAAAAAAAAAGAAGAAAACTACTCCGTCAAAGGTTTTGAATGTGTGTTTATTGATATTTTGGGGGATTTTTTTGATACAGGTCCTCCGTGAAGGACTTTGAGGCTTTCCCCACATCATCTACATCCAAGAAATAGGGGGTTGTTTGTTTATTTATTTATATATTTCCCCCCTCTTTGGCGCTTCTCCCGCTCTGCCACGGGAGATTACGGCCTGCGTTTTGTCTTTTTTGGCATGGCTGAGCTCTCCTCTCGCTCACCTCCCCACTGGGCAGAAAATCTCTGCCCTTTGAAGACGAGCTCATGTAACAGCGCCGCGGAGCGATCGGCAGCGCCGTCGCCACGCTGCGGAGGGGGCTTCTCCTTGCAGACCGTATGTGGATGCAGTCATTGATCACATGTTGTCACACCTGATTTCCTGTGACGATTGGCCGCTCGCCAAAACTCCCACCGACACGGTGGACATGGAGTCGCGGTGGTCCCTGTGGTCCTGTGTGATACCGCAAACAAAACACGCGTGTTGTAATTTGTTTCCTGTACAAAGAGCCACACAAGAGAGAAAGCTTGAAATCTTTCTGAAGACAGTTTCAAGGTTATTTATATGTGTAATCAATGTGAGATGTTAAATAGCTGTTTATTACTTGCTAATTAAATTAATACAACGCCTTTTGCACGTCTGACTCGTGTCCACATTTGTCACTGGACAATAGACGTTAAAGCTGATGCATGAAAGACAATGTGACTGTTTCCACCTTTACTGGGGACACTGTTGGATTCAGCTCATGCTGGCAGCCCCCAATATGTGCCTTTCTGGTGTATTGGAAATGCAGCCAATGGGAATGCAAATGAAATCAATGTTTGTGTTGATCCAGTCCACCAAATTATTTACAAACTTCGATTGACGAATCACATCCGTTGTGATGTGCTGTGGTTGTGCCACACGGCCAAACGACATCACGTATCATTAGAGTGTGTGCCGAGTGTGGATGTATGAATGGATGGATGTCATTAGCTGTCCGCTAATTGACTGATTAAATGTGTATTCTGGTTCTCCTCCAGTGGGAATAATAAGCATAGATGGTTAATAGACGAAAAAATAGATGTAGCTATAATTGCCTGGCAACCATTGATCTCCCGAATAATATTAAGCAACACTTCCCTCTGCTGAGCGGCTCATACCTGTTCCGTTAACACGCCGAGCCAACGATGTTAACGCCACACAGTCATTTTCTTACACTTCGGATGACTGAGTGTGTCTGCGGCTTGTGTGCTTGTGCGCATCGCACCTGGGTTTTGGACAGTTGACGATGATTCGATGTGTCAGGCTTTCATTTACACCTGTCCTTGCCAGACACACTGTGAAATTAATTGAGCTAAAACATTAATTTGCTTAAGATTTCTCAAAACGTCCAAACAGTCATTAACATGCCGCACATCAAAGCTTCAGTGTGCGCAACAGAGGGGAAATACCAGAGCTGAGCTGCATATCTCTGGGCCGTGTGTGTGTGTGTGTGTGTGTGTGTGTGTGTGTGTGTGTGTGTGTGTGTGTGTGTGTGTGTGTGTGTGT
>JASSRZ010000020.1:1739073-1762341 GCA_032164315.1 Malacoctenus gilli
GTGTGTGTGTGTGTGTGTGTGTGTGTGTGTGTGTGTGTGTGTGTGTGTGTGTGTGTGTGTGTGTGTGTGTGTCCGAACAATAAAACCCGGATCAAGCCAAGTTCCCAATTCTGTCAGCGTCACGTGTCAGTCAACTGTGGCAACGTCTAGTTTGACCGTTTCATCCCAGACGTCGCCCAGTTGACATCCATTGTGCGATACAACCAATTAACAAATACCCAGGTATTCGTTTGGACAAAGGAGAAAGCATGAGGCAATACTGGCAAACATCGTATCTACTTGAACGTAGATTTTCCTTCTTTTTATGTTTCCG
The DNA here is from genome assembly GCA_032164315.1 of Malacoctenus gilli. Classification (NCBI taxonomy): domain Eukaryota; kingdom Metazoa; phylum Chordata; class Actinopteri; order Blenniiformes; family Labrisomidae; genus Malacoctenus; species Malacoctenus gilli. The sequence continues at coordinate 1,739,387 of JASSRZ010000020.1, forward strand.
CAAGCTGAATCACAACCACAGCTGATTCAGGAACTTCCAGTTTGGCAGTTCAGACAGAGCTCAGAGGCATTCTCATCGGACGCTTCCGACGGAGACGCCGGCCACGACGCTGAACGATCTGGTCCGCGATTGTTTCGTACTCTTCTGTCTATGCCTTCTACATCTTCTTCTGTCTTGCGATTATGAATGATTTTGTAGTGCCAAGACGTGAATTCTCCGTGTCGTCGTGTCTTGTGTGAAGAAAATCAAAAACGTTGTCCAGCCAAAAACAATGATGCCTGCATTCGGGGTGCAACTCGCAAGGCGTCGGTGACAAAAAGTGGGAAACGGGGCATCTCTTTGCAACAGCATGAGGAAACAGACCCAGTTCACCTCTGAGTGACCTCACTTCCTGGTTTTTCCCATCACCTCCCAGCATGCCTTTAGAACTCATCGTGAGGTGGCCCTCAACATTTAGCATGTGAGTGCTGTCGACTGCACAACACACCCTCTGATTTCTGCATCAACGTGTAGCAGCAGGCCATTCTTGTGCTTGACCTGGTTTAAGTGTTTACCTTTGTGTCACGACCATCTGTTTGACCACAGGGGCAGCGTGTTCAGATGGTAAAACGGTGCATTTTCTTCTATTCTTTGACGTTCTGGCTTCCTTCCTTTCTTTTTCTTCCTTTTTTTTATTACCTGGTGCTGAATAAATACATTTAAAAGGTGCTAACACTGTGGGCTGCACTGTCCACATTTTTGGCTTTCCTTACAACACAGCCTTCCAGTTCACGGCGAGAAATCTGCAGCCCTCAGACCTGCAGTCTCACAATTGCTCTACAGGCAGCACCTCGAATCCACACAGTTTACAGCTGAACTCAACTCTCAATGGTGCCACTTTGATTTTTCCAATCTGCACTGAAAGCTTCAGTTCCTCGACTGCTCATTTAGTGTTTGTTTTTTCAGTTCTCCTGGTCTCAGCACAGAGTACGTTTCTGTTTGACGCTGATTCAGTTTGCACTAGGACTTTTTCTTTGATTGTTGTTTGATTTTTTGGGTTATTTGCTGAGAGAATGAAACCGGCAGATGAAAAAATGCATCTTTTTAACAAACGCACAGGAGCACAAATGTACTTCTGCTACTGGAATTTGGGTTATAAAAAAAAACAAACTATATATATATATAGAACGTGATTGCTGTGTTGTAAATTCCTGTCATCTATATGTCCTTAATCTGTGTGTATCTATTTTTGTTGTTCTCGTAGAAATTGGCTGTAATATTTTGTTTTCAAAATGGAATTTGATAGTCCAATGAAGCGACTATGGTTGTTCTATTCATTGCTGCTGATTTTTGGAATTGTTATCAAAAGGTGTTGGGGAAATATAGTTTCTATTCAGTGGGTTTAGAGGTTGTGTTAGCTCGTCGGTGTGTTTTACAGCTCTATCAGGAGGCTCCCTCGGCTCTGTATGATTAACGCGGGGTATTCCAAAAGTTGGCACAATGTGAGTAATCAGACTTGCTACGTGACGTAGCATCTTCATGGAAGTGGTCTCAAACAACCTCCTGAGGACAAATAAGGAATGATTTATTTGATGTTGTTCAATATGAAATGTAAGTAAATTGTTTCATGGAATCCCCGTTCTTGAAAAAAGCAAAACTGATGTCCAGTATTGTACCTACGCCCTATTTTTGGGAACAATATGAATATTATTAATAACATATGGTGCTAAAGTTCTTTTTGTATGTTTTGGTTTTTAGATGAAAAGAGAAATATTATGCTGAAAATGTAATGTTAAGCCTTACTGTAGATTCATATATCAGACTGTTCATCCCAGAAGAGAAAAAAATAAATATAGTATTTGAAAGTGCAACATATCGGTGACGTTTTTGCATGACTGTGTCATGACATATATGCCATGTAAACTGCATTTCAGGCCGTGGAAAAAACAAGCCTTTAACTGCTTTATCTTTGTGTAGCAGAGAACTGAATCCATGGCATTATTAAAATTAAATCAAAAGACAGTTACTCAGCCTGTAGCTGAGTAACTGTCACACATGCCGCCATCGTCGCTCATATCCTGTTGGCGTCTTTCTCCCCGTTGTCTCATCTGCCTCTTATCTCTGCTGCTGTCTTGTTGTCGCTCCACAATTTTGTCCTGCTGACACCCAGAAAGTAAACAGTGTCAAGATACTGCGCCGCTGGAAATATAAACGGCCTTTTTTTTTGCCCTCAGACAGCTGCCACTCAATCAGCAGACATGGTCGATAGGAGTATTTAACTGCGTGGGACATTGCCGTCATTCGCTCTGTCAAACATCGGAGTGCAGCTACCGATGGTGCAAAGGAGTAGATTTCATGTTGTGTTTGAGGTGTTTGTTTTTAGAAATCCATCCAGGTTGGCTAACACTGAGGTTGTGGAACTAAACTTAGCTCAGCTTTACTGTCGCCGGAAAGAACCACATTGACTGAAACATTGTTGCCACTGCACAAAAAGCACATGGAGAGCACAAACCTCCGTTTGTGTTTATTTTTTATTCACTCCAGATGACCACATAACCACCATGCTCAGCCAAGTGTCTGAAGGTCCAATGAACACTGAGTGGTTAAAGCTAGAAAAAGATTTAACGAATGAGTCAGTCAAGAAGTGCTTTAACAATAGAAACAGACTAATTAAATCACTTATAGTTTGCACCAATAATCATAGGGGGGGGCAATTTCCACTATCTGTAGAAAAAATAAACGACTCTTTCCACAGTCCTAAATAATTTTAAAGTCAGTGACGCTAAAGTAATTATGCAATGAGTTACTTCGAAAATGAAAAACAAAACAACCGAAAAACTCCACCTCCGCGCGGCTCCCCCCTCCGCCGGGGGGACCGGTTCAGAGAGGGGCTCCGGCGGCTCCCTGTAGCTGCTGCCTGTTTTGGTTTGTGCAAAGCAAAGCATGCTGGACCTCAGTTCAACGCCCAAAATGGCGGCACGATTGAAAAGTTTTGACTGTTTTGTCCGAGTTTGTCTTCCTCCCACCGCCCGCCTGCAGTAGCCTCAACTGGACGGACACAGCCAACTTTTCCTGTTTGTGTCACATGGGCATTTTTGTGGGCATTGGGGGGATTTGACAGGAATCGGGATGGCGTTGAGCTACCCACCCAAAACAGGGCATCACTTTAGGAAAGCTAGGCTAGGCTAGCGTGCTAACTACTGTCAGATGAGTACTCGGCTAAAGCTTCGTCTTTTTTCACCTGAGTGTCCAAGCTGAAGTGAATATGAAGAGGAGAATCTGTACGTAGACATGGAGGATGATGTGAAAAAAGTAAAGAAGGTAGGTCGGACCGTTGACACACTTTTGTCACAAGTTATCCACACGCCTGAAGACTGGCTAGGCAGACGAGGCTAGTTTAGCTGCTAATAGGCTAATTTGGGTAGCCAGATATCGACTGAAGTTTAGCGTTATTTAGCAGAGGATACGAGAGATGCTAAACACTTTATCAATAGCCACACACAGTCTGATTATGTATTCTGATAGCAAGTGTCCATTTCACTTGGAAATACGTATGTTTACAGCTGCTAAATACATACTTTAGAAGCAGAATTGTGGCAAAATGGTAACAACTCATGTAAGAAATATACTTAGAAATGATAAACATTCAAAACGAGCCACAGACTTCATTAGAATGTGTACATTCCAAGAGAAGTACCTGATGAAACTGGGTACTTTTCTTGAATTCTTTGATTTTGACTCATCTTCTTCATAGACTCAATGAAGAGCCCAGTTGTTGCGTTTTGAGCCAGAAGTGCGATTAATAGACGTGATTCGGCGTCAGGTTTAAACAGTGTGCCTGATGCTGCTGGAGCTCCATAACCGAGTTCTTTTTAAAGGTTCCCAAAGCACAGCTGAGATTTCCAGAGTATTACCTCATTGTTATGACAGCCGTGTAAGACCCGCGAGCTCCACCTCAGCCGTCAAAAGCAGCACTTATCAGTGTCAGTCATTCTAAAGGGAATAAGCACAGCCTGCTTGTCCTGGCCCGCTCGCTTTTTTTTTGCTCTTACACATACAGTACAAGCACGCTGTGATCCTGTGTGAGGTGGAGACGGATCGTTATGGTTAGGACAGATGGCCACTTTGAAGTTGGGCAGACAATAACATTGTTCTGTGTGAGTCAGAGGAAGCTCACATGCGGGAGGACTCGTGTCCATACCGTCGGTCCGGCCTCCTCGTTATAAGATGGGAAAGGTCAGAGAGTCGGCGATAACCACATCCCAAGAAGCTTTGTTGGTACAAGGAGATATTTTTCAGGCAGCGATACTGATAATAGTTTAGTTTAGTCCCACATAACACTGTCTCAACTCAGATGAAATCACAAGCATTCATGTTTACATCGTGTCCGATTATTCCTTATCTTCTATCCTGCAAGTGAACAATGTTACCAATAGCTGGTGGCCACTTTTCTCCGTCCTCCTTTTCTTCTATACATGTAGTTCTTGCTTCTTCCACTTGGTGCTGACAGCGATTAGGTTTTAAGTCACCAAAACCTGTTTTTGTTGTGATGCTTTCTCAGTGTCTGAAGATTCTGTTGCAGTAGTTTTGAGAGAGTTTTTCCAGAAGTTTTTCTCAATGTCCATCACTGCACAAAGAAGTCTTCACTCAGCGTGATTGCAAACAAAGCTGTTCAAGATTGTTTTTAAATAACACTTCTCACCTCGTGTGTCTTTGCAAGGGATCAGCTATGGTTTTAGTTGTCTCACTTGTCACCAGAAAAAGCCATAAAAAAATTGACACACTTGTCTTCGGTGGCAGCATATTGTTTAATATTGCACTTGTCGCATAGGTTATGCATAATATTGCGTCTACAGTAAAATGATGCATCTAGTTATTGTACCAATTATAGAAATAAATTGTTATTGGACTTTTCTCTTGTGTATGTTGTGAACGATGCTGCTGGTGGGATGCATCATTCATGCATCATACCGTACATATAATTTGTGCAGTATTTGATATACCACAAGAAGTCAGTTGAATAGATTGTTCTCAAAGCTGAGATGCTGCGCGTGTCATCGCAGGAAGTTGTGGTGGCTGCGTTTCCTGTTCTTGTGCCTGAGTGTCAAGTCAGAGGCACTTTCCGCCGTCTGTAGGGAGGGGTCACGCCCCTCACGCACGGAGCCTGCATCCGATCTGGTGCGCGTCTCGCACCAGTGGGCAGCTGTCGCTCTGCTCGTGGAGACAACAGGTGGCCAGTTTATACTGAGGGGGCTGCACACATGAGCAGGAGGTTCCCTTTGAAAAAGCATCTCTTGTAGCGTTTGTCTTCATGGAGAACGAGGTATGTTTTAAACTTGGATGTGTTCATTTTTGGTGGCCCTCAAATGTCACTTGCGATAAGATATTCAGGCTGGAGACTTCATCTTTTTTGTAGGGTTTTTTTTAGACTCTGGTCGAGGGTTGTGTCATACGTATTGAGTAACACAGCAGGCTGCACTTCTCTCTCTTACTCTGCAGCTACTTGCACATCAAAAAAAAAGAAAAACTCATCAGAATGACTTCTTTTTAAGTGACTTTAAAGCGTTTTTCTGCCTTCCAGTTGCCTGACTGCTTTGCTCTGCTTCTGAACCTGGACAATACTTATGTCATGGCTATAAATAGGTCCGTATAATCATCTCCCTTCCCTTTGTCTTTATTCAACAGCCTGGTATCGTGTCCCCATTCAAGCGAGTGTTCTTGAAGGGAGAGAAGGGGAGGGACAAGAAAGCCCAGGAGAAGACCACCGAGCGCCGGGCCCTCCACACCGTCTCCCTCTCACAGCCTGATCATCGCATCGACCCCGACATCCTGCTCAATGACTACATTGAGAAGGAAGTCAAAGTGAGTGTGGCTGCAAGATATTTTAACTCAGCACGTAGACTCGGTGTGACTGTTTTTTCAGTGTGGTGAAAATGCTTAAAGAATCTGTGTGTGTCAGTTGAATTTTTTTGGGAACATGAATCGATCCGACACATTGGTGTTGAGTGAATGTGTTTGACCTGCAATCTTGCAGGCAATCTCAAGGACGATTCTTATGGCGAGCTTCAGAACTTCCTTTAATAAGCATGTTTGCATTTTGTCTGATCCAGTATTTGGGGCAGCTGACATCAGTTCCAGGGTACTTGAACCCATCAAGTCGGACGGAGGTCCTGCAGCTCATTGACAATGCAAGGGTGAGTATCAGAGAAAGGGGCCCTAAGTTGATCCCCCAGGTAGTTTACATCACTGTCTCTCTTTTAGTGTCATTTCAACTTGGGATGAGCAGGAATAATAGTGTTATTGTTGTTATTTTGTTGTTTCAGAAGTCTCTCAAGTTGGCAGGCCAGCTGACGTCAGAACAGGATGCAGTCGTGAGCTTGTCGGCCTACAACATTAAGCTCGTATGGCGCGACGGAGAGGACATCATACTCAGAGTGCCTATTCATGATATCGCGGCTGTCTCGTACATCAGAGATGATTCTTTGCACCTTGTGGTGATAAAAACAGGTAAAATAAACACATCCTGACTCCTGAAAGAGTTAAGCTTTTCAGTTTTGTGGAGGCGTTTGTAAGATTAGAGTTAGAAATTTGTGATTCCTATGTAATGAATAGACAGACTGAATGAAAACGGTGTGTTGTTTCTTATGTCCAGCCCAGGATTCGGGTGGCTCTCCCTGTCCCAGCTCCTGTCCTGATCTCAATAAGTCCCAGACTCTGAGCTCTCTGTCAGAGAGTGGAGCAGTGCTGGTGGAAGTCTGCTGTCTGCTTGTGCTGGCAGTCGATAACAAGGTAGTTTTTTTGTTTTGAAGATGAAAATCTATTTTGGGAGCAGGACGTTCAGGATCGCTCCAGATGAAAATTGCTGAAAAAAAATGTGCTGATTCGCTTTTGGTGTGTCTCGTAGGCTGCTGCAGAGGAGTTGTGCCTTTTGCTGAGCCAAGTGTTTCAGATTGTTTACACGGAATCAACCATCGACTTTTTGGACAGAGCCATTTTCGATGGAGCAACCACGCCCACCAGACATCTTTCTCTCTACAGTGGTAAACAGAAATATTCTTTGTCAAAGTTACTCTAAATGACATTTAAATTCCTCTGGAGTTATTCAGTCTTCCTGTGCTGCCAATGTTTGAAAACAATCGTCTGATGGAGACCTACTTTTTGTTTCCCTCGGCAGATGACTCCTCCAGCAAAGGGGATGTTAAGGAGACCTTCGATGCAGATGGCACTGCGTTGTAAGTGTGCATATGAGAAGTCTGGGTCTGAAGTGGAAATCTTAGTTCAGAACTGTCTTTGCGTATCTCCCTAAACTTATTTAGTTTGTTCATAAACTGCAAGGAGCTCTTTCTCTCAGTCCTTTCCAGGTTGCTCTGGAGACGGATGGAAACTCCCCACCAGCGTCCACCCCAGCTTCTCCTCAGACGAAGGCGGCGAGCGAGGGAGAGCTCAGCACCACTGCTGCCGAGCTGCTGCAGGACTACATGACCACTGTGAGACATTTCGGCTTCACCCTGCTCGACTCGAGGCCAGATTTATTCAAGTTCAGCCCGGTCTCATTTGGATTTTTCCCCCCCGTGCAGCTGCGGACGAAGCTGTCGTCACAGGAGATCCAGCAGTTTGCCACGCTGCTCCATGAGTATCGTAATGGTGCCTCCATTCATGAGTTCTGCATTAACCTGAGACAGCTCTACGGGGACAGCAGGAAGTTCCTCCTCCTTGGTAGGACCTCTTCTATATCTAGGTTATATCTTTAAATGTTGGCGTGACAACAGATACCGTGCAGAATCATTGCAGTTCCTCTTGCTCCTGCAGGCCTGCGTCCCTTCATACCAGAGAAGGACAGCCAGCACTTTGAGAATTTCCTCGAGACCATCGGCGTGAAGGACGGGCGGGGCATCATCACAGACAGCTTCGGTCGTTACAGGCGCACAGCCAGCTCGGCCTCCGATTCCACCACCAACGGCAACGGCGCGGCGGGAGGAAGCGGCGACAGCGCAGCCTCCGACGAGGGCCAGGAAGCCTCCGGGGGCGACGAGTGGGACCGCATGATCACCGACATCAGCAACGACATCGAGGCTCTCGGCTGTAGTATGGACCAGGAGGGCGTGTCGCCATGACACGAGGAAAGGGGGGGAGGGGGCGGAGTTTTGCCAGAGCCGAAGACATGAACTGATGTCTGCTCGTCAGATGAGCAGCAGGGATGAGCTGAGCAGATCGGATGAAGGCGGTCCTCGGCACCGACCGAAGATTTGCTCTATCGTATTTTCCTCTAATTGTCAAGAGGACGCTCCATTTGTTCCCCGACGCACTCAAGGAAAACCTCAGCTCGTTACGACGAAGTCAACAAGATGCACTTGTGCAGACTGCCCATTACGCTGCAGTCCGTTGACTTCTACATTTCAGATCACCTCTGATTGTTTTTTTGAAACTCTTCGGTTTTATACTCATTTATCGGCAGTATCTGCCTCTTGCTGTCAGCAGTGTAGCTAACCCCCCTCCAGTCTTTGAGAATATCTCTTCATGAATACCCTCAAAGACTGGAGAGCCCATCAGAAGACTGTACATGTTTTGAAGGTTGAGACTGAAGCCATAGCGGTCTGTGCTTTTGTAATACTTTAGATCAGGAGTGTCAAACTCCGGTGCTGGAGGGCCGCAGCCCTGCACGTTTTCAATGTGTCCCAGCCTCAACACACCTGTTTGCAATAAGCTGCTCGTTATCAGTCTCCTGCTGCAGAGCTGTATGATGACACCAACGAGTTTCAGGTGTGTTGGCGCAGGAATACATTGAAAACATGCAGGACTGCGGCCCTCCAGGACCGGAGTTTGACACCCCTGCTTTAGATCAATCAGCTTTAAGCACCAGGGGACCTTCGGTCTCCTTCAGTTATGTCACTTTTGTGCGTTGCTGTGAGAGTGTAACATCTCACTATACTTGTCGTCTTGTTTTTCACTTAGATTTGTGTACTCCTTTGTTTTTACACTATCATTTGTTATCAGTGTTTACTCTTTTATATCTTTTTGCCTTATTCAAACTGACCAAGGAAATGCTGTAAAACAATGAAAGCGACTTATTGGGACTTTTATTTGACAAAGCCAGTGAGCGGACGGCTGATGTACATTTTTGATTTTCAACGTCGATTCTCCTCGTGCAGGCCGTCTTGTGATGTCATGTTTGTTGTCGTGCCTTTACACTGCTGCCACCTGTCAGAAGCAGGCAGCTGAGTGCAAACTGTAGCTGCAGTTGTTCAGCAAATCATGGTTATTAAATAACAGATCAATCAATTTACACTGATTGTACGCTGGTGTGGCAAAATTACAAACATCACGATGTTGTACAAAGGAAACATGCAATTATCTCCTCCACCTCTCCGCTACATTATCAGTCTCCACATGTGTGCAGCTTAAAGTGAGAAAAATGTGACCTCGACACAGGTTTTGAAACTCATTACGATCCTCATTACGAGGCGCATCATTTGCTCGGATGCACCTAAGCTGCAGGGGAACTTCAGAGTTTCATCAAAGCAATCATGCTGGATGCTGCTCAATGGCCTCAAAGTTGGGGGTGGGGGGGATTAGGTTTGTGAGTCTTGGGGACGGGAAACGAGCAGGACAGCTCGAGCTGAGCACATTCCGTTCCGTCGAGCTTCTCAGCGGGCTTTCGCTCCACGACGCTCCCACATCCGCTTCCCCTTAATGATTCGCACCAGCTCGGCGGCGTCGGTCGTCTCGCAGTTTTATTTGTTGCCAGGCTGGAGTGCAGGTGCTGTGTAGAGCTCACGTTCAGACCCGAACACGACACCGGGGCTCAGGTGACCTGCTCGCAGCGCTGCTGCCGTCACCACAACAACCAGCTGAATTTCAAAGCTTCATTTTCCATAACAGTTTGTCAGTTTATTCAAGCAGATTGTGATAATGTTTCTTCGATGTTTTGCAACGAAAAGACAAAATAGTCAGTTTAGAACAACCCATTTGTATAACCCCCCCGCCCCCCGTGTCTTCTGTGTCAGTGATTTGTGGGATCATAATTGGCCCCCTGCAGGTTCTCATTTTAATCCAATTTTACACCACAAATAATCACTTGATACAGCATTGAAGTGAGTAATTGCTAAACAGATTAATCAAGTCATTAACGATCGCCTAGTCTTTTTTTTAAGAGCTCTCCAGTTTTCCCCACATTACTGAGGACCCCCGTGGTGCCTGCTCCACCTTCTGTGTCTGGGCCTCATGTCGCACATGCTGCTGCTGCTTCTGCCTCTCAATGATGAAACGATCAGTGGACATGAAACTCAAATAGTCAAAGACTGATTTGGTGATAATCTTTTGCATTTGCTTTCATTTGAATACAAGTTTCACACCCAGTTCATCACAAAAAATGTCTTTTTTCAGGATTTTTTCACTGATTTCAAGTTCATGAAAAAAATACGAATTTAATTATAGCTCTGAGTTATCTTTATTACCTTTCCTATGACAAATTAAGAGGGTTTTTTGCATTCAAATGAAGCTGCGATATCTCGCCATTTACTTTAGGTTGATTCAAAGACAAACCTGATCTGAATCCAAAACGAAAGGCGATCAGGCGTTTTTTCCACCAAATAAAAGCCAAGCAGGAAAATCTGGCCCACAAGCTGGTTTATTTTTCCACTTCTGCACATTTTTAATATGCAGGCGGGACCTGGCCAAGTGTTGCCCTGACCTATAAAGTTTTTTTTTTTCCAACAACAGCGTATCAACACTCTAAAGGGTTTAATTGTGTGGTCAAACTGGAAGCCCCTCGGGTCTGCTCGTGCCCCCCTTTTTTCCATCCAGTCCTCCTGATTCAGCTTTTGTTTCCACAGCATTCAAAATTAAAACCAGCACCGCCTGCACAATTTTTTTTTGCTAACTAAAGTGGCAAAACAAGATTCCCACTTTGCAAACTTGCGCAAATGATAAGACATGAAGTGGAGTCAGCGTTTCGAAACATGTTTGTCTCCTGTCTGTCCGTTCATTGTGTTCTCCTCTGTGTGGTGGTGGTCTGACGTTGAAGTGACAGAGGGTCTCGAAGAGGAGGTGTGCTCAGACACTCCTACACAAAGGCTCGGCGTGAGATTGCAGTCTGGGATGCTCGCCAGTCTCGCTCCGCGGTTCACCTTGGTGCTTGAGTTTCCAACGCACTGGTGGTGAGAAATGTCTCTCTGTGGTGTCACATCTGTTATATTTCTGGAGGAGGCTGACAGCAACGTTTCCAGTCCCAAACGCTTCTGGTGGACTCGTTTCTTTCCACTTCGATATATTTATATGACGAGGACGGTCGGGAGTCGCACGGCTTCTCTCGAGGACGAAGCCACAACTCTGGTCCAAAGAGGCAGATAATTCAACCTTCAACGTGACCTACTTCTGGTATCATACAGTGTCTACTGGCTCTCATGCTTTGGCTGCAGATATGGTCCTGATTATATGCCTGTCAAATCAATGCTTTGAGATTTTATGCCTGTCACTTTGTCATGCTAATGAAATGGGTTGGGCATGAAATTTACTGGAAAAAAACTCCACAGACACCATTGAAATATAAAGAGTTTTTATATTTAAGGAGGTGAAACTGGGTTCTTGGTGACATGGCAAAAGCCTTAAATGAACCCACTCTTGTGGTGATAAAGCAAAATCACCTCGGTGATCTTACAGCCTGTGAGGTAATGTATGTAATGGCCTCTTTGGCAGCCTTTCGCACCAAAAGAGTCAAGGACTTCAGCAGCAATAAGCTCAAATAAAGCTGGAGCTCATGCATGAAAATCTCAGGCTCAGCACAGTTTATTCATAACATGCCACCTCGGGCCCTCCATTAGGAGAAGGGGGGTGCGGGGGGACACTGACTCTCACATGCAAACACTCATGACCCCGTGTCCTGACTTCACATGTCCTGTGCAGTGTGATGGCAGCAGGTTGGAGACGAAAACAACGATCACTCGAAGGATGATTTATTTCCAGCGACTTTTGTAAGAACAAACAAGTGGCTGCAGTGAATATCGTGTTTTACCAAACCACTATTAAGGGGACATTCCAGGTGAATGTAATCTCATGAGTTCAGGTCCACGGAGGTGTTGTTTTCCTGTCGGGTATCATCCCGTCTCAGTGGTGAAGCGACACTGGTAACTGAGACAAAGCACGAGTATAGTGTGTCTATTCAGAGGTAGGCTTACAACGCTGGAACAATGTGTGCAGTAGTAAACAGTGTTCACTCCTCAGATGTGGTCATAAAAGGTAATACAGTCTACTAATAACAATGGGAAGTGTGTGTGTGTGTGTGTGTGTGTGCACCGCTACGAGTTTGCATTGTGGTGGATGTAGGCCAAACGGAGACGCACGTCAAGCCTCGACACTCGTTTTCCAGTACGCTGGCCTGTGCTTTGGAACAATGGTCGGCTCCAATTACACGTGCTTACATTTCAAACGTAAACTCCTGAAATCCAATTTATCTGTAAGAATGTTTTGCCTCCACTGCCCTGTCAAATTAGAACTCAAACTCCAGCACAGCAGCCATAATCAGGCCCAAATGGTCATTTGGCCTCCAAATCTCCAAACGAGCTGTACTTCAATGTTTATCCATCAAACTCCACCATGTTTTGCTTCCAAACACACAATGACGTCTCGAATGGTTAGCATCCAGAGCTCGAGACGGTGGTAATAGCCTCAAGCTTTCAGCAACGAATGCAGACAGATCTGAGAGAAGAAACTTGTTTCCATGGGATTTGAAAGAAAACAAAACCCATTAAATTGACATTAGTGTTTAATCATTATTTATACTGGATATACAATGTACAATTTGAGCCAATATGAGGGAGTCTTTTTGAAGACACATTGTGCTTAGCTCGAGGTAAAGGACAACAAACAAAATCCTTCATTGACAGAAAAGACACTTTGAAGAGGTTTATTTGTCATTAATAAGTCACCCAAAGGTTTAATCTAACACTTGATGGATCTTGCTTCAGGTTGAAGAAAAAATATGCAAGACTCACTGAGACTTTTTGTCTTAAGAAGTGATAGATATGATAATACTTAATAAAGGAGTGACAAGATCCAGAATAAAAGAGTTCTTTCCATTCACAATTGGCTGAAGGGTTGAAGTCTGCTGTGGTTTCAGGAGGTTCTTGTGTGCAGCGTCCATATGTAATTAAGAGGCCAAACGATTATATACAGACTTATCTAATACTCCTCTCTAATAGTGTACATTATCTACATTTAATTATGGGTACAGTGAGGCTGCCTTGTCTCTCACAACATTGTGGTTTACCCTTAAGTGTACCACAGAACCCGCCGCTATCTAACATACAGACACTGCGGTGGATATCGATCCGCTTCGTAGTCATGATCACGGTCATGAACACTAGCAGAGGGAAAAGCGACGCGAGTTAATGTTCATCTTGGTGACGCCGATCAGTCTCAGCGGCGCCGAGAGGCCGAGTCCCGGGGTGACCGGGCACTCGCACAGCAGGTCCGACAGCTCGTCGCGCTCCTCCAGGCCGAAGGTGGCGTCGTTGAGCATCCGGCGGTGCAGATGGCACGTCTGCTCGATCTTCAACTTGTTGATGTCGCTGCGGAGCCGCATGAGCTGCCTCGCCAGCTGCTGGTCCTGCAAGCGCATGTCTGTCTGCGAAAAGAAGGGACAAGGAGAAACGTGGTGATTCTTGATGCTGAGATAAGCTGACTGTCTGCAGAGGCAGCTCCGTCGCCAAAAACCCCAAACTCTTCTTTGAAGCTCTCCTTTCATGTATATACACTGAAAAATGGATACAAGACACAATACCAAGCTCATGGGGTCTCGACGGACCTGAGGTCTTTGTGTGCAGCCCCTTATTATTTGACAAAATCTCTAAAGAAAACTCACAGTGGGACATCAGTCTACAAATCTCCCAGCATCGTCTTCTTTTTGTGCACCGCTCACATCCAAGCGTGACGACAATGCTCACAATAGTCCTTCTTTGTGCAGGATGTTTGCAGCCACATACTGTGTGAGTACGAGTCTTCCTCTATGAGAGCCTCTTTGTGTGCTCACTCCGAGCTTGTAAACCATGGTTGAATGTACGGAGTAATTGAGCGTAGCAAAAACAATTACACTCGCAGAAACAGCGAAAAACTCTGGCCAAGTGGCGTCAGGTTTTTGGAGGAGTTGGAAGACTACCTGCGATGTGGAGCTAAATGAAAACAAAAAGAAATGAGCGCTTCAAACATGAAGAAGGGAAATGGTTCCTCACCAGTTCCCTCCTCAGCCAGGTGAGAGCTTCATCGATGCTGCCGAACCCTTTCAGCACGCCTGACGGCAGCTTGCACTCAGTCGCATTCGACTTCCCGACCTTCTCTTTGACAGGAGCCGTTTTGTCTTCGGGCTCCGCCGGGACGGGTTCTTGCCCGCTTCCCGTCTTTCCGAAGCATTCTGCCTCCAGTTGGGCTTTCCACTCCAGGTAGGAAGGCCTCCTCGTCTCCAGTCTTAGTTTCTCCGTCAGTGCCTTTAAAGTCATGAGGTGATCATCTGCAGGCAAATCCAAGCCTGCAGCACAGTCGGCATCTTCCAGCTCATTTGTCCTGCTTACCACAATCTGCAGACCTGACAGTGATTCCATGATTAACCTTCAAAAAGTTTAACCTTCAACAAATCCTCAATTGGTGCTAGAGGAGAAAATTTCTCCTCTTCATCAGAAGCTTCTCTCGCTGAATCTCTGATCCGTGTCGTCCTTCCAGCATTCACTCTTCCTTCCACTCCGCAGGCGTGTCAGTTGTCAGAGGGATCTCAGCACAGGCCACAGATATTTTAAAGGCAAGCAATCATCAGAGCTGTGGAGGAGAAAAGACACAAGTCGTGAGGCTCTCGCTGACAATACTGCGGGCAATCACCTCCGAATGTCAGGACACACTTGTGATGTGGCAACGGAGAGAAGCAGCCCATCTCCCGATGGCACCACAGAGGATCTAAGAACACGTTCTCCTCTTGTCTTTAAACAAGATCAAGGACTCACCTTGTCTTACTGTGGAAGTTAAGAAAAAAAAATAGAACATCAGGATTTTTTTTAAAAAACGGAAACTAATTGTTTCCATAGCAACAGCAGAGCACAGTCACTGCAAATGAATCAGCAATTTCCCACCTGCTGTCTCCAAGCCTTATTAGCAGACTACTGGGCAGGGGGGGGGGCACAGAGGCTGCCAATCTTCCCCAGGAATTCTGCTATTTATGTGTGAGATGCCACAGTGTGCACCATTAATCATCATTAATAGTGACGGCCCATAAATGACTATTTGATCCAGTTGAAGATTCATGAACAGACATAATTTTTACTGATTGTTATTGAGACAATTGAGGGAAGGCATGAAAACGGTGCACCAAACATCGCCAGCACCGTTTGAAAAGACTTGTGTGAGAAAGTGTATCACTCAACGTTACATACAGGCCCTCAAATGATGCAGCACACATACTGGGAAGAGGGGACAGACTTTTTAAAGTCTTTAGGCACTCGGTAAGCGGTTAGTGCTCACTTCTCCCATAATAGCCACAGCAGAGCAGCAGTGAAGTCACTACCCTCGTATCTAATGATGGGTCTGGCTGTTTTTGCAAGGTAAAACGGACCTCCGACTGCGCTGACTGTGGCTGACTTATGAATATGTGGAGAGTGGATCCTCTATTTATTCTCCACAGGAATCAGTGCGTCCCAGGAGACCGCAGAGTTACGGGAGAGCATTTAAAGCAGTAGGCGTGCTCTTTGAACGGATTTGTGAGACGACCCTGCGTGCACAGCGAGGAAGTGGTTTCGTTCATAAATAGGAACTGCAGAGTTGGAAGATTTGGAAGGTGGAGGGAGAGTGTGTGTGCGTCTAAAAATGACAAGCTGGGATCCCAATTATGAGGAAAATGGTTGAAAATATTCCTGTATAAACCCCAAACCTGCAGTATTAAGCCTCTTCAGAAAGAGTAACTATAATGCCAATTTTTACATCAAGCATAACAGATGAAGTCTGGGCTCACTCAAGTCGCTGTGAAAGAAATATACCGTTTCACCCCCATTATATGTACTGGGTGAAATCAGCAGGGCCCATACATTCCCTCTAGTTTCAGACTCCAGTTGCACACAAAAACAATTTATTTTGTGGTGTTGGTGGGCCATGAGATGCCAAAACCTGGGCTGGCCGACCGGCTTATTCTGGCTCGCCTCTCTGGAACATGCAGTCATGTCTACATAACAAACACCACCGCAAAGTAACTTCTCAGGCTCTCTTGTCTGCATACAGTATACTGTGTCTAGCAGTCAATAACACAGTTTCCCTTCAAGGGTTTTGAATTTCAGCTCTGGTGTACAATACATATGTAATGTGAGCCTCCACCGTGAAAATCATTGGCACATAAATGTTGACACTGAAAACTTTAAATCACACTTTTGTCCTACATTTTATCAAGCCAGGAAAACCTTCATCCAAAAAATTTTAAATAAATAAATAAACTTCATGGTAAAAAAAAAAAGCAGAAAAAATCCCATTGGATGCCAGCAAGTGTTTTAAGTTGGACAGTTTTTTATACAAAGTTACACATGCTCAATATAAGGGTATATTTTTAAATAATAAAAAAAAATCAAGCACTTGTATCTTCTTTCAATGCCTCAATTTAAAACAAAATAAAACATAAAACAAGAACAAAAAAACCCTTTTGATTATAAGCCAAACGTGAATGAAGTATTTGTTTCACTTTGACTGTTTTTACGACCGTCTTGCGACTAACTGACCGCTTATAAAGTCCTAGCAGAATAACACACAGTAAAGTTCTGCTACTTCGGAAACACCACGCACGGACACGCAGCGGTGATTGTCTCCCTTCTCTCCGCAAGGTGACATTACCGGCATCACTCCGGAAACGGTGTTTACCTGATACGCGCCTCCAGCAGCTGACCAAACTTTCCATCGTGACACCGCACAGCTTCCCGCCGGCACAGACCATCACTGGCCGCCCCTCGCTCTGACGTTCGCCCCTTTGCTGCTGCTGCTCCCGCGGTGCACTTGTTTTTGAGCGGAGAGCTACCGGAGGAGGGGAGAGGAGGGGAGAGGGGGGCGGGCGGGAAGCTTGCGTCAAGTTGTGGTTGCTTGGAGACGTCCCAGGAATCCCTATCACATTTCCCGCCGCACGAATATTATAACAAGTGCGCCACTGTCTGATTTCCAAGCAACAGCGACGCTTCCGTGCAAATATTTATTTTTATTCAACAAAGTACACAAACGGACCCTTTTTTTCCAACTGCACAATCAGACGACAGGTAGATACAAAATATAGAGGTATAAAAACTCTGGCCAAGAACATATTTTGCTAACACAACAGCACAAAGAAAAACATTTTAAAACAAATTCGTAGAAATTCATTAGAAAACATGCAAGTTTTACAAACTTGATCCATGATGCAGATATATTATGAAAATAAGTGGGTTTTTAGACATATAGAAAGCCAATAGGAATAAATAAACATAAATATAGAGTATATTAATAATTCTCCTGAATACTGGTGGTGACCTACAGCCTGTGGTGGTTAATTAAGTGTTGATTGTCCTAAAGAGCAGAGTGCTTCAGTTAGTGTAGCAGACTGGGGCCCTGCAACAAGCCAGTGAGGGGCCCCTCAGTCTACAAGAGCTTATAAAGTTTTTATTGATGAAACTTGTGCAAAACTCTATGTTTACTGAATATACTGTAATAGTCATTGACAATTACTTTTCTCTTTCAATTTGGCTATTATTGAGGATGTCCTGAAATGTTTTCCTAAACAGACTGTGCAATAAAAACAAAGTAGCTACAAGAACGCACTCTAACAAGGGTTTTACAATCTTACCAATAACACCTACTCCAATTTAAAGAAACAATTCGAAATTATGTAATATAGATTGATTTCTACTCAAAACAATGTGATTGTCTTGCTTGTGTTTTTGCCCCCAAATTTATTTCCAGTAAAGTTCACCACGAATAAACATCTAAAAGTCTTCAAAACTTCTTGTGAAACCAACTTCACCAGCAGTGCTAACACGTGTACCAGACTACTCGAAAACAGCCTTCAAATACAGTTTAAAATACGATCCTGAAAGCAATCTTGTTCTGTTTAGGTTGTATAATAGTATTGTGCATTTTCATTTGGTTATTATCAGCATTTAACAGTCTGTTAAAATTTCAAATGACTTCATGGTGTCCCACTTTGTAACTGACGACCTCCAGACCAACATTAGAGCGTGAGCTCCTCGATGTCGTCGTCGAAGGAGGCGACAGCACGGACGGCAGGTCTGCTATCTGCAACATGCAGGCTGGTGATGGAGGTGGCTGGAGGAGTGGAAGTCCCTGAGCTGAAGTTAAACAACCCTTCCCTTCTTGGGCGCACTCCATTGATGGTTGGAGGACTATTCAACAGCTCCATTTTACCCGCACTGCTCAGGCCGTTACCAGCAGGTGTGGCCTGGGCCCCAAAGAGCTGATGCATGAGGCTGGACTTCTTGTCCTTCCCGCCTCCTTTTTCTGCCTCCTTGTCCGTCTCCGTTCCCACTTCTCTGAGACTAAAAACTCCGATCGCCTCCAATGGGGATTCCCTGTCCTCTTTGGGCGGAGGTGGAGGGAAGCCAGGGGAGACTCGGGAACTCAGATTTCCGAATGACGGAGCGTAGCCTCCGAATGCCAAGTCGTCTTTGGAGGATTGGGAGCGCAGGGCTCTTCTTCCCATCCCCGTTGTCACGGTTTCACTCTCCACCCCTGTCCTCCTCCGCCCACCTTCTTTGCTCCCAACAGGCAGACCTCCGAAACCTTCGGTTTCTGTGAGGTTGAAGAGTGAAGAATTACGTTTCTTCTGTTCAGGAGGATGTGGGGAAGGTTGGTTTCCAGCGTCCTTTCTGGACTCAAAAAACAAGTCTGATTTTCCCTGATTTTGAAGGTCTATTTCACGCATTTTAGCCAGCAGCTGTTCTTTTTTCCGCCGCGCTTCCTCAGCTGCCTGCTGATTGGCTAGACTCTCTTGGTTCCACCTATTCACCTCTTCTTGGACATGACCCCGCTTCCTGGAGCTATCCTCCTGGCTCTTCTTTGGGTCTTCTTCCTCCTTTTCCTTCTCCGAGCCTGTGGACAGAGATACAATCAAGGTCATGAGTGATATTACAACAAAAGAGGCCTGCACACAATTTGTTCTATGATTTTACCATCTTTTAGTCTCTTCTCCTCAAGCCCATTCAGCGCCTGACTGGGAGGCTGTTTCTGCCGTTCCTCCCATTCTTTGTCTTTCGGTGTCTCTTTCTCTTTTTCTTTCCCTTTGCTCCTCAAATCTTCCCAGTCTGGAGGCCTGACTTCTGCACGCTTATCTTCTCTGTCGAGCTCCGGCTGAAAGACATCATTTGAGCAACAGTTGAAAACAAACAAAAGCGGTGGCAGGAGATGACCTCCAATGTCGTAAAAGGGGGAGACTTTTCACCTTGAGTGACAAATACTCATCAGGCGCCTGTTCGCAGGACTCACTGGCGTCACTGATGGCGGGCGGCGGCGTGGGGAAGTCCAGACTGGATGCCCGGCCTTCAGTCTGTACAGCTTTGCTGCTGCATCTACTGGGGACTTCAAGCAAAAAGAGGCGAGTAAATTTAGCGTTAACACATGCAGGAACTGATTTTTCAGCCTTTTAAAGACCTTTGACAAGAATAACTTCTTACTCTCGACATTCCAGAATAACACCCATATACACTTCAAATAACAGGTTTGGAATTGAATGCACCAAAACCTAAATGAAGAGCAACAAAAAGCTGTAGAACCCCACTGTTAGATTTTACCTTTACGTCCTGTGCTGCTGTCGGCTTCCTTTCTCTGTGAAGGCTTCACCATGCGATTAGCATAAATATTTCTGGTGTCAAGTTCTCTCTCCTTCTCCTAAGGACAGAAATCAACATAATGAGTATGAGATTTCTTTTAAGGGACACAGTTGCACAGCAAAGCAGAGTTTTGTGCATGTGCACCCTGAGTTTATTGGTGAGCCGCTCCAGCTCCTCTTGCAGAGTTTTGATGTCGTCTTGAGCACTGAGGGTCTTCTTCTTCTCTGCAACCAGCTGCCTCTGGTAGCTACTGTTGCTGAGCTCGGTGCTACGCTCCAGCTCCTTCAGCACACAAATAGAAGTATGCTGATTGCATTTCAATAAACCATCACCATCAAAATATGTTGAGTATTCTTTCATAGAATTGCCTTGATCTTCCGTTCCGCCTCCTGAGCCCGGGTCTTCTCTTCCTCCAGCCTCCGATTGAGCTCGTCTCTTTCTCCTAACTCCCGCTGGCTGACCAGCTTTTTCAGCCGTGTGATGGTCAGGTGACTCCTCTGCAGCTGCTCCTCACTGTCCTTCAACCGCCTCTCCGATGCCCGTTCGCGCTCTTGCGTGCGCCTCAGTCGTTCACGCAGCACGTGCATTTCGTTGGAGTGGCGCGAGATCAGCTGGGAAATCTCGCTCTCTGTGTCGTCGTAGCGCTGCAGGGCTTTCTCTTGACGCACCTGAAGCTGCAACACGGAAAGGTTCGAGGTCAATAAATATGAATGCAACGTTGTGTTTTTATCCCCTCTCTGTGATTTATTTTTTAAAAGAAGATTATGAAGATGAGATTTACCTGTCTGAGAATGCGATTTTCCTTCTGCAGCTCATCAGTCCGCTGTTGCAGTTCAGCGAGAGCGTTGCGCAGTTCATTGATCTTCAGGAGGCGGGCGGAGAGCATCCGCTTGGTGACCAGATCCAGGTCTTTCGGTGGACTGGACTCTTTGCTTTGCGAACGTACTCCCCTGCGATGGTGGTTGGCCAGGAACTGGCCACCTGGCCGATGAGGGCGAGACATGCCGATGCGTCCTACACCACCTGGGAAGCAGAGAAACAAACAACACATGGAACCTGTCAAATGCACGTACTCTTGACGGCCATGACTACGAGACGGATGTATACTGAAGAAGTCAGTCAATAAACAGTGAATGTAAACTAAAGTTGAGGGTAAATGTTCCCGTAAGTCTTGCCTTACATACCTGTTTTGTGTTGAGGATTGTTAGGAATCCTCTTTGCACGCAGCCCTCTTTGTGAAACGGGGGACGGGGTCCGGGACCGGGAGTAGGGTGAAAACGAACGATCTGAAGGAGACTCATTCTCATAGTCCTCAGAATAAAATGACCCACTGCTCCTTCTGCCCTCTCCGTCCGATATCCGGTCCCGATCGGGGTCTGAATTCCAGATCCTGGTTTTCGATCGACTCTGGACAGACCGCTCTTTTTCGTCCTCACTGTCGGGCTTCTCCCGAAACTGGTTTTTGTGCTTCTGACGAGACGATGCTCGTGAATCTCTCTTTGTATTCTGGAGCGACTGGCGACTCACATCCCGGTTGTCGTCATGTGGGTCGGATACATTTTCAGATTCCATGCTGTCCCTTTAAAAACCTGAAAAACAAAAAAAAGCAAATGAGAACTAAATCATAAAAGTACAATTCACAATTCATAATTTAATTATAATCCAACTTTTAGAATTGTGATAAGGAGCCAGGCAAAGTGGTTCCTCTTGGGTTTTCTGTATTGTATGTCCCCGTCTCTAAGCGACAGCACACAGGAGAAGGAATTTTCCATGAGGGTAAATGAAGTATGATATCGCTAAACCACTCCATTGCCTGGTCAACAATATACCACACTGCCCCCATCTGCCCCGATGAGTTCATTGAAAAGCTGCATCATTACTTCTGTGTGCAGTGAGACACTCAGGCACACACGTACTGGCAGTATCCACCTAAAAAAGGTGCTTTAAAATCTCTGGTGCTCGTCTGATAAGTGGGGAAGATCATGTGTAATAGCAGCATGCTACTCACACGTTATTATGCTGTGATTATAGTCCTCCTACAGCCACTGTGGCCTGATCTGTGTGACACGAACGGATTGGATTAAAGCAGGCCGTGTGCTGTTGACAGGTGCATTGTTGTTGTTGTCACGCTGCCTGCCAAGTTACAGCAAAATGTGGTCCCTGATGTCATCCACACATGTCAGCAGGTCCTCGCTCGAGTAATATTTGTGCGTGTTATCGCATATACACGCGAGCGGGGGGGAAACATTGACACGACACGAAAACCAGTCTAGTCTGAGCAGTCTCTGGAAAGGTAACGACGGACACTGATAAATGTCTTCCAGCTTAGTTTACACTGAAGCTAACACAGCAACGGGAAGCATCAACAGGTGGGGTGTGTGCCGAGTGTGCTGAGTGTGCAGCTGACAACAGTCGCGCTGCTTTAGCTCTTGACAATATAGCATTTCCTGTGTGGTCGAACGGTTAAGGCTACATTCGAATTTTCAGCACGTCGTTCAGACTCTCAGCTAATGTTAGCAGCATAGCTTCGACTGCTAGCAAGCTAGCGACAACTTCAGCTAACTTACCGTTATATATGAGGAGATTTCGCCTTCCGGACGGTTTGGAAATACATAATCACGGCTGACGATTCAATGCCCCGTCACAGCCCACGACATCACATCAAAATACACGGGGAAAAAGTAATCGACCTGATCCGGGATGTTTTGATAGCGCTTCTCTTGGTCCACGCCTCGACCTTTCCTTTAGCCGCTGACGCCGTACCATGGCAACCGCAGCACCACCTGCAGTACCTCTGTACCACCAAAGGGGCGCTGCAGTACGTGTTGCGATCATCCTATCGCTTGACAATTGGGAAGATTTAAGCGTTAAGCATTATCTGTGGATACACACGCGATGTATCTTGTTCTGCTGGCTGCTTCATTTGCAAAATGAGACCCAATAAACTGGGAGCAACAGGGCTCAACAATTCATTCTTCTACCTGTCAATGTAGTTTAAAAATGAAACAGAAGTTTTTGAATATACTCATATCACACCTGTATACGTTTTCCTCCAGGAGTCTCTTGTTGTCTTTTTTCCTTACCTGTATTTTTTTTTGGGGGGGGGGGGGGGGGGGTAAAAAACGGTGGTTTGGAGGGTGTTTTTGCTTTGGT
>JASSRZ010000020.1:1762351-1792275 GCA_032164315.1 Malacoctenus gilli
CCCCCCCCCCCCCCCCCCCCCCCCCCCCCCCCCCCCCCCAAAAACGCAATGAGTGCCAAATTTTCAGTTGTATAAATCATTACAAATGATGGAATACAGATTACTATTAAAAGTGGGATGATTGACAAAACAGTTCGTGTGGGCCGTGGGTTCATGTTGTAGGGTCTTTATGTATACCGATGTACCGATACACTAAATATATTTTGATAGTAAACTGATATCTAAAGCAAGACATAAATGATCAAACCTGAAACAGGAAAAGCTACCTCATAGTAAAAGTTCATCCATAGGCTTGTTTTTGAAATGCTCCTGACATCAAACGAAGCGTTTCCTGATGTCTGACTAAATTTGCTTTTCTCAACTACAATAAATCGTAGTTTTGATATTGACTGAAAAAAGGGAAGCCGAGCGAACGAAATAAAGACGTGAACTTGTATTTAGCTTGACTGTGTGGTTATTTTCTTTTGACAGTCATGAGCGGAAGTTGAATGGGGTGAGCACTGGATGCGCGCTCAGAGGGTCGCTGAGCGCTTCAACCAGCAGACGCTCACGCCTCTGATTATCATGGCTCAGTTTAAATATCGGAGCTGCACGTTCACTCCCAGCTGAAACGCGCTCTGTAGCTGCGCTCGTTTCAGCCTGAACAATCAGATTTTTTTTTCCTGCCATCACACAGTTTGCATGTAGGCTGCCAGATTATTCTGGGATTAAAATGGTCATCAGGGTTTACATCGCCTCCTCAAGTGGCTCCATCGCGGTGAGTGTTTACACATTTGTCATGAAACTTATCGACAGGTAGTTCGCGCTCGATGATGGCGAGTTTTTCAAAGCGCTCCCGTTTGTTCACGTTCGCTTTACAGCTGAATGTAATTATGTAACTAGATTACGTCTGTGCACACTCACGGGCAGTGAAATTATTCCGCATCATTAGACAGTTAAAAGGAAGCCCACCTTTCACACTTGCATAATCTGTGGTTGGATCAACGCCTGTGCCATTAAATCCGTTGAATTTCATGTTTGTTGTATATTTGACCTAGAATTACATGCAGCATCAGTACATTGCTGTAAAATCATGGAGTAAAAAATGTCCAATCAAGTTAATTTTTACTTTGGGGATGAAGATGCAGGGAAATAACTTATTGTCAGTAATTATTATTTTTCAATGTATTATTCTGCACCTTTTCTTATCATATTGTTCGTTATTTTTTTATTCCCATCTATCTGGGACAAGGTTATTACCACTGAACCTTGATGAGATGTTCCTTCCCAGGCTGTAATCCAACGGAGGGGATCCACAAAGGAAAACAGCAGCTGGCCCTAATCTAAACAGTTCATGCTGATTTTTGTCAGCTAATTGAAACAGACTCAGTTGAAATGAGAAAACAATAAGCTAAATAGCAGAAAATTACCAAAGAACCCTCCAGCTGATAAGCAACATCTCAGTGTGATTTCTGTCCTTTTTCACATTTAGATTCGAATTTCTAGATAAACTCAAAAAAACACTTAAGTGAAATATGACCATGTTCTCTACATTAGTCACTGTGATAATAATAAGCACTGCAGATCCAGACGTCTTGGCCAACATCAGTCTCATGTAAGCTCAGTTGATACTGTGCATGAGCTGAAAATCATCAAACACTCCTGCATGAATGTTTGAAGAATTAGGTAATGGCACAAATGAGCAATGTATTTATTTAATGGCTCTCCATCTTGTGTCGAGGGCAGCACAATCTTTGAGTGTTTAGAAAAGGAGTTATTTTTAACCATGACACATACATGCAAAAAACACCCCCTTTTCATTTGCTCTCTTTCACACACACACAAAGTACAGTCACGCACGCTTGAGTAGGTTCACCATTTGGGTCAGTTATGTGTTGAGCTCATGTGAATGCAATCCTCCCTGAACGCCTTTTGAATTGAGTTACGAGTGACTGAGGAAAGAGGTGAGGTGAGAGCGGCTCCATCATTTAATTTACAGCGAGCTGGTTCAGATACGAACATGTGAGAGGGGTGTTTAGGGCAGAAAATGGAATTTTGGAGTCGGAAACAAGGGAAAGAAAGTGATTGTGAAAGCTAAGAAAGCATGAATTTGAATGGTGAAGTGTTGAACGTAAAGGCAAGGATTCGTAGTTACTGAACGAGTCCAACGTCTCGAAAAAATGAACAGTTCACAGTTTAACATCATTGGATTAGTGGGGCGGAAATGATGAGCACAGAATGAGAGATGCAAATTAGGTTAGCCCCCCACTCTCCGGTAATCGTCGGTGTGTGTGTGTGTGTCATGTTGGGTCTGGTCAAAATTTACATTCACATAATCTGACCTGCTACACGGCAAAAGAGTGTCTAAGGGGGGAAAAAATCAACATTGTTCTCAGTGAAAGTTGCTTTTCGTGATAAAGGAAACAAGAGTGAGACAAAAGATTTCTTACTGTCTGGTTTGGATGTGCGTCTCTCAAAACTGTCCAGAACAATTCATTACAGTCACTGAGGTGGAACAATACCATCATTGTGGCTTCAAGCAGAATTCACTGAGATGTAAACATATTGGAAGTGCATTTGCATTGGACTTATTTCAGATGTCGGCTTGCAGACGTCAACAGTTGGTAGCAGAGAGTCTGTTTTGTTTGACAATCTGTGAAAATTGTTGGAGTTAATCATCTTTTCTGGCATGAATGAATAAACAAGCTCATATTGTAACAGAATCCCTGCAACAGCTTGCAGAAATAATAAAAATGTGGGCCAAAGATCTGTGATTATGTGAAACTGAGGTTGTTTTTTTTTTTAGAGCTGTAAACAGCGTTCAATGTGAATAATGAATATTTTTATTGGATAAAGTACACAGGTAAGAGAATACTCGTGAACTGTACCGTGTCCCTTTAAAACTGAAGAAAAACAGTGCAGAGTGGCTTTCTAAAATTACCCCCGTGTTTTCCTTTCCCACACATTCACAAACACTGAGATGCAGCCTGAGTCAAAGCCAGTGTCCTGCAGTGCAGAGGTCAGTACTACAGGGAGCAGTTGCATCCCGCTCTGACCACAGTCTCTCACAGACTCTGTCCTCTGTATACATGCTGAGAGTCTGTGGCCAAAGTGTCATGTCCCATTCTTGTCAACAATAAAAAAAATCATAGCAACAGGAAGATATTTGCTAAATAAATACCTGTGAGTGTGGCTGATAGCATCATGTAATTTAATAACTATATTGGTTTCGTTGAATTTTTAAGGTTCTCTCCACAAAGATGTCAGCTTTCCCGGTGCAAACCTAAAGTCCTGCACCAATCAGTAACCCCTCCTTATGGCTCTGTTAGCAACCCTGTGTAGTCGGTGCATATAGGCCCTTCTGGGGCCCATCGGTGTCAGTTTACTGTCTGTCATTGTGCGAGTAGAGTGATGCACAATATCTGGTTGCTCGTCATGTAAACAAAAGCATACACAAACAAGAGAATGTGAAACGTGTCATTCACAATCCAGAGAATTTCAAAATGTGCATTTGCAAATGCTGGGTTATTGCAAGATGTATTCTTCATACATCTTTTCTCTCCTCTTGTTTGGCCTGTCCAGGTGAAGAAGCATCAGCAGGCGGTGGTGGGCTTTCTGGAGGCAAATCGAATCGGCTTCCAGGAAGTGGACATCACCATGTTGGAGGAGCAGAGGCTGTGGATGTACCGCAACATCCCCAAGGACAAACAGCCGGAGAAAGGCAACCCACTGCCTCCACAGATCTTCAATGAGGACCACTATTGTGGTGTATGATGGATTTCAGTGTATAATTCTGCACGCATGCATGTTTTGAATAGTTTTCCGAAAAAATAACATTTACATCCCAATTTGCTCACACGTGTTGGAGATACAGCAGTATTTGTCTGTTAAAACACTGATTCAATGTCACGTCAATGGTTAAAATATTCCAGACATGCTTAACTGCCTAAATTTTCCCTTTAGAAAAGGGCTGCAGATTAATGAGAGAATGAAAAAGTAAATTACTTGACGGAGGATATGGAAACATAAACCATGCATTTGAATGATTGTATTCAGGTGCCCGTGTTCTCCCCTCATTGGTTTACAGCAATGTAAGCCTTTACTAGGTCAAGCTACCTATGTTATTGAATGAGTTCGATGAGCGCTCGCTAGTTTTTGTCCTCTGCTGAGACTGCACGCTACTCTGTAATCCTGTCGTAATCCAGTTTCATGGACGGGGCAGATTATCTGCTCTGCCTGCCGTCACTCTCACTGGCCAAGGTAATCCAACCCTTCTCCACAATGTCACAGCCATGAACTCCATTAAAAGCGGCAGAGGAAAAGGCCTGGGGTGGGGGGGTAGATATATTAAGTAACACCTGAAATCCTCATTGTTTACTTCTCCTTCCAACAGGACTATGAAGATTTCTTCCAGTCAAAGGAGAACAACACTGTGTTTGCGTTCCTCGGGCTCAGTTCCCACCCCTCTGTGAAAGTGAGTATTTATAGACTGTATGCACGATACTGTAAATCAAATAACCAATGTGGTGTGCACTCTTTCGCCAACAGTTTACTGTGACACTGGAGTGCTTCATCAGCAGATCTGATTCCTACAAGCTGTCTCTATTGTCTTTGATTCATGACTTATTGGTATTTCGTCCTCATCAGCTTTTTTTGCTGGAAAATGAGACATTGGATTAAAAACATTTCGTTCCATCTTGATCTAGCAGCCTGGCCTCCTCCCCTCAATTTTTTCTATAGATGGAGAGATTAATCTGGTGTTTCTCCCAAATATCCTCTTTTGAATCCTACAATCATGGTTCATGGTTTTCTACCAGTCCTGTCGCTCTCTGTTTCTCCTCTAGAGGTTCTGTCTCTAACTGAGTTAAGGAGATTCAATTACAGTCCCAGGAAATTGCACATGCACGGTGTCTGAGAGGGATCCTGATGTTTGTTTCCAGGACTTATATCCGATCATCTAGTCCATAGTAATTGTTTTTAAGGATTTTAAAAAAACAAGGCCAAGTTTGTTGTTATGGAAAATGCGAATAAACGGATGAATTGACTGACTTCTGCTCACTTCGGTTGTCTTGCAGGATTCAGAGTCATAGATGAGACCCTTCAAGTTTGACATGTCAAACGTTGCATCACTTTCTGCGCTGCATCACCTCCTTTCCCATCTGCTTCCTTCTTTTGCGGCAGCATTTTGCCAGTTACCTGTCTGAAAACAATTCTTCTTAAACAACACTTCAAACATCACTTCCTCTCCAGTAAAACTCAGTCCCAAAAGAAGAGGATTTCTGGATATGATGGGTGCTTTCGTGTGTTGTGCCCATGCACACACCGGGACAGGAAGCGCAATTTCGTAGAGGAGTCGCATCAAGCCTGCCCGGAGTCGACAGCCATGTAGCATCTGTACATCAGTAGCTCTTTGGACGTTCTTAGTGCAGTGAGTGAATGACAAGAGGATCGGGTGCAGCGGCGTGGCACAGTTCACCTGGACACACGCCTGAGTTGTGTCTGTGGATGTGTGCGTGCGTGCCTTATTGTGCGAGTCGCTCTCAATCAGCAGCTGTTAATGAAGGCTGCGTTAAGTGAGCAGAGACGAAACCTGAAACAAGCCGTGGCTTTACCGCTGCGCCTCTCTGCGTATGACCGTGCTTTTTGTGTATATGTTTGAGAGTGACAACAATAACTGTAGCTGATTATATGAAGCAAAACAGACCAAACTCACTGAATCCTAAATAACTTCTTCCAGCCAAAATCACTGTTTTATTCCCACCTGCTCTACAGAAAAACCCAGTGTTTTTTTCAATGTAAAGGGTTGTTTTTTTCCCTACAAATGTTAGAAAATCACCAACACCAGCTGTTCCACCGTCCATCATTCAATACTTCCTGACTTCTTTGTTCCGACTGTGACTCTCGTTCCCAACACTGTTTCATCCTCTCGAACAAAATCACTCCCTGTGGTTCTCAGCAAACATAATCCCGACGAAAGTAAACAGTGCATCTGTACGCTCTATTTTAAGCCTCGGATTAATACAAACAAGTGGTGCGGCGAGTGTTTACAACACCAGCATGATGTATGTGGGGCTGTCCTGGAATAAACCACAGTGCTCAGGTGTCCTTATTACTTAGGGACAACTGATGAGATTCACTGTTGTTTTGACTGTTACTGTAGATTAACAATAGAAGGGTCCTTAATGCAAAAACAAGCTCAATCTCAGTCTGACAACAGAAACGGCACTTTGGTCTACTCATTGGATTTGTTGACAGCATCATCACCAGCTTTATCCTCTAATCGAGACATCTGGGCAAAGGGGTGGCTGCTGACATCCAGCTATTGGATCGCACCCCACAGAGTATCTGGGATATAGGATGTTGTGTAACCTCGTATAATTGAGTGACAAAGCTTCTTTCCTCTTCCTTTTGTGTTTCCCAAAAATCTTAGTTTTCAGATGCTCAAATGTGCTCAGTGTGTATTACGACATGATGATGTGCAACGCATTTATGACTTGTCCCTACCTTACTTCTGTGTTCACTCTCTCAAAAGACCAACACTTAGCACTTCCTCTCTATAACTCTCACTTCCCTATTACATTATCATGGACAGCTGCTCGGTTTGATTCCTTTATGTTTTGCACATGAAGGACACAAAACACCCTTGCGAGCCATTTGTGCTTAAACCTTGTGCCATTGTGAGTGAGAATAATCACTTTTCACATGTACCCTGACAAATGGCTTGGGTCATATTGTAGCACAATCAATAATATTTACATTTATTTTTATGTTGTTTTTACCTTTGTGTACGATCAAAGTACGTGTTGACTGTTGTGAATGTTTGTGAATTAACAGCAAGTCTGTTGGAACACAAAACAATAAATGTATATTGTTGCACATTTATTGTCCGTGGAAAAATGTTGTTTTGCATGAAATATTGTGTACTTTAGTAGGGTTCATATTCGCAATAATACGGACTTGGAAAGCTGTGAAATGAAGACTTTAACACCAGGTTGTCTAATGTTCCAATAGCTATTTAGTTGTTTTGTTCCACACTGTACAAACAAGACAGCGTCACCAGGAAAAGCTGGATCTGAAGCATGAGCAGAAAGAGTAGCTGTTCATTGTAAACAGAATTGAGAATACCTCCTGAAAAAGTCGAATCACTTTTTAGCCACTTCTGCCATTGAACTTGAAGAACACTGTCGTTTGTCATTCGGTGAACCTGTTTGTTGGGCCGCTCACGCGCTTCCTGCTTGTCCGAGATGAACCGCAACGTCATTTACCATCAAAGATCGAGGCGTACCTGGCAGCCTGTAATGATTTACCCAGACATCAATAGTTGCTTAACCTGCTGTCCCTTCCAAAAGTTTGTAATCTCACAGTCAGGCGGTAGTAAAGAAATATTGATGGGACCATGGGAAGATTGAGGTCACTGAAGCTGATGGCTTCTTGTAGATTGTCACTCCTCCAGGTCAGATTTTGAACCTACTTTCTCGATGTCAAACATGACCTTCAGGATAAAGTCAAATCTGTTGAAGCATTTCAGGAAGAAAGTGAAAATATCACTGGAAGCAAGACTGGGTGTCAAATTTAGATTGGTCTTAACAACACTTTTAACCCCTTTATGGCCCTTAAAAAACAATTTGGTGTTTCAACATCCTTTTATACTTACCTTCCATGCTCCACACTGTGCAGGAGATGTTGTGTTTTCTCAGTGTTAGACTGAGAAAACAACACTGTGGCCAAATCTGTGGCCAACACAGATCTTAATGAGAGTTTCACCAACACATTGTGAAGTTTGTGTCTACAAGTGTCCTTGTATGTGTTCACACAACTGTTAATTGGGTAACTGGAAGCGAGTACAGGGAAGATTGCGAACTGTGGAAGCAGTTTGCCTTGTCAGGCATTGCAAATTGCTGAATAGACAAGTACATTAGGCAACATCATGTTATACTGTGAAATGCAGCTTCCACAGAACTGATGAGTGTTCCCATTGTGTTTTTGAAAGATAAAACTTACCCATAAAAAACACATATGAGAAGAAACATTTAATAAAACTGTATTATTCTATGAGGTAAAGAGAGCATATTATTCCTAGCAAAAGTACTGAATTTAAACGAGGCAAGTTTCAGAATTAGTTTTGTCAATAAACATTGCGTTTTATTGTGTTAAACACAACGATGAAGTGAAAATGTGTTTATATATTGGTTCTCCTCTGTGTCATGTAACATAAAATGTACTCTGAGGCTGCAGAAGTGATATGAGCACCCTGGATGTTGCCATGACATTTTCAACAGGAAGACATGTGCTGGTGGTCAAGGGGCGGGGTGGGTGGGTCGGGGGGGGGTATGTTTGGTCCATGGCAGGAAATTTAGAAATACACAACTGCTTTGGACTCCCGATTTCACAATTCCCAATGAGATTATGGGACAACAACTGGTGCTGGAAGGTCACATTTCTGTATGAGAAGAAAATCACAATATTGATAAGGGTTCCCTCTGCTGAGCAGCAACTGAATCGATATATTTGAAGGTAAGTTAATGTTATGTGGAAATTGATAATGCGGCTATTCTTTGCAAATAATACAAGTGATGTTTAGATTCGATTTTTACCTGCATCCAAGCTGAACCTGTTCTCTTTGTGTTCTCAATTTATTCCATCATGCATAGTAACGTTTCAAAAGTTTCTAACAGATAACACTTCAGTTTTCTCAATGTTTTGCTGTTTGTGTTGAACGAGATGAAATCTTCTTTGGCGTTCCGTCTTTAATGATTGATGAAAATGTCAACATGTGTCCAGCTGGCTGTCCAAGTCCAGTCAGTCCTCTTTATTTGGAACAATTACCAGATCTGTGCATGTGGACGTTGCCATTTGCAAACTTTGGATATGATAAATATTTTCATCTAAATTGGACTCATTTTGAACGCTCTTCAGACTTTGTGGATCTCAACGGTAAGAAAGCCAGAAACCATGAGGCAGAAAAATGTCGAGTTAAAGTGAGTCTGATACGTGACATTTTTTCCATGAAAAGTAACTGTACTTGTTGTTTTCCACTACAGATCACGCATTTACCTCACTTTGAGGACCAATATGACCTTCCTTTCCTCTGAAAAGCTCCCCTTTATTTTGCACTTGTCAATCGGTGAGTTTGTTTCTTTCTTTTTAAGCCCTGTGAGCTTTTTTTTTTTCCTCAGCTGTCGGGGCGACAAGCTGAAACCATGGTTCGACAGTACAGTCTTCAAACCACAAATGATAAAAAAAAGAGAAGTGAAAATTTCGTGGAAAAATGTTGACAAGTTAACAGTGACAAGCAAACTGGTGAACAAATGATCATACTGGCTGCGGTTTAATCACATAAGAGGGACTTGCTTTGAAGATCGTGACTAATTTCTTGGTGAAACTTTTCTGCTGTAGGTTTACTGAGCGTGTTGCTGCTCACAGGTCAGTAAGTTCTGTTTTAATTCCTACATGAAAATCCATACAAGCGTCACGCTGATCTGAGTACAGTTATTGTAGGCTGGAGCGATTGTGTTTTCATGTCTTGTCTGCAGAATGTGACAAAATCAGACTGGTTGGGCCTTCGCGCTGTGCCGGCAGGGTGGAGGTTTACCACAGGGACTCCTGGGGAACCGTGTGCGATGACCACTGGAGCATTCTGAACGCTGAAGTGGTGTGTCGAGAATTAAACTGCGGTGCAGTTATCGATTCCAAAAAGGGCGCCTTCTTTGGAGAAGGGAAGGACAACATCTGGCTGGATGATGTTCAGTGTGTCGGAAATGAATCGACCATCTTGAAGTGCCCACACAAGCCACTGGGCACGAATAACTGTGACCACAATGAAGACGCCGGAGTTGTCTGTTCAGGTAAAGTTTGACTTTTATTTATTTTTATACTTTGCTCCTGCTTGTTTGTTTGTTTGTTTGTTTGTCTGTTTGTTGACAACATGACTCAAAAAGTTCTTAACGGGTTTAAGGGAAATCTTGCTGGACCCGTGAGTGCTGGTGAAATCAACAGGTGATTTTATCATTTCTTGGGCATCTTTTAATGGTGTGTGGCCCTTTAAGAGAGGGTGGCGTGCAAGTGTTTGAGGCAATACAGGGGATTTTGGTGGAGGTTTGTGCTTCACCAAGTGCCCTTGCAGTTCCAGATGTTTTTTTATATAACGTTTCTGTGTCAGGCTAGATGTTTCTAAGTATTTTCTTTACTGTACGAAGCCAACAGTCCAATCTCTCTTTTAAAAGCAGTGCGGGCCTCTGCAGGAAAGCCCAGTCAGACTTTTTGGAGATTAATGTTTATCATGTAATGTTTAATGCCTTGTTGATATTTTTTTGTACACTGACTTTATTCTATCTGTTTGAACTGGCTAGCTGCCACATTACTAAATTTCCCTTCAACGTTTTCTCCAAGAAACACCCATAAAATGTGGAACTTTCAAAAGAAATCAGGAAGTACGGCTTACGTGAAAAACTGCAAATACAGCATTTGTGTCATACTATTGAAACGTGTTCACATGACTGGAGACTGTACTGTCAGTTAGCTGCTCATCATCTACTTTGTGTTGGCAGCAGTTCTGCAGCAGCAGGGCCAGCATGTTGCTGCAAATGTAAAGTCCAAGGTTCAGAAGCTGGACGAGTTCTTCTCTCTGTATCGACGCAAAACACAGCATTCTATTTTTTTTCAGTGCAGTGATATTCTGCTGCACAGTTCACGAAACCAAAAGTAGAAACGACCTGGAAGTCTTGGTTCGAATATGATTTCACGACATTGCTTTTCTGCAACTTGCTCATAAGTCATGTCAAAAGCGTCTTTCGTGCAGTTTTCTGCCCTCATCGTTAACGCTGACCGATGCCAATTCATTTTAGATCATGCTCGTTTGGTCAACGGAAGCAACAGGTGCAGCGGCAGAGTGGAAATTTTCCACAACGGCCAGTGGAAACGTGCATGCAGCGGTGACTGGTCCAAGGACGAAGCCACGGTTTTGTGCCGGGACATCAGCTGCGGCAGTCCTTCCATTCAGCCTGAGATGCCAAACTTCGGGGAGTCGCAAAACCTGAAAGCAATCAAAACCAACTGTGTCGGAAATGAAAGCGTCATCTCGCAGTGCACGCAACAAGAGTTCGACCAAACCTG
Organism: Malacoctenus gilli; assembly: GCA_032164315.1. Classification (NCBI taxonomy): domain Eukaryota; kingdom Metazoa; phylum Chordata; class Actinopteri; order Blenniiformes; family Labrisomidae; genus Malacoctenus; species Malacoctenus gilli. Next base: position 1,773,443 of record JASSRZ010000020.1, read on the forward strand.
TAGTGATGCTGTTACAGTGTGTACAAGTAAGTTCTCGGCTTCCTCAAGATCTCCTAAAAATGAAACCTTTCCAATGAACATGGCCTTCATTCATTCCTCCTCCAACCTGACAGACAGCAAACCCATTCGGCTTGCAAACGGAACTCATCGCTGCTCTGGTCGGGTGGAAATCTACCATGAGAAACGTTGGGGGACAATTTGTGACGACAGATGGGGGATGCAGGACGCAGTTGTCACATGTCGAGAGATGAACTGTGGACAAGCTCTTGCGGTCAAATACCGGTCCTACTTTGGCCAAGGTCATGAGCAGGTGTGGCTGGACGATGTGGAGTGTACTGGTCATGAAACGACCATCGGTGACTGCTCACATCGAGGCTTTGGGGAGCACGACTGTGACCACAATGAAGATGCTGGTGTCATATGCTCAGGTAATGCAAAGATCCGTCCATCCGTTTCGCTAAAGATCGTCTTGAATCCAGGGAACAACAGTTCTTTTCTCTCTTCCTCTCCAGAGACCGTCAGGCTGGTCAACGGGAGCGACAGCTGCTCTGGCAGAGTCGAAGTCTTCCAAAATGGCGCGTGGGGAAAACTTTGCTATGACAACTGGGGCAAAAACGAAGCTTCTGTCCTCTGTAAAGAGATCAACTGTGGTGCTCCGAAAAAATCCCAGGAAACCTTTAACTACGGTGACACCACGCTGCCAGGATATACAGCCAGATGCACCAGTGGCGCAGGCTCCATCAGCCAGTGTAACATTCAACCACGCACAGGAACATGTCAAGCTGTTTCTGTGGCATGTGCAGGTAAAATCTCAAAGATGTTGAGTGTGACTTTCAAATTAAAACTCATGATGTGTTTCAAGAGACAAGAAGTGTTGCAGAAATTATTCTATTGAGTCTATTCGAATCTGAAACGAGCTAAAGATTCTTGATGTTTGTTGTGATTGCATCATTTGGCTAACTCGGAAACATTTGACAGTTTCAAGTTCAAATGAACCACGTGACTTTTTTTATGCACACGAACTTGATTGCAGGTCTTCCACCACTGAGGCTTGTTAATGGCACGAACCAATGCTCTGGCAGAGTGGAGGTTCTGCATGATGGTACATGGGGCACCGTGTGCGATGATCACTGGGACATCCGGGACGCTCAGGTGGTGTGCCGAGCCATGGACTGTGGGACAGCTCAGACAGCCAAGTCTTCCGCCTACTTTGGCATGGGTGATGGAAACATCTGGCTGGATGATGTCGATTGTTTAGGGAACGAGACGTCCCTTTTGACCTGTCAGCGTCCCGCCTTTGGAGAAACTAACTGTGGCCATGGTGAAGATGCTGGTGTGATCTGTTCAGGTATCGACTCCTTTGTCACCCTCACTGACTTACAGCAATATGCACCTTTATGCTGACTGCAGATTTGTTTTCTAGATACCATAAGACTCATCAACGGGACTGACCAGTGCTCAGGCAGAGTGGAGTTCAAAAATGGGGGTCACTGGCACCCGGCATTTAACATCAACTGGGGTGCAAATGAAGCAACGGTGGTGTGCAGGGAGATGAACTGTGGGGACCCTGCGGTGTTCTCAGGGTCATTTGGTCAAACTGGAGTGAGGACAGGATACCAAATCACCTGTACAGGCAGAGAAAACTCTCTCTCTCAGTGTGCACTGAGAGAATACACCAGGGAGAGTCACATGTCAGAAGTGTCAATCAAGTGTTCGGGTAAGAGCTGCTTTATTTGATCGCAAAGAGAGAAATACAGCATGTCATTGCTGTCAAGTTGAATCTGTTTCGAATTTTGCTTCCAGGAAATGTAAAATTTGTCGGTGGGTCCAGTCGTTGTGTTGGAAGAGTGGAATTTTATGACAAAGGCCAGTGGGGAACAGTCTGTGCGGATTCCTGGGACATCAATGATGCCATGGTGGTGTGCAAACAGATGGACTGCGGAAAGGCCCATAAAATTAGTGCAGTGGATGCGTTCGGTCAAGGCAGTGGTCATACTTGGGTTAACCAAGTTGAATGCTCTGGAACGGAGTCCACACTGGCCCAGTGCCGCCAAAGTCCTTATGTAGGCAAAGTTTGTAATGCCACCTCAGTTGCTGGTGTCATCTGTTCAGGTAGGAAAAAGATCGAGACAAAAAAATCTTCATTCAATTGTGCTTTTTCACCTTTAAAAAAGATTTGCTGTTTTTGGAATCTATATCAATTGGCTAAATAAGTTCTTTGAACTGAAAGATTTTTTGCCCTGTTTAAGACATCTTTTGTTTATTTGACATCGTAGGAAGCTTGGAGGCTCGTTTGGTGGGCGGCAACGATGACTGCACTGGAAGAGTGGAGGTTCGTCATGGTGAAACGTGGTCAACAGTGTGTGACACGGACTGGACCGTCGCTAAAGGCGAGGTTCTTTGTGACATGCTGGAGTGCGGGCGTGCCATGTCTGCTCCTGGCGGCTCCCATTTTGGCCCGGGCACAGGGCCTGTCGTGGAGGCCACTGACTCCTGTTTTGGCAACGAGACCTTCCTCAAGCAGTGCTCACTTGATGGCTTCAGACCATCAAAATGCAGCCATGAGCACGATGCTGGAGTTCTCTGTGCAGGTAGCGCTTTTATTTTTATATAACTCATCTGTTTTCACAGGTTCTTGTACGGAGATAATTTTGTGAGATGTATGGTCAGGCTTCAGATGGGGGAGGAGACATAGCATAGAAAAGGTTCTTGGGTTATTTCAAATTGTATCAGTCAAATCCTACAGTACTTCCAGGAACACTTTCACTGACTGTTTCTTCTTCATGTGTTTCTGTAGCACAGATCCGGTTGGCCAACGGCCCGAGCACATGCTCCGGCAGGGTGGAGGTTTTCTACAAGAGCGAGTGGGGCACGGTATGCGATGACGATTGGGGCATGCCTGACGCCGATGTGGTGTGCAGGCAGCTCGGTTGCGGGCATGCTGTGTCGGCCCCCCACAGTGCCCACTTTGGCAGAGGCAGTGGGCCAATATGGCTCGACAATGTGGAATGCGGTGGCGAAGAGTCGGCTCTCAGTCACTGCACACATCCAAAGTTTGGGGAAAACAACTGTGGTCACAGTGAAGATGCAAGTGTCATCTGCTTGGGTGAGTGGCCCATCAAAGCCTTTATTTGTGTCAACACAACTGGTCACAAGCACCAAGATTTTGTGTGCATGTAAAGGGTCCAGTGATGCTGTTTTGGGTGGAATGTAAGAACAAACTGTTGACCACTTATGTTTCTGTCTTAGGTGCTTTACAGAAACCTCAAATCACAATTAGTCCTTCCAGTCAAGTGAACTGGGGTGACAAAGTTGAAATCACCTGCACTGTGATATCAGAGCAGGTGGGCGGGACTTTCACCCTGAAGACGACGCAGGGGTCCTTCCACAAGGAGAAATTCACCGAGCATGAGGCTGCGACATTTTTTTTCCCTGCGGTGGACTTCGACCAAAGAGGGTCTTACTTTTGTGAATATCAGAAGAAATTATCCAATCAGGTCATCAATTATCCTCAAGGGAATCCCATTGACCTCTCTATCACAGGTCAGACTTTGTTCTGGTGAATTAAAGGTTTGGATTACGTCATGAAATTTTTTTCAAACTGTTTGAAAACTGTAATCCACAGTGAAACTGGACAAGCCCAACATCTTCCTCACGTCTCCTCATGCGATGCTGATCTACAGCCCCGACAAAGTGTCGGTCAACAGGGGCAACACTTTATCTGTCACCTGCTCCACCTACTCCAGATACCCAGGTGGTTTCTTCCACCTGATGAAGGCTGACACGAACACGAGCCAAATAAAGCAGGCATTCGGCCACTTCACCTACTACACGGCCAGTTTCGATTTCCCATTGATCGATTACGTGCACCAAGGAGAGTACGCCTGCGTCTACGGCGTGAACATCTCCGCCTTGTCTTTCTGCTCTGCTCCGTCCAAGACGCTGTTTGTCACTGTGGCCGGTAAGACCCAAAGACAAAGATGTAGTTTGCATGTGAGTGCTGTCTTTGTTCACCACGAACTCACATTTGAATCTCTACAGCATCCTCATCCTCTTCAGCAACCACTGCCATAGTGTTAGTGCTTCTGCTGTTGCTGGTACTGTCGGGAGTCGGTTACCTGTACTGGAAAAAGAGATGGAGGGCTACCGGTAAGACTTATCTGTCTTGTTTATATTACAAAAAAAAAGTTTATTGGAGTGATTGGTGATGGCGACAGTCTACTCTTGCTTTAGGTGTGATGGTGCAGTTCAGCAACAGGTTTGGAGGGGCATTAAAACAGGATACGGATGACAGAAGCAATGGAATGCTGGACAGCAGGTAGAAAATGAAAAGAATGTGTTCTTCACAGAATCTAATGCCGACATCCATTTTTAAAGAACCAATGTGATTGTCATCATGACCCTCCTCTCCTGCTTCAGGGACCGCAACAATCCAATGTATGACAGCGCGATTAGTCGCAGCTTCGAAGACAAAAATGCAGAGGAGCCTGCTGACTCGGAGCAGGCAGCCGAGGGCGGCCCCGAAGACCTGGCTGGAAAAGTGTGTTACGAGCTTGAACCACTGGTTCTGTCATGATAACAGCGGGCCTCACGGATTTATTTCAGTGATTTTGCTGCATTTGAAAAGTGACGAATCCCCAAACTGAACCCCATGCCATCCTCTTTACTGTATTGAGCACGTCTTTACACCTTTTTAAACAATTAATTCAAAGATGTACAGAGTGTTTTTGCTCATTTAGTTGTGTCATTTACTTTGTAATTTTTAGAGAGATTAAATCTGTTATGACACACATGTCATATATTGTCATGGAGTCCCTTTGACCTTTCACACTGTTTTTAATAAGTGGTTGTTTTTTTTTTACAATCTTGGCCAATGGGACCAGAGCCAGAAAACTTGAATGTGTCCCACTGACTGATGACGTTGAACTGTTGGTCTGTATCACTTTCCTCCAAAGTTTTGGTTTGACCAACTCCGACGATTTCACTGCCGATCATACAGATGCTTTTCAAGGACCTTCTCAAGGACGGGCCTGTCCTCGTGATGTTGATTAATTGTTGTGTTTGACTGTGTGCTTTTGTGACTCCGGATCAATAAAGTTACGCTTCTTACATCACCTTGAATAAAGCAACGTCTTTGGACCAGTTGAGTTCAGAAAATTCAGCCTCTGGAAAAACAGTTTGAAGTTCAGCACGAACATTAAAATCTTAACTTCAATGACACGACATGACTCGGCTCCAAAAATAACAATGTGGGAATGATTCATGAACTTCAGTGCAGTTTTTAAGAGCAGAGAGCAATTACTTCACTAATTACACTGTATTTTTCAGAGCACACCTATGAAGCTCCTCATCAAATACTCAAGTCCAAACTATGATACATTGATACATTGCTTGACCATGAGTGAGCGTTTCACTCTCAACATGCGTGAGACCGTGAGATAGTGGGTGTGTGTGTGTCTCAGGAAACAAGTTATTGCTGAGATTAGTGTAAGTCAGCAGAAAATGGAAGCGAGTCAATGTCCTCATAAGGCAGACAAAACAATACCTGTGTGTGTGTGTGTGTGTGTGTGTGTGTGTGTACCAGTGCATAGTTTCTCAGCTGAGCAGACAGGCCACAACAGGAATGACTGTCTGATATGTGGGCGTGTCCATGTAGGCAGGCAAGCCTTGTCCAAACCTGCTCACCTCGTCAGGTGTAGCGACAAACCAGCATTAAGGATAAAGGAAGGTCTTCTCTCGCTCCACTTCTCCGTGCAGCTTTCCCGGGGTTTTTGCTCTTTTGCTCTGTTTTGAGGCTTGGATATACAAGAAAACAAACAGATATGTCTTTGAAAGTGTTTTACACCAGTGTCACTTGTTCACGTGAGGTAATGTTTGGTGCCTTTTATGTTTAATGCTCCAGCTTGTATCCAAATGTTACATTGTGTATACAGTTTACTGAGTTTAACAAAATCCAAAAAATTTTGCATGTTCAATATATCTGTTGTGACTGTGTTTAGAGTAACAACTTTGGTTTATATCCAAGCTGCCTGGCAGGTCCTGATTATCAAATGCAATAAGTCATTTCAACATTGTTCAGAACTAATACTTTTGAATATGTGTTTTTCCAGACAAAAAAGCAACAAGAAAGAATCTTCTCCGTCTTAGACTCCAAGAAAATTTACTACATATCGGTGGATATTTCTCAAAACAGCGAAGATAAGGATTTGATGAGGACGATAGCTGGAGATTCCAAAGCAGCCCCACCACAGATATCCAAAGGGGATGAACACTGTGGAGTAAGTTTTTACACCATATAAATACTGTGCAATCAGTTTGCCATCGAACTCCTTCAGTATACACACACCCTTATGCTCTGCTTCCTGAATCAGTACAAACTCGCCAGAAAAACTCCCACTGGCCCCTGAAAAGACTTGAACAAGTGATAGAATGTCATTACTTCACAGAGACGACTGTGTAATATCACCTAAAATCAGGGCTTGTGTGAAGTTGAATTGTGTTTTGAAACAAATGTACAAGCTATTGTTCATATGTGACACTTTGTTCCTTTTTGTTCTTTCCATACCCTACTCATTGATTTCCCGATCTACACGTTTTTTTTTTTCTGTATTTCAGGGCTACGAAAAATTCGAAGAAGCAATAGAATCTGGAGAAATCGAGAAGTTCCTCAAACTGAAGTGATGAGGAGCTCTGTGGGTTTTCAAACTACGCCACAATACTCACTGCATCAACACCTATCAAAAGATAAATAGAATGTGTTCAGACTGCCAGTTCTGTAAAGATGATCCATCACTCTTTTTGATGAAACTCCCTAAATAAATAAGCACCATTTCATTTTCTGAAAAATGTGTGTCCTCTTTTATTTCTGCTGAAAAGTTCCTGTATTTTTGCAGAGTGTGCATGTTCTCTCTTCCGATAAGGGGCGTACATTTGACAGTCTAAAAACAGACAAATGAGAACAATTAATGGCTCTATATTGGCCGCATATGCTGTTATGTATATTTTGTCGTATTTCAGACAAACAGGCATAGCAGGATCAAATCAATCCAAAAATAATATGTTTCCAGTCTGTCTCTGGGTTTATTATCAACGTGGTGGGAAATGATGATTCGTATTCACTGTGACTCCTTCAGTGTTACTGAGCTGGCAGAATTCAGAATCCATCTTTTCATCCAACCTCGATAAACTGAGCGAGCCCGGACAGGCAGCTGATTGGACGCCACAGCGCGGCGCGCTAAGGGCCTGTTGAAACTAAAGCTGTGTCGCGCCTCTGTGACGTCCTCTTTAACCGCTGCTCGAGAAGCGACAGGGTGCGTTTCTTCGTCGATCGGCACAATCCACAGAAATATGCGAACATCCTAATGTTTAAAGTCATCATATCTACCTTTTTGGGTTGTTGATTAACCAACTAATCTGAGTCCGTCTGTATTTCAGAACTTTTGAGTCCACCATCCATCTAAATCCATAATGGCCGAGGAAGGGTGAGTGCGATGCTTACGTCTGCTACTTTTTTTTTAATATAGGCACTGCTGTTAAAACTAAACTCGCAAAGTCGAAATGTCAGATGTTCTACTTTGTATGGAAGATGACAAATGTGGTGTAATGAACAGTTTCTTTCGGGTCCCGGCAGTTTGTTCGTCTTTGTGGCTGCCTTTTGAGCGACAACATGCCTAGCTACCAGGTGGCTAATCTGAGAAGCCGGGTTCTAGTAGAACGCAATGCTTGAAGTATACACATGATTTGTCGTGTATATTGGCTTCCATGTGTGCAGCTGTATCATTGGAACGCAAACATTGCGTAATTTTAGTGCTTTTGTAGCCGCACTCTTCATGTGTAAGCCCCAAATGCTAATATCTGGCTATCATTAGCATTACCTGGCTTGGATGTTTCTCATAGCAGCTTGTGCCCATAAATGCTGTTGGGTTTTAGTGGGATGGCTCCTGAGAACGTGTTTCTATTAAACTTCACAGCATACTCTACAAATTCAGGTTGATGAAAGAGGTTTGAGTATTCATGTGTAGTAACTGATCTGCCAGTGAGGTCACCTATGGCTGTTTTCCTCTGTTTGAGCTCTTTGGGTCTTAAATGATGATTTACATTCTTTTGTCGGATACCCCTTCACTCTCCAATGAGTGAGATCCCTATTCTGATGCCCCAAGAGCTCCGGTGGAAAACGATGACATGCTGGGTTTTTGCTGTTCAGATTGTCAGGATTGTTCTCAATCTGGTTGTTCACAGCATTGCTGCCGGAGGTGTGATGGATGTCAACACCGCTCTCCCAGAAGTGCTCAAGACCGCACTCATCCACGATGGCCTGTCTCGCGGTATCCGCGAGGCTGCCAAGGCTCTGGACAAGTACGTGTATAATTTTAGTCTCTCAAAGTTTGACAGTCTTCTGTTTGCTGAACTTTTTGTTGTATTTCTTGCAGACGTCAGGCCCATCTCTGCGTCCTGGCCGCCAACTGTGATGAGACCACGTACGTGAAGCTGGTGGAGGCCCTCTGCGCCGAGCATCAGATCAACCTGATCAAGGTATTGAGCACGAGAAATCGGCACTGGGTTTCAGGATTTTAGTGACTATTTTGATTGATGTAGACCTGATGGTTCTCATGCATGGCTGTATCAGTGATGATAATTTGGCTCCCTCTACTGAACAACATGAGGAGAATGCCATTGTTACCCAATTTCTGTCTGAGATACAGGAGAGCACCCTCGGGTCTGCTTTTGCATTTCATTACCTGCCCACTCGTTTCATGTTTCAGCCTGTGGGTGATTTTGTGATATAGTGTTTGCACTCTTGCAATATATAATTTTATGGACCATATAAAGTTCCATTTGTCTTGTAGGTTGACGATAACAAGAAGCTCGGTGAGTGGGTCGGTCTGTGCAAGATCGATCGTGAGGGAAAACCCCGCAAAGTGGTGGGCTGCAGCTGCGTCGTTGTCAAGGTAAAATGCTTGTTTGCTGGATTTTCTTTTCAACTAAAACTTGCTCTAACTCATCCCTAGCAGTGTTTAGAATGGGGGGGGGGCGGACAGGCAGAAATCAAAGCTCATCAACTTGATGTCAAACATTTGGGATCTGGTTTGCCAGTCAAGTGCAGGTGCTGTGCCTTGTGCCATGCAGCTGTTGTTGTTAAACTTCTGGCTAGATGATGGCCAGGGTACGAGCCCCGATTTCTCTCTGTGATGTCCGGGGTCCCTAAGAATGGCTACATGTAGAAACGTCGCAAAACTATGATGGAAGGCTACTTTTGTTGTGTTATGTGAACTGGAGATGCTTAATTTGTACGATGACTATTTATTTGACAGTGTCGGGCATTTATCTTTTAGTTGTCTCAAGTCATATCACTGAAAGCTATTACTTTTCCCCAGGATTATGGCAAAGAGTCTCAGGCCAAGGACGTCATTGAGGAATACTTCAAAGCCAAGAAATGAGAGGTTAATAAATCGTGGAAAGGGGACTTTGACTAAAGTGTTTCTTTACTGCCATCGGTGTGCTCCGGTTTCAACACTTCTGCTCTAAAGTCTTCATGGGTCATGGATGTTGCATCAACTGATTAATTTATTAAAATTTCTTAGCAGTACATAAGCAACATGGCGGCTGTTTGTGGTTTACTACGTTGCTTCCTCTTTAGCTGAGGTGTGCGGAAACTTTGGTTTCCAGGTGTCCCTGCTGCAATACACTTCAATACTTCACTGTGGCCCTCCAGGACCAACAGTGCCCACATCTTTAGGTGTATACTGGTCTCAGCTTTAGAAACAATCTGCGGTCCTTTATGATCTGAAGGACGCAAGTTTAACAAAAGATGCACGGCTCATTTGGATAGGATAGGTTTTTCTCCTTTATATCTACATACATAGACATTTCTGAATAAAAGAAAAGATATTCAAACACATTAAGGCACAACACATCATGACTCACATCTTCAAACCCTCCCCCCAGGAAAAAGAGAAAAACAATACAAAAAAATCCAGAGGAAAAAAGACAAGATCCCCAAAATGTTATATCCTTTCCATGACAAAAAAACATCCACCACTTTCATTTAAGTTTATTGTAAATAATTTACAGAGTTTCTACCACAGACTGCATTGTTGTGTTGTGATTATACCACCAGAAAGGAAACAATTAAAAAACAAAAACAGCCATTTTCCCAGTATACATAATGCGGTCTGTACAGAGAAGCCTTCAAATTAATTTTTAAGTGAGGATGATTCATCTCTGGTGACCCACGAGTCCTTGGCATCACCCGGTCGCTCCGGCCATAAACCGGACCTCCAGGAACGACGCTCTTCCAAGCCATGTGGGACCAATAGCTGCATGGACGGTTGAGTTTCCACTGAAGCCAGACCCCAGCATCAGGATGGGGAGGGGGGGGGGCGGCGGCTGAGCGGGGTTGTGTGGGTAGCAGAGTTGCTCCTAACTCCAGTTCATTTCTTTACCTCCTTTAACCTCTTCTTTGTTTCTTAAGACCGTTAAGAGTTTGTAAATCCAGACATTCAAAAAAAAAAAAAAAAAAAAGACAGACTGGAAATACATAGAAACAGTTGCAGTGAAGTGTTTGTTCTTAAATAGTTATACAAAAGAAGGGGGCTGCCTGGCTGACCGTGTCCATGGTAACATTGCAACGAGTCCATATTGCTATGAGAGTTACAGGTACTCAAACTCCAGTGCTTGGTGTAATGCCAGCAGGTCAGAGTGACTGGATATCCTCCAGAAAGGCATGTTGTGCTGCGGAGGGAACACAGACAGTTAAACATCCAGAAAGGCGACGGAGCACACAGTCGCACACCACCACCTGGAATCATGCAAGCTACGCTACAGTAGCTTGGATCTGCTTGCTTTCCAAGAGCACCGCAAACAAAAACCATGCACCTCTAAGGAAGAGTTTGGCATTTTGGGAAAGAAGCGCGTCCGATTCTGTCCAGAGTTTCATTGGATGAGGAGACTGATCCTGTATCAGTGAAAGATGCAAATTCATCACCTGATTCACCTGTGAAATGATGTGAATTTGATACTTTTGTTGATCTCAAAAGCTTTTTCTATGCTGATGGGCAAGATTTTCTCAGTCATCCTGGATATTTTTCAGTTTTGGTTTTTTTTTTTTACACATTTCTTTACTTATTGTCTCTTTAGGCCAAATTTGCCAGGTGCTGCCTGTAGATTTAGAAGTACTAACATTGTTTTAAACTCCGTTTTATTATCATTATTATTATTATTATCCAATTTTTCTGTAAGAAAAGGGAAAAGAACCAATTCCCAAAATGACAATCCCAGGACCCCCGCAATGAACAACACCCAAAGCTGCAGAAGAAAACCCAGTCTTGCTGTCGTGAAGTTGAGTTCTTCACTTTGTCCGTTTTGCAGTGATGTTACTACCTTTTTTGCCTGATATAAAGTACAGAATTAATAGAAATACTAGACTTGTTATTGCTTGGACCACACAATGCCCAGTCATTGTGTACATTTGCGCAGCCATTCTTGATTAAAAGAGATGAAATGAAATGAACCAATGTCATTTTCACAAATGACTGAGGAATAAGTGCAAAATATACACAGTCACCAAAGCCTCCTGTGAATACACCCAAAAGTCTCCAAAAACACAGTTGAAAAAAACGGAGTAAATGTCAGCTAGCTGATAGAAAAAAGTAAAAAACCAACACAAAACCGCTGCAGCAAAGAAAGGCAGGCTTCGTCCAATCAGAGCTCACACTGCGCTGAGTGGGCGGGGGGGTCACGGTGAGGTTGCTGGTCCATTACCTTTTTGGCCGCCTGCTCCTCTTCCACACCGTCCCCAATTACAACATACACTACTTTCCTGCCAAACCTTTGCATTATGCGTTCAAAGCAAGTCTCTTTCCCTGCAAAAAACAAATAAACAAGGGGGAGGAAGGAGGGTCATGAGGTCAGAGGGGTCAAAGTTCAGGAGTCGTTTGTTTACCTGGCTGGCGGCATGCTCCTCATCCTTCCCATCGCCAATCACAACATATGTAATGTTAGTGCCAAAGCGGGAGACTATACGCTCAAAACAGCTCTCTTTGCCTGGAGACAAACAAACGGCTTTCACAGGTTTTTCCATTGTTGTTTAGATGGAAATCAAACACAGGAAGAGGCAGAGCCGTGTGTAACGGGGTGAACACACACACACACACACACACACACACACACACGCACACACACACACACACACACACCATCATTTTCCTCAAGAAACAGAGCATTCACTGTGATTAATCCTGACACTCACATGGTGCATCCTGAGCAAAACTGCAGGTCTGATAAATCAAATCAATGTGGTTGCCATGGCAGCCTGAATAGCAGACGTGCTCGTGCGTCCTGTCAGTTTAAAAGCTGCACATTAACTTTTAGCCTTTGTCCTGCACAAATATACATTATTACATTTGTTCAGCGCGATTTCCATTCAAAGGTAATGCATCCAGGAATCTACGGGAGACGCAGATTGACCTTCGACACCGGTATCTTAAACTTCATGCGGTCGTCTTGGTTACCACATTGTTATGTCCATTTGAATTAAGACGTGATGAGTGCTGAAATGGGTGTAACGCAAGCAAAAAGAAAACGCAACGGGACACACACGCAGTTTCTGGCTAACTTTTCCCCCCTGACTGTTTTGGCTCTTTACACCCACATTTCCGACCTCAGACTGAGTTGTTTAATTTTCCTTATTCAGATTACTGCAGAACGGTGGTTGGTTGGTCCTCAGCCTTTCTTTCCATGAAGCCCCCTCAGACTGCGAGGAGATGCTCCGATCGCTCCAACGCCAAACTATAACAAATGTTTTACTTGGTTTCGTGTAACTTGAAAAACAAATCTGCACAACCTCTGAAACAGCTTGAATCTCAGGCCTCCTTTGAGTTCCCTTGGAGGGAGTCACTTGTTTTTGTCACACAATTTATCTTAACATGGGAATATTCTTGCGTTCTGCATCACTTTTAATTTTCTTCTCTGATACATACACAAACACACACTTACCATGCACATGTGAAACAAAATGCAACAAACATTTCAAGCCTGTTAAAGTTCTGTGGTAAATTGATTGGTATGAGACAAGTTACAAATAATCGAGATAAACACTTTAACATAAATTCATTACAAAATGCAAAAAAAAACATTCTATAACTGACTTCAGTTTGAATTTGTAGGATGACATTTTGTATACCAAACTACTGACAAATTGCTTTTTTCTAATTTTTTCATGGTTTTCATATCTTACCTATTTTTGTTGCACTGTAAATGTTCTCAATCGGGAAAACGGATCCCAAACTATAAAGGAGAACTTTAGCCAGTGCTGGTATGAGCTGCGTCGTGGTCACCAATACGTTTACACAGTTACTCCTGCAGGAGGGTGAGAGAGAGAGAGTGAGAGATGAGCTTCACTTTATATGCTGACAGGATTTGTTTCAATGGTGTAAATAGGGAGCTTGGAAAGGGGGGGGGTTGCTGAGAGAAAAAATGAAGGAGTAAACAAACACAGCATGCGGGGGCACCTGGAGCTGATGATGGACAGGGACTTAAGTGCGTGTGTGAGCCAGGAGTCGGTCAGAGCCTCCACCTCTGCTCTGAGCTGCAGCCAGGCATCCCTCTTCGCGGGTCCCAGCAGACCTGAAACGCAGCACCCACTCCTTTAATTCTTGAGCCGCCCACCAGTGTCACACCTGCTTGAAAGCCACCAACATTTTGGCCTTCTTTCCCCCTTACATGTCACAGAGTATGTTTGAGTGTCAGACAGAAATCTAAAGGTCCACGATGATCTCCACCAGCAGCTCTTTTCTTGGTGTTTGCTACAATGAACCGCGTTATTCAAAAGAGAACTAATTGTGAAATAACTTGTTTAAACTTCAGTTATTTTTCTTTCATTCTTTTGTTTGTCCCAGCAGAGCTTCAGAAAATAACACCGGTATCCATGATGTGATCTCAGGAGGAGCTTCAGCACCTCTTTCACAGCCTTCAGTAATCTTGTAAAAAGCTGAACTCAGCAAATTCTGACACCACTCCGTCGCCTCTCGAGCCGGCCGCGGTGACCGGCGGACTCATTTCTGATTGGCTTACCCCCCACATTGTTTTTGTACGAGCTATACAACTCTTTGACTCGTCGGTAGCGGAAGGCCAGTTTCCTCATCCAGTCGACGCCGCCGCGGACACCCGTAGCCAGGCAAAGGTTGGCGCTGGTTGCAGCTGCATGGAAGCCATCAGTTGCAAAACTGTAAGTACTGTCGATAATAATGATATGTTTTATTTGAAAAATCTGCTCTGGTAGAACAAAAAGGTCAAAATTGTTAATATTAATAATATTATTCAGTTTCATGTCATGACTGCACACAGATATCGAGTAAAATGCAATTCATTGGTGACTTCAAAAAGCAAACAGTTTGGTTAATAGAAGGATAAAAGGATTTTATTCATATTCTTTCGAAGGAATTATTCATTGACTTCATATTTTACTCAAATTGCCACATGAAAATGAACAAATATTAGGAGTGAAAGTTGACATTTTATTAAATTGTTAAAAGTAAAATAATCACCTTAAGTCCTGACCATTGTCGTCTGATGACACATCATCAATATGTACCTGATCACATTCCTGTACACACATGCACAAATAACACAAAAGATAAGACAACAATCATCGGGAAACACACTGAAATTAGAAACGTGAACCATTGCATGCTGTGTCACATGACACCGCTAGAGGGCAGTGGTAGTACTTTAACAGATTGACGGCCTGACTTCAAAAACTTTGTAGTATTGAGCAAGCAGTTCCTTCTATAGCTGTCCTTAAGTGTTTCGAAGATGTGTTTTGCATGTGCTGGTGTGACAGCTGTGCCTCACCTCTAAGTCGTTAAAGAACAAGTGTGTATCAGCCAAGTTGAAGATCATCTCCTCCATCCTGAGACCCAGCGTCACCGCCATGGGAGGGTCCTATCAGGGGGGGAGACGTCATCACATCATCACAATCAGAACAATTACTGTCACATCTGCTCATTTTTTGAGCTGGAGTCTCGGTTATTATCTCAAGTTGTGCTCAATTTCCCAGTTTACACCTCCGCCCCCCCCAACAACTCTCCCCTGACTTCAAGTCCCATTTGTAGAGATGGTACGTTCCACTCATCACAGCAGATGCTGACAGACAGGTTGCACTTGTCCTGTCCCATCAACATTCCTCCCGTTTGGGGGGCGGGGGGGCGGGGGGGGTGGCAGGAGTGTGTCCCTTTATGTGTGTACTGCAAAGTGTGTAGGTACCCTCAAAGGGAAACGCTTGGAGTGCATGAGGCATGTGAATGGTTTGTGTGTGAGTGTGTGCGCGCGTGTGTCCGTGTGTTTGGGAGAACACAGCCCGTCCCTGCCAACCCCCGGGCTCAGCTGCAAAAACCATCATCTGTGATAGGTCAGCGAGGGTCGACAGCTTGCTGCACGATTCGCTGACGCTGTCAGACGACCAGAATAGAAAGAAACTAACAGGAAGGAGAGTGAAAGTGAGTGAGCGAGGCAGAGAGAGCGAGAGAGAGACAGACACAGAGACAGAGAGAGAGAGAGAGAGTGGGAGAGAGAGAGAGGCGGACAGCATTCCTGAGTGTGCACAACAAAAGTGGATGCTTTGTAAAATTGAGAGTTGTTAAATGTATTGAGGCTCTTTTTTGTTCACACGCACCAGTTGCTAATCGCGATAGCTGCAATTTTTGGCCCGTGTTCCTCCGCCTGCTTTCCTGTCAGTCTCAGAGACAGGAGGCACT
Source organism: Malacoctenus gilli (assembly GCA_032164315.1). Classification (NCBI taxonomy): domain Eukaryota; kingdom Metazoa; phylum Chordata; class Actinopteri; order Blenniiformes; family Labrisomidae; genus Malacoctenus; species Malacoctenus gilli. Next base: position 1,789,195 of record JASSRZ010000020.1, read on the forward strand.
TAAGTTCGTCTCTCAGGTAGTGATTACGTTGGCTGCGAGCCAGACGAGAGTTACCGACTGTGTGCTTTGGACTCCTTAAAAGCTGAGGTGGCTTTTTTTGTCAAGTTCAATCAATCACACACAACTGCAGGTTTTCACTCCGGCCTGGCAGGACTCGGCCGAAATAATTCCCTTCTTCACTTTTCCTGTTATTATTTGAGCTCTGGAAACTCAACACGTTGCAATTTGATTATTGCAACTCCAGCAGTTAAAGGTGTCTCGGTGCATTTCCATTTTTTGAGCAGATGTAACTTTGAAGCCCCGTGAGGGGGCACTTAGGGCCTGCGGTTTCTGTGTCAACAGCGAATATTTGGATGCATAACTTCTGCCTTTCAATGCAAAGGCTCGCTGGGTTATCAGGAGTAAAACTGGCTCCATTCTCTTACTTTCCAGAGGGTTTATTGTCTGTGATTTGAGTCCACGAGGACATCTCCTACATGCATTCTTGGAAACTCTATTTTTCACACCAAAATAGCAGCAAATTTGTCATTTAAATTCAGTGTTTCTGCACAGTAAATACAACACAAACCAAGCTGAACTAACCACACAGCCACATGTTTTCTCTCCCTAATACACACACACACACACACACACACACACACACACACACACACACACACACACACACACACACACACACACACACGGAGAGCGATTTACAGCTCACCAGGGTCCCTCTTACACTCATTAAATCCCAATTGGCGAACATTAAATTCCACAACGGCGGAGCAACAAGGAAGCACATCAGTGCCCACAAGGCCCGTATCTGTAAAAACTGCAGGGCTCTGATGGCTCCGTGCGCGTCTGGCTCGAAAACCGCGCGCAAACACACTGTGCCAGCTTTTGTTCGGCTGCCAACCAGGAGTATCAGAGTGGATTTGGGATTCAAAACCCACACAGGCAGGCTGGTGGCTACTTTGGTGCCCACAGGAAACGACATCACCCCGTAAAAATCTGTGGCCTTGGCCGCATAGGATGATCCCGGATCAGAGCCAAGAACTATTAAAATGAGGGGAACTATAAACAGTGTCGCCACGATGTGAGAAGGCGAGACCACCAAATAAGTTCACAGCGAAAGCTGAAATAAACATCAGTCAAGGTAAGAAATTAGCACATTAAATCCTGATTAAACTAACGAAGGGGCTGACGGTTATTAATGGATACGTTTAAAGGCTCGTTTTTATAATACATGTGATCATCACCATAAATTGACCAGAACATTCTTGGAGTCGCTGATGTAATAAGAGTGATCCAGGGAGGCGAATGAAGCTGATTCACCATATGCGCCCATTGTGAGCTGCGTCGTATAAAACGCTGCATGAAAGGCGAATCTGGGGCGTGGGTTTGGTTTCAGACGCGGGGGTGGAGAAATTGGTGATTGTTCAACTATTGTTCCACTGATGTGCTGCTTTTTGAGCTCCTCAGTTTTGACTTGGGATGTTGGCAGGATGTAAAGTTCTCAGACAAACTTTGAGACTGAATCAGGAGGGAATGAAAACATCATTTTCTGCAGAAACTGTTGTTAGTTCACATGAAATCGCAACCACCCTTCAGCCTACACTTTGGTCACATACTGCAACTTAAATTTTCCTTCTGTCTCCTGCATGCTCGCTGGTTTGCAGCAGCTTTCCGTCCTGTTACAGCCACCACTGTGTTTTCAGTGGGCTTTTTTGTGAGGGTGGAAACTTTCACTGATATCATGCCGTGTTAATTGGAAACTCGAGGAGTGATACATGTTAAGGACGACACAGTAACACAGGAGTAGTTTATAGACATTGGGCTACAGGCTGTGTCTTACCTTGCCATATTTCTGTGCGTAGGAGCCTGTGAGCAGCGAATGGAAGACGATGATCGTCTCGTCTAGATCCCACACGAACACCCGCTGTGGACCAGAAGAAGGGTTGATGGCAGGTTTGTTAAACTTTTCTCTTGCCATAATATCTACTGATAATTTCAATATTTCCTTCTTAATGCAAACATCTATCAAAAATTAAGGTAAATATAGAAATCTTCATGAAAATCGCACTAAAAGTGCTAATTGAGAATAAATCCCTGAGAAATTTCCAAATGTACCTCTGGTTACGATAATATACGCGAATGCCCATAAGGACAGTGACATCTGTGTAAACGTCCCCTCGCTTGTATTTTGTTACGACGGTGAGCAGCGTGGATTCGGATCAAACAGAATACCAAATATCCACTGAGGTTTGAATGGGTTATTCAGTCACTGCACGCTTTTTTTTTTCTTTCTCATGTCTCTTACCTCCAGGTCACTATCAGGGGGAGGAGAGGGGTTGTTTTTGCGGCCCCTGCCCCGAGATTTGGACCCCCCACTCCGGCAGGCTCGGTCATCGAGCTCTTTGATGGGCGTGGAGGGGCTCTGGACTGTGTCAAAGTCCCCTAAGAGTGTACACAAACACACAGACACACAGACACACACAGACACACACACACACACATTTGAAACGTTTTAAAATGTAGTAGCGATCGAATATCTGCTTCAAACTGCGCAAGCAATCACAAAGTGCATTCAGTGCATAATGGCAATGGTAATGATGTGGTTTGCACTGATCCCACAGGTGCTTTGGAGTTGTATCCACTTCAGGAAAAGCTATAATTCAGGCTTTGTACAGTAATAAGCCCTCTTGTCAGGCTTAATAATTCAAGGTAATTGGCATGACAGATAAGCCGAAAGGCTACCAAGGAACCTAAACAAAAGTACCACTGGTGCTCGGACTGATTCATGATAACATGCACATGTAAGGACTTAGCAGAGGAGGGCAAAAATGGAGCGGCGCAATAAATTAAACAGGTTTGGTAATCCGATGCTTCGCGCAAAAGATACTGTACACACAATATTGTGCAGGGGCAAACACAAGAGCGCCCCCACGGACACATTCTTGCACGCGCGCACACTCCCCTAATGCCATATGCTCCCACCGCTACGTGGTAACTAGAACCAGACCCTGAGCTTCGCCTCGCATATTGTTATGTCTCAATCAGGGGGAGGGGGGGGGGGGGGGGGGGGCGGGAGGGGGCGAG
>JASSRZ010000020.1:1798219-1871641 GCA_032164315.1 Malacoctenus gilli
TCTCTCTCTCTCTCTCTCTCTCTCTCTCTCTCTCTCTCTCTCTCTCTCTCTCTCTCTCTCTTTCTGTCTCTCTCTCTTGATCTGCCTCTTGCAGCTGAAGCAACACGCCTTGCTGTGGCTGGTCAAACGGAACCAAGTCAGGTGTTTCTGTGAGGTTTGGTCCCCTTCAACCAGCTACTGCGCCGTGAATTCAGTCAGCAGACACCAGCGTGGACGCAAAAAGACACGATTGTTGACGGACGCGTTGTGGTGTATTGCTGCTAACTCTGGAGGTGGTAGTCTGGTGATGGAGATAGATTTTCAATCGTAGCAATGTGCTTTATTTTGTCTTGTTCAGTATTGTGTTCAGAGGAATCATTTGTACTCAAATAAAGGATTTCTGACAGTGTGCAGTGTTTTTTGCATCTTCCTCTCATTATACTTTGTCAAGAAAATCATGTTTGATGCACAAGAGATTGGAGACACACTTTTATATTGCACACAAAACTCTCTGTACCAAGATATTTCTGAGTTTTAGCTCCAAGTTCATATTTAGCACACCAAAAGTGAAACTGTACAATCCCACCCAATGAAAGTGTTGACTGTACAAAGATTCATTCAAAAAGGTGAGGATGTAATGAGACAATACAATACTATTCAGAGTGTGACAATGCAAAGTTCAGCACCATGGAGAGCACTGATGATGCTCACAGTTATCAACTTTTAGTTTGTTAAAATGCTATTTTGCATTGTGGTGAATATCATACACCAAAAGGTATCTGAAGTCAACATTTCATCTTGTTCCAAGGAGGTTACATTGACTCACACCATCTGACAAAAGATGGTCACACAGTGTGGAGCCTGCACACTTGCAAACAACTTATAATTAATAATGATATTAATCACCATCCGTAGAAATTACAAATCATCTCCAGATGATGTCAGAATTGTAGCAGACCACAAGAGTTTTTGTTATTGTAAATTTCCTATTGATTTGGATCATTATCTTATGAGAAACCCAATAATAACTGTTCAGTCTTTCATACATCTTTACATAAGTGCGGATTGACGGGTGCTGGATTGTAAGTCGCTCTAATGGACAGTTTACATTCACCAAATGACCTCATAAACATTGGATTGTGGCCATTCCTATATGTAGCAATAGTTGCAACTGGTTCCTGTGGTTGTGACAAACAATTATGAAAATGCACAATGTACATTGTTAGAAGCTATTATCCATGAATACACAGATTGTGAACAACTTGTAGATGCATTTATTGTACTGATGTGAAATTTAGTTCAAGACAAACGCTTCATTACAAAACGGTATTCTAGATCGATTAGTTATTGAGCTGAAACAAGAAAAGTTTGTGGCGCTAGAAGAAGGTGGTGAAACTCTGCCCCTGTCCACTAAGGGGCGCTGTCCGTCTTGGTGTGCGCGGAATTCTGGCGCAGCAGCAGCAGAGGAAGTGGAGCAGCGTCGTAAACATGGCTGACAGTGGAGTGACAGGTGAGTTTCAGAGTCTGCAACAGCTGGACTTTAAATCTGTTTCCCTCCATGTTTATTCATCTCGGTTCGGTGCCACAAAGACGCATTGTTATTCTTAAATTTGCTGTGTTAGCGGGCGTTTAATTTTGAGTTGTAGCAATGTAAATATGTAAATGCTAATGCTGCTAACGTTAGCATTGTAAGCCTTAGAGTCGTTGTCGAGGGTTCAGTTTTACGGCACATCGTGATGATATTGCATCAGCTTTACGAAGAATGTGTTAAATTGTTATCGTGACTGAATGAGCTTGGTGCGAAACACGGTTCGGCAGGGAGGGTTGGAGGAGTCCGGTCCGTTGCCTGGTGGCGTTAGCGCGATGCAAACCGGGCAAGTTCAGTGCAACATCCAGCTAACAGCAGCCAGAGTCTCCCTGTTGCCTCTGCGCTTCTCCAGACAGAAGCACGTCTGCTTCCCAGTCGCAGACTGGAATCATGGTCTAATCTGTTTTGCTTTACAGATGGAAGTGAGAAGAAAGAGGATATTGAACGAATTAAGGTTGGAGCCTAAACTACAGAAGCTATTACAGTCCCACATGAAGCGAGGTTTGTGTGTAACTGATTGTGTTGTCATTATTCTTCAGAGCGAAGGCAAAGAGCTGACCAAAGAGGAGAAGCAGCGACTGAGGAAAGAGAAGAAGCAGCAGAGGAAAAGCAAAGACAAGAAGGATGACAAGGCTTCACAGGACAGTGAGAAAGAGAAGAAGCCGGCCGCTGCAGCTGCAGCTGCTCCTGCGTCCCAGCCTCAAACACAGACCACCACACAGAAAGGTGGGTCTCATCTGGCTTGTGTTGTGGGCCGGTTTTCATGTCAGGGTCAAATTGTAACAGCTGATGTGAGACTGCAATTTAATTTCCTCCCTTCCTCCCAGCATCTCCAGCAGTGCCTGCTCCCGCACCAGTTTCCGTGCCTGCCTCAGAGGCTGCCGCCCCGTCAGACAAGCCTGCCAAGAGTAAAGCCGAGTTGAAGGCCGAGAGGAGAGCCCGGCAGGAGGCTGAGAGGGCCTTCAAGCAGGGCAAGAAGGGTGACGGGGCGGGACAGCCGGCTGCTCCGAGCAAACCTAAAGCAGCGCCCAGTGAGCTGCAGCCAGGTAGCGTCACACGCGAGTGTCCGATGGAGTGTGTTAAAATCCGAGATGAAAATCTAGGGGAAGTCAGTTGAACCATCGTTGTTCGATCGTCTTTGTTCTGCGGTGAAAGATTCGTGCTTTCTCCATTTTCAGTGGTGAAGAGGCTTCCGGAGCACGTTCAAGCAGACAACCCCGACGTTCTGAGGAAACTGGCCAAGAAGTTAGAAAGGCAACAGGTGAGATGCACTGTGCTTACCTGTGTAAAAGTGCCTTTAATAAAGCACATGTTGTCTCAGATAGTTGTCAGTGTTTAGACAGTCTTCAGTATCCAGACTGCTCCCCACACATGCAACAGGTTACTATGGTTACTCCATCGCATGTTGATGTGATGGTTTTATGTTCACTGTATGTTGGGTGAAAATTTTTAAATCTAATTTGATAATGTTTTAATTTACTAATATTTGTTACTCGCATAGAAATGTTAATGACACCCCCACAGACAGTCACCTTCATGTGTAAGAGTGTGTGATTGAACTCAGCATTTCTTTCAGACACCGTCTGCTGCTCAAAAGGTAGAAAACATCGAGGGCTGGTTTTACAATGAGTGTGCTGCTCACGTTTCCTCTTACTAACCCCAAAGTGATTGGAGATCAACAAGACACTTTTCAGATGTCACTGAGTTGTTTGCAGTGCAGATCTTTGTGTAGACGATGCCGTGTCTTTCTCCTCGCATTGCTGTGTTTCAAATCGGAAGAATAAACTCGACCACGATGTATAAATAGTTCATTTGTTCTCTGGGTGTTTGTGATTTTTTAAGAGTTCTCTCATTGTAGTTTGTCCGCTTCTCCTGTTGTTCCGTTTTGACTGAATTGGGTTGTCATTTTTCAAACCGTTGGAACCTTTGTGTCACGTTTCAGATCCCACTCCGCTCAGACTACGGCTACAAGGTCAGCCTGTTTTCCCACCTCCACCAGTACAGTCGCAAAGCTCCTCTAACACAGCAACTCAGGTGAACTATTAATGCACTCTGCGGTGCAGCACATTGTTAGTTTGTACGTTGTTCAGTAAATGTTTCATCTGTTTGACTGGCTTTGATTGTTTCCCGCCCTTCGCAGCATTCCCTCCACAGTTATTCATCCTGCTATTGTTCGACTGGGTCTGCAGTATTCACAGGGCATCGTGGCAGGGTCCAACGCTCGCTCTGTTGCCTTGCTGCATGCATTCAAACAGGTACGGTGGGCCAAACGGACCCTTTTTGTTCCCTTATATCCCATGATCTTTGTTGTTGGCCAGAGTTTGTTTGAGAGAAGAGAACAGAAGCAGTCGGTCTCCTCTGTTCCAGGTAATAAGGGACTACACCACACCTCAAAATGAAGAGCTTTCAAGAGATTTGGTCAACAAGTTAAAACCATATATCAGGTAAAGAATTGGTTCTTGTGTCATTGCTGTGTGTTTGTATAGATTCTAGATCTTTCCCAAGTTACATTATCACACCATATTTTTTCTTCTGACTGCCTCAAAGATTAAAAAAAGATTACCTTTGTTTTCCATTCAATTGATACATTTTCTTTGGCTTTCTTTCAGTTTTTTGAATCAATGTCGCCCTCTGTCTGCAAGCATGGGCAACGCAATCAAATACATCAAGAAAGAGATATCCAATATTCCAAGTCAGTGCAAAGAAGAAGAGGTCAGCGTCCCGCTTATCAAACCTTCATTTTGACACATGTAACTGTTCAAAATCTGGTGCAAATGTTACAAGTTTCAATGTTTCCTTGACTGTTTTTACTCGTCTGACTCTTGTTTAGGCGAAAAGCAAACTGATCAACTGCATCGACTGCTACATCGAAGAGAAGATCGTTCTTGCTGCTAAAGCTATCGCCAAGTCCTCCATAGAGAAGATCAGCGATGGAGACGTCATTCTAGTTTATGGATGGTACAACATCATGATTTTATCTTTGTGTGTCGTGACTGAATGTGGTTCATCGTCACTCTCCAAGTATTGTTACATATCCATCGACCTGATTTCTGTCTTCAGTTTTCGTCCCGCCTCTCAAAGTGCCTCCTTCTTAATTTCCACCTCATCTAATATTCATTTCTTCTTCCCATTTCTCCGTCAGCTCTTCATTGGTCAACCACATCCTGTGCGAGGCGTTTAAAAAAAGCAGGAAGTTCCGCGTCATCGTGGTGGACAGCAGGCCTCGGCTGGAGGGGAGGGAGGCCCTGCGACGCCTGGTCCAGAGAGGCATCAGCTGCACTTACGTCCTCATCTCAGCCGTCTCTTACATTCTTCCAGAGGTAGCCATAGTCTGAGCTCGGCATCGCAGTCTGCGGCTCAGAGTTGCCAGGATGTTTCGGGTGACATCACTTTCATTTTGCCTCAAGGTTTCGAAGGTGTTCCTCGGTGCTCACGCTCTGCTGGCCAACGGATATGTCATGTCTCGCGTGGGGACGTCACAGATCGCGCTGGTGGCCAAAGCCTTTAATGTGCCTGTACTGGTGTGTTGTGAGACCTACAAGTTCTGTGAGCGAGTGCAGACGGATTCCTTCGTATCCAATGAACTTGGTGAGAAAGGAAAGGTTCACTTGCGAGTTTTCAAACACGATCCATCAGAACAGCCTGTTGATTCTCATGCGTCTTCCCCAGATGACCCTGATGACCTTATCGTGACTCGTAAAGGGAAGACCCAGCTGGAGGACTGGCAGCGGGTGCCCTCTCTCGGCCTGCTCAATCTGGTGTACGACGTGACGCCGCCTGACTTTGTGGACCTGGTCATCACGGACCTGGGCATGATCCCGTGCACCTCGGTGCCTGTGGTGCTGCGGGTCAAGAACGTGGACCAGTGAACGGCCACGACCCCAGTCAAGTGGCTGCTCTCCTGTTTCTGTGTGCATGAATGAACACTGGCACACAACACAAAATATCGTGCTTTTAGCATGCAATAAATATATATCTGAAGTGGCATATGCTTTCTAAATGGCCTCCATGTGTTTTTTATAGCAGAGGTGGATAATTAGATTCATTTCCTCGTCCGATGTGACGAGAGAGCTACTTTTTAACATTTATAATTGGTCGGACGAGATGTTTGTAGTTAGAATTTAATAGATCTACCGTTTCCTAACAAGAGAACAATGTAATTGGCTGCCGTTAAAATGGGCCAAACGCTTTACATCATGCTTCGGTTGTCAACCGCAGCCTGCGATTTTAAACTGGCCGGGAAGGATTACCTCATTACAGCTCGAGCTGAGGAGTCACAGAGGACTTAGTGGCTCCCATAAAGAGCTCAGCCTTGGTTTTAACAAACTGATGAACGGAACACGGAAAAGTAACATTTCAACCCCTGCTCTTAATATCAGACAGACTATATCGAACATGAACTTGCTGTTTCAGCTTTATCAAATATGATAAAGGAGAAAGAGCAATTGGCCACACGTCTGTCAAACATGGCATGATCCTGAACTCTTGTACGCGCGAATAAGCAAAGAACTGAACCGGGATCGTGAGTAAACCTCTGCAGAAAATCTATCGGAACCTCGGACAGAATAATTCACTTTGGTTTATCGTGTATGAACTCAGGAAATTCATGCAAAGAAAGATCTTTTCAAACCTTTATTAAAAGCTCAAAAGTCTCAAGCTTGACAGCAAATTGACCTGAAACAGCAAATATTTACCACTTGTGACCAAAGAACAATAAAGGACAAACCAAAAAGGGCTTCTCAAATTTTTAAACACCATTTTAACTTTTGAACCTTTCAGACGTAGAATATCATGTTTTTGTGAAAGTGTGACCTAAAATCCCTTTACTGTGAAGAATAAGTCAAAATATAAACCAAAATTGTGCAACATAATAACACACTACAGGAGTTACTGTCAATCTTTATAAAAATCCTCTGCATTAAAGGCAGTTAAATCACGATTAAATTGCAGACATAAAAGCTCAGTGCAGCATCAAACTCGCATATGAAACTGATGTGGTTATTGCAGCAAGTTAAGCACATCATCATGCAACAAAATGACTTTCAACAAATCAGGCCATGAAAGTACCTCGAATGTAAACTTGTACACTTTCAGTATGTTTGGCACACGAAGTCCAAGCAAATCTCAAACGTATCTTTCACCGCAGTGTTTCGACCTCGTTTTCATTTTGTCAGCTTTGCTTAAAAATACTTTTATTGGAGGTTATTTCTGACAGAAACAACCAAATAATACTTGAACCAAAACTTCCCTCAAATTTCCCTGAAACGGTTAAAAATAATAAGTCTCAGCAAGTTCCCTTCACAAAATACAGCTGTGCTTTAAAAAGGGGTAAAAACTGCAGGAGAAGCTCGGAGTCACCAGACTCGACGTCGGAACATTCAGTAAAAGTCGCGCTCAGGGAGAATAAAAGCAGTCGGCTGCAGCGTGGCTTCAGAGGGACTTGGCCTTCCGTCTCTGAGTGACCCACAGAAACAAGGCGATGGCAAAAGTGGCGACCGCAAGACGCCAAAACACCTGGACAGCTGGGAACTCTCCCTATTGAAAGTTTACCAAATGCACATCGTGATGGAATTTAGAAACAAAATGAAATGCATCACATCCTGAATGAAAAATAGCTCTCAGACAATTGACTGTAGAGGGAAAACTTGCAGCACTGACCTCTCGTAGACATTTGTATCCGTGGTAGTTTCCTGCACAGCTGCACTCGAAGAAGCCGGGGCCGTAGGGGGCGCAGAGCGAGTTCTCTGGGCAGGTCATGGCTGTCGGTTTCCAACCGCCAGGAAGGAACGGGGACCACAGATTAAAAGATGACTATCACTGCTGCAGACGTGCCGGATTGAAGGCTGACGAAAACACGGCGACTTACAGAGCTGGCCGGTCTGGTTGCACATGCTTTTTTGACCTTCACAAACACGGTTTCCCTCTTTGACCTCTATTCGTTCCCAGGATTCGTTGCCTCCAGGACAACTTATGTCTTGTGGCAAAACACTGCAGAGAAATGAGGTTAGTTCATTCGAAAGCCCACAGCTAATCCATGACATTTGTTTGTCCACTGCAGGACACTTACATATAATTTAATTCACTGAATCCTTGAAGTGCTGCATCACTCATGTTGACGATGGGATTCAGTGAGAGATCTCTGCAATGTAAACATGATTTCAACTTTCTGAGAACAATCAAACAATGCAAATGCAAGAAGTGCTCTCACTAAGAAGCTTTCATTCTGAGAGTTGCTGAAGAGTTTGAGATGCTGTCAGCTTGGCTGCTGACAGAGATATAATCCCGCCCCCGCCCCAAACCTCCTGCTGCCAAAAAATGTTCTTATCAACACACACATCACTATGAGGAGTCGCCCGGATGCATGTTGTACATTTTAGTAAGTGCAGCAGGAGCAGCGCCAACAGCAGTTCTTTGAGTGGACAAATTCATATGAAGGCACCAGGGAAGTGGTGGTAACAAAAACAAACAATTATTTACATTATTAAGGCGGTTGATGCTTCCTTAAGACTGTCCACATGAGTGACGGAACAATTGGAAAGATCCAGCCTGGTTTAAAAAACAGAAAACAATAATGAAACATAAATCCAAGATCACATTTTGCTCTCCGAATACTGGGGAGGACACAACATTTAAAAGTACAATCAAATCGTGTCAGACTGGTAAATAAACCTATTGGTAGTTTATTAAGTTTTAGGTTTCATTTTGCAGTTAAACCCATGTTGCCAGAGCACTTCAGAAAGTGAGATTAGGTCAAATTTAACAAATCACAGCCATGTGCTTAAAGCAACAACAATTAATTACCCAATGATGCGTTCGCGGTCGCTTGTGCTGTCATTTCTCCAGCAGCACCGTCCGTCAATCCGTCCAGCGGACAGTAAACAAAACTGACCCACGGCGGACCCGTTTGTCACCGTACCGCCACATGACGTGCAAACCTGAAATGTCAACAACAACAAAAAAAAATCCTCACTGGCAGCCGCAGCACGTAAACAGGACGTTTAACCAAGACGCCGAGCCATTCATTCACTAAAGTCAAAAGTACAGATGTTCCTTCACTGATTTCCAGTCTTACCTGCAGCTCGCTCAGCTGATAACTCGGGTTAAAACATAAATGAAAGATAAAAATAAGCGCTGCAGGTTCCAGCCAGCTGCAAACAGCTTTCATTTTCGCCGTCTGGTGTCATATGACTTTCCCCTAGCGGACATGTGATAAGAAACTGGTCCAAGAAGGTTTTGCGCTGAAAATACGCATACGGTGATTCGGAGGGAGGAAAAAATATATACGAGTACCTCTATTTGTATAAATTGAAATGAAATGTTGTGGCGTGTGAAGAAGTTACTCGCATTTGTAATGTAAAAAAATAGATTGAAAACTTTTTCCATTATTCTGATTGGATTATAAAATCTAATATATGTTGACAATGAAAGCATGTAATCTTTTAATATTTATTTATGTACACAAGGGAAATTATCAATAAAATAGCTGCTGTGAGGCTTGTTTGATTTATTTCATGAAACGAATGATAAAATATAAATCTTTTTTGACTGTGATGAATTTTGACTGCGCTTTCGCTGTCACATTGGGTTGAACCAAAAGCGTGCGGAGCTTAAGGTGCATATATTTCTGGGGTTTTATATAAAAGTGTATATTGTTGATTAGTTGTCTAAAACCTTTGCGTACCATTTTAAATGAATTTTAAATGTAAAAGAAATCTATTCATTCATTTAATGTGCCACAAATGTGTGATTCGTATCTGTTAAAAGAAAAGTCACCCCTCCATTAGGGCTGACTTGGTTTGGCCCGGCAGGATTGTTGCAATGCCTCTTGATGGTCCAGTCGGTACACTGAACACAGGATGGCTTGACGGTTATTCCACAGCTGGGTTTTTCTGCAATTTTTTAATCACGTTTTCACCTGTGTGTGTCCACCGCCACCGTGTCGGCCTTTCTTGGGCCAATGTAGCAGACAGGAAATAACTCAAACAACACGACAACAAGTGCAACTGTCCCTCACACATTTCGAAAGGTTTTTTTTTTTCCTGCCATCGGCTGTGCGACGTTCTCGGGCTTGCAGGGACCAACTGCACCTTTTATCCAGAAACTTCCTCTGGCTGCGCCAATGAGCTGAATTGCGCGTACGCGTCGAAACTCGGTTCCCAACAGTAGGTGGTCGTAAGTTTTCTCTAAGCTGGTACATAAAGTGCGTGGAAGGGCTGTTTTAAAGCTAACATTGAAGGTGTAATTACTTAACACTTGCAAACATGGCTGCTGCGGGAACGGCAGAGAGAAAAGTTTAACACTGGCGTGGGAGAAGTTTATTGCCGATGCGAGTTGCCACAGGAGTTGTGCTGCAGTTAAGGAAGTCGTGAGCAGCCGCTCGTAGTCTGGCACCGCTATCCCCGGACTTCCAAAGCAGTGGATGAACCGTGAGACAAGCCGCCTCCTCCTCCTCCTCCTCCCGTAGTCACTGCAGTGGACTTGGTGGGGGAAACTGTGGTGTCTTCCTCTCCATCGCGGGCTGTGGTGGCGTGAAAGCACTGTCGTCGGACTGCGGGAAGACGTCTGCAGCTGAAATGCATTTCTCCATACCTGAAACGGAGGTCCGCGCGGGAGACAACGGTTCGACCTACGTGGTGAGCATGATGGGCTTGTTTTTGTTTTACCCGCTTTCAACACTCAGCCCGTGCTAACGCTGGCCTCAGCTGGCCACACAGGTCGGGCTAATGTCAATGCAGCACGAGTTCCTCTGTTGGAGGCGATTTTCTGGATGTGATCTGTGACGTATCATCATAGAGCAAAAAAGCTGCCCAACGCAATTACAGCCAGTTATAACATGAATGGCAACACCTTATTACGTATTCATAAGCAGTGAGTGTGTTTCTTGGGAAGACATGCAATTAAACTGGATGGAAGCTTGAGGAAATAATGGTAACAGGATGTTTGTACAGGTATAAATTAGTAAGACTAAGCAGTCTGGCCAGTATTGTGATTCAGAGATGTTTTTCTTGGCATCGGTAGGTGTGATAACGTGGCTTGAAAATATGGGATTAATCATTGAATGTCTGAGTTTTCACATGTTGTCGCTTGCTGTTGAAACCACCTGAACAAAGTTCAATGTGACCCTGCCTCTGATTCCTCACAACAACCAAGACTGAGTCCCTTTTGTTTTAAAGGTTTCAGTCAGCGCCTTGAATTCTTCGTGAGATTTGAGCTTTGCCACCATGATGTTGCCATCTGAGTGGAAAAGTACAGCCAACAGTTGTAATATCAGCCCATATTGAAGCATCAAAACCAGCAGTAGTTCCATCCTGTTGTGCTTTGGTTGTAAAATCCTTTCTGTTTCTCATTGCCTCTAATTGTCGTTCCTAACGACAGTTGTATTGTTTTGGAGGGGATGGTTTGCCTTGTGTTGTCTTGACACTGATAGTTCATGAAGGTTGGTCAAGGACAGCAGCAGCGAAGCATCAAAGCATCTCAGTATGTGTAGGAGTTTCTCACTGTTTTTGCTTCAAAACAGGAAAACACATTCGGGATGCATTGGAGTAATTTTATTCACATGCAACATTTTCTTTTCTTGTTTCAACAAAGTTCAAAGTATTTATCCCCCATGTTGCTGGATAATGTAACCATGATTTGAACTTCATTTTGGTTTGGCACGATGAGTTTGTTTGTCCTTCTTATGCATTAAGTGATTCATAAACACAGCAACAAAAAGTCACTTTTGTTTACGACGTAAGAATTTGTCCTTCTTTTTAAGTATTTAGGTGGGGAATCTGCTGGATACAGTGAGCTGGATACTTAAAGACTGAAACATCTGATTTCCATATGACGTCCCACTGACGGCCCTCGATGCCTCAGTGTCACACACCTGTGAATGACTATTTTCCATCTTGACTCCATGTGCTCAGCGAGGGGAAAAAAACTTGGACTTAGCTCATTCGTATTTGACTGCATCTGTGTGCTTTGCCCTGGTACACAGGGACAGAATTTGCTTTGGACAAAAACCTACTTGTGTTGAATGAGTGTTGAACAAGTGCGATCACTTAAAAGAGGGCTGTTTATCCTTTTATTTTTCTGCTGCTCAGTTCTTCAAACACCTGCCTTTGCCGCTCAAAGTTGGCGAGCGTCCCACTCGAGCATTTTGGGTCCGATCTCTGACTTGTTTGTAGCTGGCTGTGCCCGGTTTCAGTCTGTCCTGCAGTGGCAAGTTCAGCTGTGGCGCTTCACCTCAGCTGGCAGTCCTGTGACTGTCATTGTGACCTTCCTGTAACCAGCCCACAGAAAGGGACTTTGCTTGATTATAATGCTGAGAGAAGAGCTGTGTACCTTGGAACCAGTAGTCCACAAAATCTGCAGAGTTTGCACAGGGCTTTTTGGAGTTACAAGGGCTGCAGTTTTCAAATATGACTGTGCAAGCGTAGACATTTTATTTCTGGTTGAGGCTCCCACACTTCCTGTTTTCTTGTAGACTGATCCCTTTGTTTACCCTTCAAATAAAATAACCCCTATGTCCCTGTCCTGTTGCCAGTGACAGGATTAAGCATGCAAACTTTTCTTAACCATAACTCTTGGACTGTGGATGATACGAGTTGTTATTGCCATCAGGACCTCTGCAGTCTCACTGTTTAATCCCACACAAAGTCATTTGTTTATTATTGCAGCCAAAATGTTTGCAGAGAAGTTCAATTTGTGCATTTTATCAAAACATTAAATTATCTTGGCTAAAGGAGTTCGAGCTGGACAAGCTAAGGCGTAAAATCCCAATAAATCAATATATTGTTTAGTGTTTTGTTCAGGGGGGGACGTTGCTGTTTTTGCTGCTGCTAGTAATAGTGACTCATTAACTCGAAACCAGGAACAGGTTCAGACGTAGATATTGAGTAATCCATGTGATTCTTGCGGTTGTTTTTCAGAGCATGAAAGTGGTGCAGGATGGCCTCAGGCAGCCAGCAATTCAAAGAGAAATCATTTGGCTATCAGAAACGGAGTTTAGATTTGTGCAGTACATCTGCAAAGCGCTTTGTGTGCCTCTGTATGTGGAAGTGAGAATTGGTTTTTCTTGGGACATTAAAGAAACAACACCCACTTTCAGAAAAGTTGGTGGAGTTAAACCTCAAAAAACAGAACCAGAAAAGCCGTAAACAAGACAGCGATGCAGCTGTCAGAACAGCACCCAGTATATATCTATACATACAACACATATTCTGTTCTTCTCCAACCATACATACTGTGTGAGAACAAAGAATTACATTGAGTGATTGTCTTGAAACTGGGAGTTGGCACGGCTCATGCAGCTCTCTGCAGGTGCTGATGGTTGTACAGCTATGGATCACTTTGAGCAGAAACCAGCGGGAGCAGTGATGAAGGAGTTGTGCTCTTCAGTGTCCCGTGAAGCATGAAATATCCTACCTCGAACGGACTTTGTTCTTTCTCTTGACACCCCGAGGAATCAAACAGTTTCCATGTTATTGTAGCACATGTAGCATCGTTAACAGCTTGACCTCAGAGGAGAAGGGGGGGGGCTGTCGAGGGAGCTCATGATCCCAGTGGTATGATGAAGTAGCTGCAGTAAAGACCAATCATTACAAACACATTGAACAGTAAAGACTCTAAAGACAAACAGGCCCACAAGGAGACACAGTGAGTGTGTGAGGACCTTTTACCGTCAGGTTCAGCATGTTTTTCTCCGTGCTCGTCCCTCGGCCGGCCCCCTCACTTGGTTTGTGTCGCGTCCAAACGCCATGCGCGAGTGCAGGCTAAGTTTAAGTCTCTGTGTCTGGTCAATACTGCAGCTTCAATGTAATGTCTGCTGTCACTGTGGGTGGACCATCTTCCGGTACACACACAGACCACAGACCACATTTGTGTTCATTGGGTTCTTCGCTTCATTCAACAACTCAAACTCACACAAACACGAGACATATTTACAAATAAATACACCAAGACAGGCTCCATCTGTAACCCAGTGGGCCACCATGTTGGTAATGAACACACGCCCTCTCATACTTAAACACACTTCAAAGACAATGACTGGAATACAGTTGATTTTCATTCAGTCACAACAATCAGAGAATCATCCCGTGTCCATTCGATCTCATTTGAGACAATGACATTTGAAAAAAAGTGATAGCATTTTTCTGTCAATGGCATTAGTGAAAAAAATTTCTATTCACATCACAATTTCATTGTTTATGTCATTTCTGTGCAATCAAATGATCATGATAGTTTTTTTTTTGATGGGCTGTGAATCTGCAGAACTGTGCGCACTTTGCAGCAACATGCCACAAACAGTGTGCTTGCAGTTCACTTGAGTTTCCGAGCTTAACTTGCTGCTCACAACAAACTGTTTTTTTTGCCCTTATCAAGCAGAGCCAAGACATTCTGCACGCTCATTCTTCCTTCCTGCCTGGATACTGCAGACATACACATGTTGGAGTCCATTTGTTGATCTTCCCTCCTTTCACATTCCTCCAGAAAGTGTCGGTTTGTAGTTGTTTGTGTTGTGCTATGGGCCTGTTGTGTTGGGGACTGCATGCTTTAGCTTTCAGCGCGCGATGCCTGATTTGTCACGTGGATTGTAAATCATTTTAAGAGGGAGAAAGAAGAGGAGTCAAACTTTGAGAGTTTGTGTTGTTACCTGGAGGTGACATTTCCTTTGTAAACTGGATGTATTGTCTGTGGCTGGAACTGCACACAAACTGCCTGACACATAGTTTTGCAAATGAGCAACTGAGTAGGATTGTCCTTAATGATGGGCAAATGACAACTCTAGATCAATGACCATTTGGGGTGGGATTGTTTTCAGTTTTCTTCAATCTTTTTCTGTATGTTATTGTTAAGTTAGCCGGTAATTGTTCTCCTTCCCAAGGCTCCAACTGAAGTGTTTCTGGTTGTTTACGTGGTTTCTGATCAGACTGTCTGAGGCATCTGACAGCACACGTACTTTCTGCGCCTGCCTCTGAACATGAAGACTAACAGATATTTGGATTTCTAAATCCGACTGGAGGGAGTATCCACTGAAAGCTCCTGTCAAAACAAACCGAGTGTGTCTCAGAGAAAGGATTAAAGATTCTTGGTGTGATACTTGCTCTCCGTATTTCTTAACGCCAGAATAATTCAAGGAGACACAGTTTTGATTGGAGGATTCACAGCAGGCCCTCTTTTCCACTCTGAAAGCCAGTGGGGAGTGATTGAATCCAACTCATCACTAATTCATTTTGTGCATCTGATAAAAACAAAGAATGAGGAGATGCACATTGGTGAGATAAGACACGATGGATGAAGGCTGTTGTGATTCTTCGTGAACAATGATGACTCAGATTGCTCATCTTCAATAGTTTTGGTTCTGCTGATGCTCTGAAATGATCGCCAGACACATCCTGCAATGACTCTGGACTCCCAGTAAACTTGGTGTGTTGACAATGTTTTCAGCGATGCTTGATGCTCTCTGGTGTCAGACGGTCATATCCAATTCCTTCTCACCCTCTCCTGCAGGCCTACAACATCCATGTCAATGGCGTGCTTCACTGTCGGGTGCGCTACAGTCAACTACTCGGCCTTCATGAACAGGTGAGGCTTCAAACGTCATCGTAAACCTTTTGTACTGTCACAGGCTCACATACGTGGTGCTCTGAATGTTGTTTAAATGCCACCACATCCACCCAGAGTGACCTTTCGCTCAGCTTCGTGTCTCGCTGTGGTCGATTCCCCAGCCTCCCTTCACTTTGAATCACAGTGGCGATGGCTTGATGTCCTGTGCTCTTGTCTCTCCCAGAGTTGGGGCTATTGCCTGTAAATAGGCAGTAATATGAAGGAGGCTGGAGGGGGGGTGTGTGTGAGATGGAAGGAATGTTCTTGGCCTTTCTTACACTTCACCTGCTGGGAAAAGAAACTTAATCTGAAAAAGAAATGTTGTTGGAAAGTGTTGAGTCGTCTGCTCTGAATTTTTATTCATGTCAGTAAAGCTGCTCTTTGAGCTTTTATTTGTTATTACACAATTAATGTACTATGTTATATGCATTTTTGTATTCCCATTTCCACTGCCTTTAGGCTGATCTGCTTGATTTGAAAAAACTGCCAACAGAAGCAAAATAATTACTCACTATCTTAGTCTGAACCTGCTCCAGAACCAAAGTGCATGAGTCAACATAACTTGCAGCAGCAGTGGGAAATCTTCCCTCTGTCTCTCTTTAAACATCCAAACACTCAAAATATGTTATTAACTCTCTTAAATTCAGGTGACCTGATTTGATCTCTGAAGGAGTTTCAGAAATGTGCAATTTTAGAGGCCTACTGCTGCTTTTTGTAGGACAATGGCAACATTTGATATCAGTTATTCAGCATTATTTTTAGTGCTCGACTGAAATAGATGACATGCTGTTGAGTCTTGTCTTTGATTGGATGGTCCTCCTGCTGAAGTCCTCGGAGTGCAACCTCACGATTGCTTTAACACTGTGCAGTTGTATTTCTCTGCTTCCTGGTGGAGGCGCTTTCAGGTATGCATCAGCATAATTGCAGCCCTCCAGAAATGGTCAGGCTCCTCTCCTCAAACATTAATAAATGAACAAGCAGAGGCCAAAATTTGCCATCTCAATCTTCAAGTCTGTGTTATCCATTCTGACAGCTGCCGTTGCTTGGCAACAGGGTGCTCGGCAAGGCACGCTCTGATCTTAAAGCATCAACCCCGAAAGACTTCCTGTGGCGCGTGTACGACCCCAAAGCACGCCGGTGATTGTGGGGTCCACGCACACACTCTGCTTGTTATTACCAGGAACCGCTGAGTGTTAATTGCCTCTCCTGTTTTCACACCTTTTAAACATTTGCTACAAGGACAAACTCCTGCAAGATTCATAGTGTGTTGCCAACCAACAGTAAGAAATACGAGGCAAGTTCTGCAGAAAAGAAGCAGCGTTGAGCTCACATTCAAGTTGGATTTAGGCGAATGAAGAGTCTGAAACGTGTGCTCAGTCTGGTGCTGTGGGAGCTCATTTGTATGTGTAACCGTGGCTGCCTCTGGCACACTGAAAATACCAAAAGGCAATATGTCGAGGTGAGAATCACCTCTCCTTCCTCAAGCACCAATTGTGGTGTATCATCGCCAAGCCATATGTGCAGGACCTGCGTGCTTCATAATGAGAGAAAATGTGCCAAGGAATTCCTCATGGAGAGTGTGATGTAAAGCTTTAGCCGGCAGCAACATTCAGGTTAAAATTAGACCCGGATGAATGTGTGAGTCTGGTTTTGTGAGGTCTCACTTTAAGGCAACTCCGGTGCAAAGCTACCAGTCCTCAGATGATTGAAAATGGAAAAGAAATGAGTCAAAAAGCTGGAAGACAAAGTAAACTTGGACCGACGGGACATTCAGGGTTCCAGATGTGTCTGTGTGTGTTATGCACGGAAACTCTACCAGCTAGCCGTTGAAACAAGGCTTAAAATAAACCTGTGATTCATCTCAGTCTGAATGCACCTCTCAGAAAAATGAATCCGCAGCTTTTTAATTCAACAGACTGTTGCTTTTTGCTGAAGTGAATAAGTTTCACTGTACGTCCCACATAAGGAGTTCCGAGGTTGTCACGATCGTCTGTCCAGCAGACACTTTATCCAGCCTGTGATCAGTGGGAACTGGAAAAACGAAGGCTGTGTGAGCTTGTGAGTCCTTCGACATTCTTTCTGTTGAGGGTCACACCTTGTGGTTTGCACCAACAGATAAAGAAAGAGTATGGCAGCAACGTGGTGCCGGCCTTCCCCCCAAAGAAGATCTTCACATTGACCCCTGCTGAAGTGGAACAGAGGAGAGAACAGCTGGAGAAATACATGCAGGCTGGTGGGTTCTTCCTGCTGAACGGACCTCTTACAGATGGCTTGTGTTGCATTTTCTGCTCGGATTTAAAGCCTTTTGTTAGGGCTTTAATTGCATCGTATCCTTTGTGTTTAATTTCACATTTCCTCTTCATTCCCCACTGTCGAATGTGCAAGGGAGGGGTGTGTTTTTAGTGCCATGTAAAGTAGGAGGGGAAAATATCAGCACTTCAAGACTTTGTTTTCGAAAGTCTAACTTTGCAGCACAAACACGATTTCCTTGAAGTGCTCCTCCACAACAATCACAAGAATGAGCTGGCTCGGTGTCTGTGGGGAGTCCAGTCATACACGAGCCTCTTCATGCCACTAAAAACAGGGGGGTTTCACTGGAGACTGATGAGCTGAGCTCAGAGTGAGCAGGCACACTTACACTGAAGCAGGCTGGACAGGAATACGCTGGCACACCTGATGAAAAGAACAAATCCAGACAGCATCTCAGAGCTGGCTGTGCTTTAAAAGGCTTTTTAGGTCTGAACACTTGTGTGATGAGGTGGCGACTCTGGGCATCCGTACTTCACGCTGGAATAAAAACTGAATGCCCAAAAGGCTCATTCACATTTTTGTGTTTCCACCAAGACAATCATACGATACGTAGTTTCTTTATTCAAACAAAACTTCCTTCACGACTGTCCTGAATTTTTACTCTGCGATCGAGGATTTCAGCGTATTACACAAATTCTGTAAACAGGTCAAGGGTGAACTCTCTGCATACACACATGAATAAGTGGAACTGGCAGCGATGCAGAGGGTTTGTTTTAATCCTTTCAAGCACTGGCAGTTACAGCAGAACAAGGAAGCGTTGTTCGAGTGCGTATTTGCTCATAGTCTGAGAGCATACGCACACGGGGTGTTCTTGGCCTCAAGTTCTCGTGGTTACATCATGGCTCCTTGCATAGTTATGGAAAATGAACGGCCACAAACACAATCTGCTCTGACGCAGATGGCTCAGAACTTTTGTCAAGCGGTTGGGTTAATTTGTAAAAGGACAATGGTGCATGGGCACGCACGCACACGCACGCTCACACACACAGTCACAAAAATGAATGTAAATCATCAAACCAAGACCAAAACAAGAAGCCAAGGAGCGATAGAGAATTGTTAAACATTTTATCTGCACATCAGGGACTTATTACCAAAACTCATTTATGATAATATGCACTTAATTCATTTGAAGCCAGATAAAAATTCATTCTATTATTCATCGACCTCAATTTATAAAATGCAACATTAGCCTAAATGTCTTTTTGGATTTCTTTGAATCTTCAGCTGTATTTGTGAGAAAAAAATCCACTTGCCTGACAAGTAGAAAACCAAGAATGAATAGGGAATGGCTCTATCTGAAGACATTGCTGTAATGCTGAAGGCCGCAAAAACTCCCCTCATTGCTGAGTCTCAGCTTAAGAATTCGTCTTGATTTCTTGCCACTCTGTCGCATCACAGGAGAGAATGATGTGACAGGTTTGGGTTGCGCTCTCTCTCTCTCTTTCTCTCTCAGTCCTCTCTTGTCCTTTTCTTTCAGTGCGCCAGGATCCGCTGCTGGGAACCAGTGAAATGTTCAACAGCTTCTTAAGGAAAGCACAGCAGGTCGGTGGTTGTTTCCATGATCGTATCTGTTGCATCATCGCGGTCAAATGAGGTTGCTGCTTGGGCAGGGACTGCTCCTTGACCCAAAGTTGGGATGTGATCATTTCTGCTCGACTAGTAATTACTGTTGGCAGTGTGATGCAGTGGCGTTCGGACTGTTTGTCGCAGTTTGTGCCGTTACACTGTCTTATCTTGCGCTGTGTAATCTCCGCTTGGTAGACAGTCATTAGATGTATGAGGGAATGGACATGAAAAGTGATTCTATAACAGCGGGTAGAGCAAACTGTTTGCTAAATATAGCTACTATTTTTTTCATTGCATGTGGGTGCTGGGTCCTTTTTAAACCAATCTCCTATGAAAAAGGAAGGAGTGAGCCACCTGATGATTCATCTCCATGAGATTTGCCAACTAGCTTCTAGCAACTCCAAAAGCACAAACGTTTTATAAGCTGGAGTTCAGGATGTTGCAACAACGGAAACGTGTCTCCAACGGATGGTTTGTCGATGGTTTATTCAAACCAGGTTGCCGGGTTAATTCACTACCTTTCAAGCTGTGACCTGCACCCCCCAGGAGGGCTGTAAATCGCCTGCTTGGACAGATTCATCTGTCGGAAGCCTCATCTCGCCCATCCTGCTCCTTTTCTTCCCGCCCCTTCTCCTCTCCGCTCACATTAGCGCGTTAGTGTTTGTGTGCTCCTCCCCCCTCCCCCAAGCGCACTGTCATGACAGCAGGTGCAGGATAGGAGATGACTTGCCACCCGCTGCTCTCGTCTCATCTGCACCTTTAGTGGTCGGGCTGTTCTTGGAGACCCCCCACCTCAATCCCCCTGCGGGCAACAAGGAAAACGTAGCAGATGCTGCAGACGTGGTTAAAGACTGTCTGCAGACAGAAGCGGCTTTTGCGCTCCGGTTCAAAATCTCCCCAAAATCTTCTTGGACACTTTGCGTCATCATTTTGAAATGTTCTCTTGTTGTTGTATTTTTTGCGTCTTCTGTGTAATTTGCATGGTTACGTCTTCTTTTACATTGCCTGTCTGGCTCAGTTAAGACGTTGGGAGATGTGATAATCGCTGCGCTGAACCGAAAGAGAAAAGCTGTTGTTTCTTGTGAATCCTCTGGTCTGAGCTGACAGCAGTACAATGAGCGGCTGGTCGGACTGTGGCTGAGCCTTTTAATCTGTTTGTTAATGTGCTCCTCACAACAACAATGAACTGCTACAATTTTGATTAAAACAGCAAAAGTCCCAAATTACATGGTGCTGGTTTTTCATTGTGAGTGGTGGCACAGAGGGAAATAGTAGTCAGCACTTACAGCGTTTGATTTCTGGCTCTTTGGGTGAAAAGCAAGAGTGTTGAGTTCAAAATATATTTCACTGAACTGCAACATTTTAACGTTCGGCTTCGTTGTAGAACGATCGGAATGAAAACAGCCGCTGAATGAAAAGCTCTGGTGTTTTGTGCCGCTCCCACAGGAGACCCAGCAGATTCCCACAGAAGAGGTCGCTCTCGACATCTGCCTCTCCAACGGTCAGAAGGTCACCGTCAACATTCTGACTTCAGATCAGACGGAGGACGTCCTTGATGTAAGTGCTCCAGCCCACTAATGCAGACGCCATAAACAAGACGCTTCCAGCTTGCGACGCTGCCATTTATCAGTGTTTGTCCTTTATTTGGAGCACAGAAGAAAGCAGATTACAATTACTGCCACAGATTCTGCTGCTTGAAGCTGATTGCAGTTCTTAAAAATACACAGTTAAAGAAGTACAAACAAAAAAGTTCAAGTGGTAAACAGTTTGTCTGACTGACTTATGATTCACGCTAAAAGTCATCTTGTTGAGGTTAATATCACTTGAGTCCTTGGACAGTTTTCTGCTGTTTGCGTTTGATCTTGACGGTTTCGGTGATTGTTTACCAGCAGGCATTTGATGCCTGTTTCTCACAACAGAGCTGACAGACACCTGGGACTTGCTTGAGGCAAGCGATATTTCTGCAGCCTCTCCTGTGAGTGCTGAATCACTCCATGCCATAAATCAAATTAAGTTGCGTTTGTTTATATAAACCCTCCTCAACAGAGCGACACTTGAAGGATTTTTATGAAGTCCAGGCTTCGACGCTCTGACTCGGTAAAAGTCAGTTTGGAAGCAAAACAGCGTGTGATGAACGAAAGTGAACTCGGTGTGAGAGACTAAAAAATATGCCGATGGAATCAAAACACCCAAAACTACAACCAGTTGTCGTTAGATTAAGATAATGATGAGAATATGCATGTGTGTGCCTCTATGTTCTTTCACGTTGAAGTTAGGCATCAGAGGAAGGAGGAAGGAGGTATCTGATATTACAATCAGTCCTCTTCTGCTACTATCAGTAATCTCTTATCTTAATTTCTTTTTGATTTTAAAAAAATAACCCAGAATTAAGAGAAATGTCATGCGTTTTTTTAAAAATAATCGCTTATCTCTTTTTGCAGGCAGTTGCCACCAAGCTGGACCTCCCAGATGACCTTGTCGGCTACTTCAGTCTCTTCCTGGTCCGCGAAGGAGCAGATGGAAGTTTAACCTGTAAGTCCCAAACCTAACGTGAAGCAGGGGATGATGTGGAATATGGAAGTTGTCGCTGCACAGTCTTCAAAATGAATTACCGCTCAAAGAAAAGCAAGAAAAAAAATCCCATAGTTACAAATCAGCACGCTGGCAAATACGTTTGCATCCATTATTCACGACGGCTGATTTTTTTACACTCAGCTCGGAATGCAACTTTCTAAACTTCTGAGGGAGATCAATCTTCTTGAAATATGAAAGCTGGAAACAATCAGATAAGCACTGTTTACCAAAGCGAGCCCAGGGTGCAGTCCTCTTGATTCTCTGATAAAGTTATTCATCTTTACATTAATTCATGTCAGCCAAGCCCATAAAAAGAAAATGCATGAATCGCACTCAATCTAAAGGCATTTTTCCCACAAACAAGGAAACTGAAGTAGATCAGATTGTTTGCTGCGCTTGATTTCAGAGTAAAAGCTCGACTTTGTTGAGGCATATGCCACTTTTCTTCGGTATCACCTCGTTATTCATTTATTAGATCCTCATTGAGAACCAGCTGTGTTTACTGAGGATTGTTTCTGTTGCCTTGGCTGCTCGATGCAAGAAGAAAACATCTCTGTGTTTACAGCCGACCGATCTTCACACCTTTTTACTCTTTGTTTTGTTTCCATTGGAAGCCGTGGGCTTTAGTTTCGGGTCTTAACACCTCACGTTTGTTTAGATTGCGGAACGATATCACACTCACAGGCCAACTTGTTAACCGTGAAAGTGACTCTTTTCCTGCTGACACTTTGCAAGTGGAGTTCACAATTTCAACAAACAATTTGTTTTGAAGAGCTTTCTTGTGGTGTAACTACACAGATGCAGTGATCTTGTTTTGGGGGGGCTTGGGTGGGGGGGGTCTATCTGTGCAGAAAAATCAGTAATCTATGCCAGCTAATATGAGGCTGCTTTGTTTCTCCAAACCACTGTGTGTTGTTCGGAACATTTGGTGAGTCTCATCGCACAATGCTGAACTGCCACAACAATTTACTGCCAGCAGCTGGAGTTTTAGATATAACAGGATGCGCTCAGCGTTGGAAATGCTACTTCTCAGGGGGTTCATTCACACTCGGTAGCTCACTTGTATTGCCGGTGCACTTGGTAGCACAAAACACCTTGGTTTGTCAAAGCCCCAGTGGCACAGGCCAGCAGCTTGTCAAACCAGCTCATAATCCTAAATATTCGCCCGCCGTTCTCCTGCCAGATGGAGCCCTTTTCTGGCTGAAAATAGAGCCAGGTGAACAGGGAGGCCTGTGTAAACGTCCCAGGCATCTTCTTCATTCCTCTCTGCAGATGAGTGGGTTAAAAAAGAGAAAGGCTCCGCGCTAAATATGCCTCAATTGTCAGAAACCAGCGGCAGCAGGCTGTGGATCACGCAGCACTGACGCTGGGAGTATCAAACCACAATAGCCAAAAATATTCAATTCCCCTCTGACAGGCAGTCAGCTTCCCCCAGCTCTGTGTGTAAATCAATAAATGCTGTAAAATATGCAAAGACATGGCAAGAAATATGGTTTGAATTGTAGCTGCTTTTCATCCCATTGTTTTTCTTTCACTTGGGCACAAACCATTTACTGTGTCCCAAAACATTTTAGGCATTTAGTTCCTCTCTGTGTTTTTGTACTGTTGTAGACTTCCAGTTCCAAAGTAACAACACAGCGCTTTGTTTTTTGAAGTGCCTCTACACATAAAGGAGTAAAGTTCTATCAGTCTAATAGCAAACTCAGCACGCTGCAGTCATCTGTGTGCACATCCATTGATGTCTGCAGAGAGACCAGCAGCAGCAGTGTGGACCTGAGCTCTGCCTCACCCTCCTCAGGGAATTGTGCTGCAATAAAACAGCTGCAGATTATAAACACACGCAGACCCAGCAGCACATTATCTTTTTCAACATTTGAATACTCACTTACACAAAGTTTCACCCCGTCGGGACGCTTCCAGATGGTTGTCCTGCATTCTCTTGTTGTCACTAGTTACCATCAGTGTCCATGTCTTGGGAGTTGAGCTGCATCTAACTCTTTGTTTTTCTCTGTGTCTCTCAGTTGTACGGAAGCTGCAGGAGTTCGAGCTGCCTTACGTATCCATCACCAGCTTACGGAGCTCCGAGTTTCACATAGTCTTACGAAAAAGGTACCCACAGAGTTTTCACATCATGACATGAAATGTGATCATGTTTCTCACAAGGTTTAAGCTCTGCATGTAATCCTGCTTTTGATTTGTTATCCATTAGCTCTTCAAAAATAGTGGTATTTCATTGCATTGTATCTGAGTTTCCTTTTTCTCCGTCTCCCTTTGAATGATCCCATGGTGATGCACCTTTTAATGACATATCAGTGTAGTGGGTCAATGAGGTGATTGTGTGCTTGATGTCAGAGGCCACCACAAAGTGGCCAATCATTTCAAAAGAGACGTGTTTGTGAAGGACAGTGGTTACATGACCAGGTCGTCACCTTCATCAAGTGCAACAACATAATACACTTTATTAGACTTCAAATTCCACCAGCTCTTGTTTCTTTTAGTGAATATTTGCCAGAAAATGAGCATGGATGCCCAAACTTTTCATGAGTTGGAGCACATCTCTCTGGGTGGGCTGAATAAACAGCTCAAACTCCTGAACACAAAAAAAGCGATTTCCCATTTCGTCTGGAGTTTGTAACTTCTCCCCTCGTCAGCATTACATTTTCCCACTTCCTCATTTCTGCCTTTTCTTTCGTCACCCAGCCTCCCGCTGACTCTGGAGGTACACAGGATGTTTACTTTCTTTCTGCCTGAAGGAAAGTCTCAGTCCTCCTGACCTAGTTTCACTGTGGAGCAGGAGAGGAGTGAGGGAAGAATGAATGTAGATCTAACAAGTGGAGGTGGAGGAAAAACAGACCCCCAGTGTATGAGATCCAGGGGAAGATGAGGTCAGAGTGAGTGAAAAAAAAACCCCACTCCTTTTGGCACAAACGTGAGAGCTAAAAATGGAGGAAAACCGCCTGAGCCTATTGAAAACACTGAATGAACAAAAAGGGAATACATTGCAGTCAGTAGTAACATTGCATATACTTGCTTATTCACTGCTGAAGTGGGGCTGAGTGCTTAGTTTCAATCAGTGCGTGATTGAGAGTGAGTGTGAATTCATGAAAAAGCCTGTGTGTCTCAGCAGGCACGTTTAGTCTACTTGAGTCTTCTGTGACAGGAAAAAACACACATAGGATACAAAAGCTGCTCTTGAGATTTCACTGCACAGGCGCTCCCACTCCTTTTTCTTCGCTCTCCTGTCTCTCTTTCCTTCCTCTACTCCCTTGTTGCCAGTTTTAAGTTGTTGGTGTGGTCGGGCAGCACGCTTCACAGCTCCTGTGACTCGGTGTCTCGTACCGCACCAACAATACATGCTAAAGTTCACGCCTGCACCAAAGTGTTGGAGGACGTGAGAGCCGCAAGGATTTCACTGACGCGCTAGAGTTGAGAGAAACATGAGTTCTTTGCTACATTTCAACCGAGGTGTTAAAAAGATATAGACAAAGCAACAATGGGGCTGATGGTGAAAAGCCTCCGAGAAATACAATGTTTTAATGACAGCGTTTCATTCATTTCTCTCCTCTTTTCAGGGTTCATTCCTGGAAATTAAATGTATCTTTCAATACAGGGTTAAACATCATAATTTCATGCATTTCTCTTTCTATAATGTTGCTTTTTACACCATCTTATCAGCACACTTCTGTACAGTTTCAGTGGTGACCGCATGCTAAGCTAACGCCCCACCATCGTTATCTGACCAAAGCTGTTTAATGTTTGCATGAATGTTTACATCGATATCTCGCTCAGTTGGAACTGTTTGTTTTGGAGTCTCTCTCCTTTCACAGGTATAATAAAGAGTTCACCCCTGTGTTTATTTGTAGTTGGCTAAAACTGGATCGAGTAGAAGCACATTAAGTGCAATTTGTCAATCTCTGAGACTCGGTTGCCAGCGTAACGAGAATGAAAACTCTGTTCATGTTTTAATTTGCTGATTTACATTTTTCAGAGCCGGGAGTGAAATAAATCCGTCTGTCGGTGTTGAAGCATTTATAATTCAGATCAAGTTGTAAAACTTCCCCGCTCGATACGCAGAGCACAGATGTTGTTTTTGTGGTGAAATACGTGTTTTTTGTCAGCGGCCCACCCACACTCATGCAGTTCGTGGAGTCCTAAGAGTCATTTACCAGCTGGCGAATGAGTGTTTAGTCTGCTGTTGTTTGTCAGCTAAGTATTGTTAATTTATGCTATGATTTTTGAGGATCCTGGGCAAAGTTTGTCCGTTTTTACCGTGCAGCAAACTTTTCGTGCAGGCAAACCGAAGTCTGTTTGTGTCCACAGTTACTGGGACATGGCGTATGACGGTGATGTCATGGACAACAGAGTCGGCCTCAACTTGCTGTACACGCAGGTAAGACATCTCATTACTCAGGCTGTTGTTTGTGTCTGGATGCAACAGTTGCCTCGAAAAAACGCCCTTCAAATTAAATTTCCCTCGAGATGTGCACTCAAACAGAAGATCCAGATTACACCTGATTGTGTTTGTTCACGTCCTGCTATTATTGCACTCTCACTGTGGCTGCCAGCTCCACATCCAAAAAACCTGAAGCGAGCAGTCGCCTCCTCTTGGCACTGCCAGCTGCTTTGTGCCCCTCCCCTTGGGTCCCTCTGTTATCTGATATGTTTTGACTTTGGAACACCTTGAATCGTGCACGCTTTCGTGTTTTTCTTTGATGCTTTTTATAGCAGAATGTATTTGTAGTGACAGCCTGCAACAATTTGTTGAACTGGGCATTTTTGGTTCGCACATTTGATTAAAATCTGGAACTTCTGCATGTTTCCTCTATGTTGCACAATGCAACTTCAAGGCATGTGCATT
Source organism: Malacoctenus gilli (assembly GCA_032164315.1). NCBI lineage: Eukaryota > Metazoa > Chordata > Actinopteri > Blenniiformes > Labrisomidae > Malacoctenus > Malacoctenus gilli. The sequence continues at coordinate 1,824,685 of JASSRZ010000020.1, forward strand.
AGTGCGTTTTGTGTGTGTAAATTGCTGAATTTCAGTGTTTGCTTGAATCCTGAGGGTGTGATTCTTCCCACCCAAAGAAACTCTGTAACCTGCTTTGTTCTGGTTCATCTGTGTCGAAAACCCAACTTGTGTGTTTGCTTCACCAGACAGTGTCTGACATCGAGCGAGGCTGGATCCTCGTCAACAAGGACCAGCACAGGCAGCTCAAGTCTCTGCAGGAGAAAGGCTCCAAGAAAGAAGTAAGCAGGCGCATCTTTCTCAGACAAGCCCTGAAATGTCTTCATCCGAGCATAAATCTGCAGACCTCGGTAAAATGCAGCCTCTGGTGCTTTCTGTGATGCAATTAGCCCAGTTTTCTCCCATGATATGAATTTTTAATCACCTGAATCCAGGAGAGGATTCAAACTTATTTTCTCTTGGGATTACACGCAGCCTTTTATTTTTTTAAATACATTTTTCTACAGAGCTGAACCTCCTAATTTTATTTTATTTTTTTACCTCTCCTCTTCAGTTTATCCATCTAGGTCAGACACTCAAATATTACGGCTACATCAAGTTCGACCCCTGCATCACTGACTTCCCCGAGAAGGGCTGCCAAGTCATCGTCAGCGCCGGCAACAACGAGCTCAACTTCCACGTCAAGCTTCCCAACGAACAGATGAAGGAGGGGAGCTTCAAGGTCACGCGCATGAGGTGTTGGCGCGTCACGTCCTCGGTAAGCGCGAGTGTGAGAGCGTGGACGAGCGCCGTCACCCTTTGTTCCCCAAAGTCAATGAGATCAGGAGCGGATTATAAGCTGGCAACGGGAGCGGCCTGCGTGCACTCGTCCTCTCGCCACTGCAGCAGGAGCACAATGCCTGCAGGAGTTTCTACGGCACGCTCAAAGTGCTGACCTCTGCCTCATCCGTCTTCATCAGTCCAATTACCCAAAGACGCAGCCCACACAAGGACATTGCGGTATTGATCTACGAGATTAACACTTAGAGGATCCTTGATTTGAACTGATGGTTGTCTCTGGCTGAGGGAAGCCAAGGCTGGCTTCAGGGGAACAACGTGCATAGCTTCTCTGTTCAAGTTGTACTTTTTATAGAGTAATATCGACCCAATCTGTTGTGGTGTTTTTCCTCACAAAATAGTACATAATGTTTACGAAAAGGTCATTACAGCACAGTAGTCGTGGGTGGAAACAGAGATGGGAAAATGAATTAAACTGATTTTAGATGGAAAATCATCACAGTTGCAATAGCTGAAGAGGAAAATTGGATTTTTCTTAAGATTGTCTTCTTCCTTCAAAGTCTCCAGGTCTTGAAAGCTTCCTTTTGGCCCTGATCATCTTCATTTTAAATTATCAATACTTTGGTCATTGCTGTGCCATCTCTCTGCTTTGTGTTAGCGTGTAAAGCCAAAATGACACCCAGCTGGCCAATAAACATTTATTAGCACAGTGTCCAATTACTCTTGAACCCTGAACCTTGTTAAAAAGGCAGCCTGTTACACACACGGCCCCTCCAGCTTCATTTATTAACACTTTATGGCCGTGTCCATAATTTAATTTGTAATTGAGTGTGCAGAGGCAGCGAGGTTGAGACGTATAAACTGGGTGACTGTTAAACTCTGTACAGTTACATGCCCACACATATACAGTAGCTGTACAACAGCTTTGCTTATGCCATAAAAATTTATAGACTTGGAAAATAACTTCAGGGACCTTTTGGGGGGAAAATCGGAAAGTAGGTGAAGGTTTTTTCCCCCCACACAACAAGATCCACATGTTTAACACATGAGGTTCCTGTTTCACTGTCACCTGGTGACTGACCTGACCAACGTGGGATGCTGTGGGCTCAGCGCAACAGTGATTGATGGATCTTGACATGAAGCTCTGGTTGAACTCAGAGTTATCAGTGCTGCGTATATCCAAAGAAAACACTAAAACGATCCCAGAATTTATTATAATTGACAAACAAAACGTTGCTTCTGAGCATCATCTGGGCATGTCATTAAAATCTTACTCAGGAAGGTAAAAGAAAACAGCTCTCGTGCCAAACTGATGCGATGGCGGAGACAAGGAAAAAACAGCGCAGTGAGGAGGAACGAAAACAATTGCGGGGAGCGCCGCCAACCTGTGAAAACAGCTTCTGTTGTATGTTGTGTTGCTCTGTGGCGGCTCACTAAATCTGAGAAAACATTCGTGACTCAGTCACGTCACCGTAGTTACAACCCGGTGGGCTGAGGGCTGAAAGGAAATGAGCAGGGCGGATGTGAAGTTTGACATGGACACGTTAGATAGTAGCGTCTATAATTAACATGTGAAATATATTCTTGATTGCTCAGAAAGTATCAGGAGAACGGTTTATTTGAAGCGATCTTAACGCCTAAAATTGCTCTAATGCAAATGAAAAAGTGATTTCGGAGTTGTGCAGCACAGCTGATGAGCGTCAGTGTGTTTCTCCTCGAAAAGCCTGCAGAAAGGATCACATGAGGCTCTGCCCACATAATTCAAGCTGCTCTTTGAAAGGTGAACGTTTACAGACGCAGAGACCTCATTTAAATGGAGATGGGCGGAACAGTTCACTCCTGCATCGCCTCAGTGTTTGAGCGGCGCAGTCATTACGCGAGTATCACTGAAGCTTTTAGCGTCCGCCAAAAGTTAATTTGCGCCGAGATCTGGGCACATGGCAGCGGATCTGAGGAGAAACTGCATCTCGGCTGGTCTGATTACAAAGCGAGCCCGTTTGCTGCCCAGCAGGGTGATTAATTCCTGAGCTCGTTCTCGGGGGTCAGAGTCATTTTAATGAGCCGTTTCCTGTCCAAGGAAATATTCAAAACATCTCCTCTGGTGTGCCACTGCAGCCCCCCCTCGAAGCTGCAGCTCAAATTGCTTCCGGAAAAACACATATAAACAGTCGGGTCATGTGTATACAGCGCATATGTGTGTCCCCGTCATGTCTTTGTGTGGTTAAGGCGGGACGTGCTGTGTGCTTTTCAATCCAAAGGAAATCTTCCTCCTGAGGAGCACCGACTCCCTAAATGAAGGCTGTACGCTCGTTTCCAGGGAGCTGGAACGGAGCCTCGCAGCCTCATACATTTCTGAAAGCGTCTGAAATTCTCTATTTCTCTTTTTCTTTGCGCCGCGTTAATCTTTCAGCACGCGTCTTCTTGTGTTCCGGCTGCCTGTCGCTGTCGATGCAGCAGCCCGAGAGCGTCGGCTTACATGGAGGAGATGCAGGATAGAAAAATGTGCCTGAGCCGCTTACACAGACCTCCAGTCACTCAGGAGGGAAAAAAAAGCAAGCTTATCATCCGCCGAAGAATGCAAAACGGACAAGAATACAGATTAAAGTTGACGGCCGAAGGAGGAACGTGGAGCCGCGGACATAAACCACGATAGAGTCGACTAAAATCTGACGGATGTGGTGTACTTTTTGTTCCTGTCATGTAGATTAGGATGATAAATGGAACCTTGAGAGGGACCGAGTGATGAAGCCTTCCTCTTCTTTTCTTTTACCGCCGCAGCAAGTCCCCATCGCCAACGGTACGACCAATCCCTGCAGCTCGGCCAAATGCGAGGTCAAACTGGAGCTGGCCTTCGAGTATCTCATGAGCAAGGACCGCCTCCAGTGGGTCACCATCACCAGTCAGCAGGTGAGAGCTCCCCGACAAACCTCGTAAAGGCCGCTCCAAGTAAAGCCAAAGCTGCAGCGTTTCTCCGCGTATCCAGAACATTCTGGCCTCCTTAAGATCTTCTTAAGATATTGCACATAAGCCACTTTTCTCGCTGGATTAACTCCAATATGTTTTGCCTCAGAGCTGAACTCAAGCCTGTTTTTATTAGCGGAGGAAAAAGTGACGTTCAGTGACAGAAATTTTCTTAATTGAAACTATCCACATTTTATTGCCTGTCCTGGTGTGACCACAGGCCATCATGATGAGCATCTGCCTTCAATCGATGGTGGATGAATTAATGGTGAAGAAGTCCGGCGGCAGCATAAAAAAGGTTTGTGTTCCCGTATTTGAAGTGAGTTCACAGATCAAACAAAACAAAACACAATTTGTAGCTGAATGAAGAGATTGTAATTCATCAGGCTTTATGTTCCTCGTTTCTGGTTTCATGTTAGATGCTGAGGAAACGACACAATGGCTCCATCCACCGGACCGACAGTCAACAAACTGTGAAATCTCCCCCTCTACTGGTGAGCAGTGAGAAAACATGTTCTGACCGTCCTGCTTCATGTCGTGTGACAGACGTGATCCAGTGTGGTTCTCTGTCTGTTTCGGCCTGCAGGACTCTCCCGACCCAAACCGTGAACAGATTGTCAAACTCTCAGTGAGTGAATCTTTTATCTCGCACTCGATTTGCTTTGTGAGTCTGTGATGGAATAAATCAGCATCAAATGAATCCCGGTCACTTCAGCTCCATTCACATCGCTGGTTCTTATCTTGTTCAGACCAAGCTGAGCTCGGTGTCTCTCAGAGGGATCAGCGCCTCCAATTCAGCCAACGACATCAGCGGCAACGATTTCCATGGCAACTACGCTTTCGAAGGAATCGGGGACGACGACCTGTAACCCCCGCCGGACCTCCTTCCCTTTTTCATTCCACTGTTAACGAACGGGACGACAAAGATAACAAGCTGAGCTGAGCCAAGCCGAGCGGTGCACAGGGGCGTCCGATTCTGCAAGATTGTAGCTTCTTCCAGGAGAAATCGCTGCCTTAAGCTCCCACGTATTCTTTGACCGCGTCCTGTTTCCCTTTCGACTCCGAGAGGCTCGTCTCGTATTCATTAGTGTCAGTCGTCACATTCAAACTTGCGTTACCGGACTTGTGGAAACATGAAGAGAGCCTGAGCGGTGGTGGTTTCCCCCTCAGCGGCGGCGCATCCCCTAACAACCGGAGAGCCAAATGTTTAGTTAGACCTGGCACTAGTGATAAACCAGCAGGTTAGTCGTCGAGTCGTTCCAGCCAATGTGCGGACAAATGATCTCCAAGCTGTAGAAGATTCAGAGCTTAGCTGTAGAGATGACCAGCGTTTGGCTTCGCTGCAAACCAAAATGTTTCAATGTCAGTCGGTCTTCTGTGTGTCATGCTTCTCGTGTGCCATGTCGAATATTTTAGCTCGTCAGCTCAGAGGTACAGTCGCTCGTGCTGCCTTCAGGCACCGTCCGGTGCCTTAATTTTTACTTTCCATGGCGTCACGTCGCCGTTTCGACTCACCTGTTGTCCGGCATTAACTAGAATCTTGCAGAACTTTATTGTGGGTGGATTTGGTCGAGCTGCTTGCACTTGCTGAACCCATCATTTTGCACAGTATTACAGGTGGAGATGAATGTTTTTAGAGGAAGCGACTTTAAGCGTGGCGTGGAGCCTCTTTTTTCCCCGGAGGGCTCCTTGAATCCATCGATGATTTTTTTTCTTTCCTTTTTTTTGTTTATCTCTAACCGATTCTTTTGGAAGGTTTCTCATAAATGCCAAATTATAGTTTACTAAAGCATTTTGCACAAAATAAGCATAAAAAATTACGACAATGTCACTTTTATATTATGTACATTCAGTTAAGTATTCTGAACATTTACTAATCTCTTTATCATCGTAGCTTATTGTAATCGAATAGATCAAGTGTAATCAAAGCTGTAAGGAACAACGTCTGAACGGACCAACATTTATCATGTTTACATCATGTTTAGGGGGCTTTTTAGTTCGAATGGAAAGTGTTTACAAATCGTGTGTCTGATTTTTCCTTTAGCGTGGGTGATCGTGTTGGAGGGGGCGTTTCTTTGGGACTCTGTGCCAATCATCTCAGAGGATGTAGTCGACATAGGTGCTTTGGTGAGAGGCTCACGCTGGACGGATCAAAATGAACGTATCCCTCTCTTGTTGTTTTTTACGAGCGCTGTCATTCCACTTTTATTGCTATTAGACGGAGTTGTTTCGATAAGCTGCATCCCAGCAAAGCCTCTAAATGTAAATCCGTGCCAACCGATCAACAGCTTTACTCTCACTGGTAGCCAGAACTGCAAGCAAAACGTTCCTAATGATAAACGTCTCTGTTCTTTTTTTGCTGCTGCGTTTTCCTTTAGTTTTTAGGTTTTTTTTCTCGTCGCCGAGTACACAAAGCTGCAGGGTCCTGGATGTTAGTACACGTGTAGTTGCCAAATTACACTTCTTTTGCCAGCCTCACCTTTCGAACTGAATGTCAGACTCCATCAGCATTGTACTGACGTGATTCACGCGGCTAATTCTCCTTTAGATTTTAGTGGAAAGGTCGGCAGCAGCTGTCTGGTCTTATTGTCATGATGCTACAATAAACTCTGATATTCAAAAGTCATGTGGTCGTGGTTTGCGTGGTAAGTGAGCGACGCCCCCTGGTGGACAACACATAGGACTGCAGGATCTTCACTTAATGAGGCAATTCAACATATTTCTATTAATTCTGGATGTACGAAAATAATCATGTCGTTTGACGTTTCAGAAAGCACTGCACAGTTTTATGTTTTTTTTTAAGTACTTGTAGTTTTTTTTGCCTTTATTTTGCCTTTAGTTTTTTTTGCCTAAAATACCAACAACTTGATTAATGCGGTTAATCTTTCAAAGTTTGAGTTAAGTTTCTGGCAAACGAAATAATCTTCGCCAATAAAAAGAAATGAGGACCACTCTGATAAACACTTAATGAAACGAGTTCCATGTGTTTATTTCAAAATCCTCACTTAAGGCATTTTTATGAGACACTGCATAAAAGACACAAATGGCCACTTTGCGGGATGTCGGTACTAATCTACGAGCTCAACGCTCCGTTTTGTGTCAGGGCAAATTGGCAACCTGGAAAATATCTCACTTGCATATAAGAGTCATTCACAAGAAGTAAATTCAAATCACAGTTCTTAATTTTCCCATGACAACTAAATGACACGCCATACATTCAAAATAAAACGCGGGGAGGGGGGGGGGTTCTATATCTTAAAGTACGCCCTTCTAACAGTGTAATATAGCCACAGTAGAAAAATAAAACCACTATTACACACTCACATGCTGACTTAATAGTGTCATCTTTTCGAAAGTAAAAAACAAACACATACATGGGCTAATTTCACAGTTATAAGTAAACAGTATTTAGAACGGAGGGGCTCAAACAATCCCCCCTAAGACTTCCCCAAATCAACAATAAAATGACAACAGCAAATTAAAGCCAATAAAAACATTAGGTTGGACTTTAGTCTCAAACAGCTACTTTAACATTTTTTTAAACATTTGCATACTGCGATGTGGTACAAAATGGACTTAAAATCTCTAAGCTCTCATCTTTAAAATTACTTATATGTAGCAAGCTCATGTTCGTGTGACCTGGGGGGGGGGGCGAGGGGGCTGGACAACAAGTAACAATGAAACAAAACAAAACAAGATATGTTTGTGTTTGATCGTTTAGATTTCAACCTAAGTCTGTTGTGATGCAGCTGTGTGATTGTGCTTTTCGTGTCAGACAACCACATCGAGACTAGAAATGACCTTTCAAAATGCGTCTGCATGCAATTTCATTGAATAACTCGAACTTGTTTTTCTTTTTTTAAATGAGGGTTTCTTTTCTCTTTTTTAACTGAGCACAACGTAACTCAGGTTCATCTATACTTGATCAAGTCCGAGACCAGTCGAGTACTATAAAGTAGCACTTTGATAGTAGTACATACATTAATACGGTGATATGAAGGCATGCTGTCGCTGAAGCCCAGACACAAACCAACTGCTGCAGGCTCCGTTCAGACACCTGTTGGAGCTCCGCTGTGTTATTTAGTGAAGGGACAAACCTAGCTTATGTTCTCAGTTAAGTTCTAGTTAGAATGACCTAATCAAGTAAACCAAAGGGAGGTAAAACAGCTCAAGGTTAGTACGCTATAAAAGAGCACGTAAAAACGACACAGTGCAGCTCCAACAGTTCAGGCAAATATGTGCATCAGTTTCCTGGGACGAGGTTTCACTTGGTCGCATCCAAATCAAACCTGCAATGTGTCGTAATTCTCAATCGTTACGGAACAAACACAATGAGACAATGAGAAGGTTTTCTGCTGTGGACGATGTTTGTGTGTCTCCACGTTTCGAGAAAAAGAAGGGGAAAAAAAAAGAAGAAGCAGAGTATAAGACAAAAGTGGAGAGAAATCCCCTCAGATCCACCACAGCGGATCCAAAAAGGCATCAAGATATTCTAAAGAGGATTTTCACCGTTGTGCGAGAGTCTACAGACAAACAAGTAGCAGCCTCAGAAGACATCAGACGAAACACTGGACGACCGACACACACTGAAACGACGTAAAGGCTCTGGAGAAACCTTAGGACAAGTTGCTGGTAGCTTAGTTTTTGCTGAGTTCTGGTTCAAGCGATCTCGAGTTTGTAGCACGAGTGGATCGTCTGGCCGCCCTCGCGTGGCATGTACTGCATGTCCACCCCCGTCTCCTTCCTGTGGGCCGGCCCCCCCGCCCCCATCCCTTTCCTGTCTCCCGCCTCCTCCCGGTCGCCAGTCATCGGGACCTTGACCCAGCCGTCGGTGGCCAGCCCGTGCTTTTTCTGGTGTCGCTTGTAGTTGTCCCAGTGGCCGGTGGTGTAGCCGCACTCCTGGCACTTGTACGGCTTCTCGCCGGTGTGCCGCAGCATGTGCCGCTTCAGGTTCATGCTCTGGTTGCAGCTGTAGCTGCACACGGCGCACTGGAAGGGCTTGGCGCCCGAATGCACGCGCTGGTGGCGCTTGAGGTTGGCCAAGTTCCCGCACGCGTAGTCGCACAAATGGCACTTGTAAGGTTTCTCGCCCGTGTGCACCCGGTGGTGGCGCTTGAGGTTGTCGAAGTGTGCTGAGGCGTAGTCGCACTGCGGGCATTTGTACGGCTTCTCGCCGCTGTGAGTCTTCATGTGCCGCGCCAAGTGGTTGGGGTAGTGGGTGAGGAAGGGGCAGGCGGCGCAGGTGTACACCTTGTCGCTGCGCTCACCGGGGCTGTTGGGGGACGACGACGAGTCCTTCGTCAGCATCTCCAGGGTGCACTTGGCGCAGATCTGCGCCGAAGAGCCGTCCTCGTCCTCCAGGATGATGCCGCACAGCCGGCAGGTGTAAGGGAAGAGCGAGGGGGGCAGGGCGGCGTTGTCGGCGACGCCCCCTCTGGATGCCCGGCTGCCGCTGCTGCTGGTGGTCTCCATCAGGGGTGGAGGATGGTGGCTGGGAGGTGGGTTGGAGGCGGGTATGGGCGGCGGCGACGCTCCTTTCATGCCGTCGAATGCCGAAAGGTAGTCGCTGTTCTGGGCCCCCAGGCTGAGGTTCGACGTCGGCCTCGCCACCTCTGAAACTTCACAGTGAAAACGGACAGTCGTTATGTAGGAAATGCGTATTTCAAGGGTTGTTCGGATACATATAGACAGCAGTGATGTTGTTATTGTGAAGGGGGGGGGAGACGTACCCTTGCCTGATGCTCCAGACACCTCCTCGGGGGCTCTTTGCCCACTCACATGCCTTTTCAGGCTGTTGTGGCCACTCGAGGGTCGCGGCGGCGGCGGCGCGTCGTGTCCGTGTCCCTGCCCCTGCCCCGCCGTGGGCACGTGCATGCGCTGGTGCCTCTTGAGGTTTCCGAGGGAACTGCAGGCAAAGCTGCAGCTTTCGCACTTGTAGGGCTTCTCCCCCGTGTGGATGCGCAGGTGTCTCTGCAGGTTCACCAGCTGCGCCGACGCGTAAGTGCACAGCGGGCAGTTAAAGGGCTTTTCCCCGTTGTGGGTCTTCATGTGGCGTTTCACGTGGTTGGCGTAGCGGGACGAGAAGCCGCAGAGGTGGCACGAGTGCAGTTTGGAGAGTTTGTCGTCGAGCGCCTTGTCGCCCATGCCGCCGTCGCAGTCGAGCTGCGAACCGGAGCGGATGCCGCCGATGCTTCCGAACGGAGGGCAGAACTCTGTCCCTTTGGCCTCCCTGGAGGCTTTGCAGCACCTGAGGCAGTAGGGGCCCACTAGGTCGATGCCGGGCCCCAGAGGTTCGTCGCGGAGCTGTCCGCAGCCCCGGCAGGACAAGTAAGGGGGGAAGTGGCTTTCCGACTGGGCCGATCGCGCCTCGTCGTCCCGTCCGTTGTCAGTGGTGCTGCGCGAGTTGTCTGTTTCACTTTCCATGCTGAGCTGGCTGTAGGCAGAACTCTCCTCATCACCCAGAGGATACACAGAGAATCCGATCTCAGCAGCTACTTCTGTGCAGGACACACAAACACAGACGACTGTCAGCGCTGCGAGTAAACTCCAGCAGCCAAGTCGAACCAACACTCTTCAGCTCCTCGTGCAACATTCAGGCAAAATAAAGAAGGAATCTTGTTCAGTTTTGCAATGATGACTTTTCACCAAAGACTTTTCCAAACTAAGAGAGGACACAAAGTGTGTGTCATTTTCTGGCAAGATCAGGGAGAAAAGATGCAGAAAAACCCACAAATTCAATGGAATCAGCAGCACAATAATCTCACAGTGTAAAAAAAGAAAAGAAGACACAAAAATCCCGTCTCAATGTGACTTTCTGGTCAGAACAAAATACAATGTGACTGAAAATGCAACACGTTACTTCTGTTATTGAGCTTCTTCAGCCAGTCTCACAACAGCACTGAATTGAAAACAAGTACCAAAACTATCTCATATTTTCCCCCCTACAAAGAGACGGCTCCTTTTAACAACAAATGTCAAACAAAAGAAAAAACCTCACAGCATCCAGGCGGTAACTGAAAAAGATGAGTGATCCTGTGTGAAGCCACCGAAGGACAGGCGACTTTTGTTCAGAGTTCAAGTGTGATTTTCAGAGAAAGCGGCGCGCTCGATACTCACAGTCCTGCCGGCAGTGCTGGCTCGCTCTGAGCTGCCGTCGGACGAACCAAAACCGATATACCTCCCCTCAGAGAGGACAAAGGGGGGGAAAAAAAGCTTCTCGATGCGACGGCAGCGTGCGGCTCCAGTCAGAGCTCCTGGAAAGCGAGCGGGGCCGGGGAGGCGAGCGCTGGCGCGGACCGCTCTCGCAGATGCTGAGGTGCGATGTGAGGAAGGCGAGCGCGGAGGCTGCCCCTTTTATCCCGGGCCGCGGAAACCCCTGGTGGATGATTACCAAGGCTAATGATAATGATGATGATGACTGTAATGGTGAGGCTGCTGCTTCTGATGATGATGATAATGATGATGATGATGAGGGGAGAAGATGATGATGATGATGATGATGATGATGATGATGATGATGATGATGATGATGATGGTGATGATGATGATGAGGGGGGAAACGATAATGGCAGAGGGGTAGTGGGAGCAGAGGCTGCAACAGCAGATGATGATGATGATGATGATGATGATGATGAATAAATGCCCTGCTATAATGGTGTCCTTGATGATAATGGTCCTATTTTTATGACCCTTATATAATAATGGTGTCTCAGTTCCTTTTTCTACTTTTCCATTTTTCAGATCACTCTGTCTGACAAAGAGTCGTGCTGGGAAACATGAGCTGCTACTTCAGCCTCTCCTACAGCTGCACGCAGCCGCCGCGCTTCAACACCGACGAAACTGGAACGTCAGGTGGAAAAAAGTGAGAAAAAAAGCGACCCATAAGCTGCATTCGTTTTACTTTTTAACTTTCATGCGTAATTGCGCCGTCCCTGCACCAGACTAATGTTGTTGAAATGTTCCATAATGACCACGCTGTGTGATCTTCCCATTCCCTTTATTGTATAATCAATAGGCACATTTACCATATGTGGTCCGGGCTGCCTGTGAAACATTGAAAACGCAAACAGGAAGGGCAACATGCAACCCAGGATGGAGAGATTCAAAGGAAAATAAACTGGGACGATGTCTCGACATCCATTCCCACTTCGAGGTGAACATACTTAAAGGGTCAAAGGTGACGTGAAGGACAAAATGTGAAGATCGTTTCTTAATTGCACAGGATAATGTCTGCAAATCTGTGCTCCACAAAATAAATGTCAGCATTAGTATTTAGCGGCTAATTGAAACCAAAAAATCTGTCTGCTCTATGCAAGCGTAAAAAAGCACATTCACAACAGAACATGCGTCATAAGACCAACCAGTACAAAGTCTGAAGGATCGTGCATGTTTACAAGTCAGCACTGGAAAATGAGCGGGACCAACCTGAGAACTTTTCCAGTCCTAAAATCTTGTGGTCATGCTCAGAATCACCAAACTCGAGGTCGTGTCCAAGGAGGAAGTCTGCGTCTAAGGGGAGGTTTCCTGGAGTGTCGCTGGTTATACCATCTTCAGAATCCACTGCGGCCAAACACAAGCAGACGGTCAACAGAGGAAGGACGTCACTGAAGCAAGGCTGGAAGTAAAACGGTGGCCCAGAGTGATGTCAAAACGAACACATGCTGTTATGACACAATAACAACTTGCAGCTCGCATCAACAACTTTAGAGTTACAAAACCCCCTCAGGCCAACTGCAATTAGGGACAATCTATTCAGCATGTAACAAAATAGCAACTTTATTCTGCAATCTTACACATGTTGGACAAAATAACAGACGGCTTCCAGCTGCAACACGGAGCTCTGGCTGCAGTTACGGCAGTTGCGGCTAATGATGCCTGAGTTTGTAACTGATGGAAGCCAAAAAAAACCCCTATCACAAACATGCCACTCTGGATAACTGTGCACAGGCCAAACCAAGGACATCATGTTCTGCTGCTGCATTTCTGGAGTGAAAATCTCAAGTGGCAGCATGCTGCTACCATCTAGTGGCCGTTCAGGGACTAGCAGTGGATTGGCTGAGACTGTGCAGGCTGCTGCTGCACATCTTCGTACAATCACAGGGAGCTGTTAAAGTTGTCAAAGAACAGAAAAAAGGGTGAAAATAAAAAATACTGTTTGATAAGTTGTGTGTATTTTCTACATCTGCCTTCTTTAACGCTAAATCTTACTTTGAAATATAACTAATATTAGTTTCAGTGGTGTTTGTGCTTCTGGATTTAAAACAGCCACGTCTGCTGTCCAGATGTGCGCAGTGACACATGTTGTTCTGTGCAGGGCCCGGTCCAGACGGACATTTATTCTGAAAGGCTCCTGCTGCAGTTGGTGTCAATTGTGTTGGAACGAAGAGGTCAGAGGTCCTCTCAGCAGAGTTTCTGGTTAGCTTCCGGTCACCACTGAGACCAGTGAATACTCACACTTTACTGGCTGTGGATTCTGCTGTTTTTTTCTTGGCATCTTCCAGTTCGCCTCTCTCCTTTTTGAAAAGTCTTCTTGCAGACTTGCGCCACCATCAGCTCGGTCTCATCTGTCGTGAACAACCATCAGACGTCAGTTGCCATGTTGCTGTGGCTGCACGACTCATTACACACGCCGCTGCAAACTCTTGTGATAATTGAGATCGAACACAAATTGCAATCTAATGAGTCAGTCCACTCAAAAAATATGAAGCAAACTGAGGCTGACAAATGTTTCAGTGGCTTAATCTAGAGCTGAGTAATTAAACAATCGATCACAGTAATGATCCTTTCACCAGGACAAACAACACAAGATGATGAAGCAAACACACATGAAGCAACAGCCTCAGTCATTCGGCTCCTCCAGCTACTTTGACTTGCTGCTTCAGGTGTAATAAGCCTTGAATTAAGCTGACTTTGCTTGACGATCTCATGAGGTCGATCCACTGCATCGTTCACTACTGCATAGTAATTACAACCTGCATAATTAGGATGTGGTTCAAAATCAGCATCAACCACATCACTTCAGTGTGTTACAGTGTCTCGGTCAGTGTTCAACGGGAGCCTGCAGCTTTAGCGAACACATGTTCATCATCTGGCTCCGATCTGGCGCATCACATTGTAAACAAAAGCCATTAAGGTGGCTTAGCTCCGCGGCTAACGTGCTAGCTTTGGAGTTGAGATCCAACGCAGACAAGGAGCGAGTCTGGCAGCGAACCGAACCGGGACGTGTCCACTAATTGCCGGTGGTTGTGAGGTGGCAACGGGAAGCGCCAGAATCGCTGGAGGAGAGAACGGCGCCCCGCTGTCAAACGGGAGGCTCGGCGAAGGGCGTCCTCGTCAGCACGTCGACATGATTGACAAGCGGGATCTTCACTACATGTTAGCCTCGGCTAAACATGTTACGGTTAGCTGTATTAGCCCAGCAGCTAATTTCAGGTTCACTAGTTAGCCGTCGAGCTAACTTACCAACAAGACGTAAATATTCCTGTCGTTTTCTCGGCGCTTGATCGTCGGTTTTCACGCCATCAGATGTCAAGTGTTTCTCCGTAAACGTCCAACGTCTGGAGATCCGCCATTTCTTCATGAGCAGCGGTGACAAAGAAAGGCAATTAATGGTATTTTTCATAACTTAATTGATTTTCTGATTCGCCTGTGATCCAGCAGCAGTGGCAACAAGAATACTTCCGGCCTAATGCCTTCACAATAAGAGCCGACCGTCGTCTCAAAGTCGCTTCAAACGTTGACTCGACTATGAAACAGTCATTGCGCTGCAACTACACTGATCAGAATCATTTGATCCAAGTATCACGAAATACACAATCACCTCATGCGCTATACTCAAAAACGTATCGAGACTTGCTATTGTCGATTCCATCAGACGAGTCTTTCAAGGTGATGATTTTCTATCTGGTCACTTCACTTTGGGAAATGTATAAAAAATATTAAGTTAGTCGGTAATAATTAATTAAATGTAATGAATGCGTTACTAAAATATAACATAAAAAGGTAGTCGATAAAAAAGCTACTTGCGCCGACATGCAAACTTGAACGTTCTGCTTTCATTCTGAAGGCCTGATGTGAGCAGCGGATCTGCTCTTGATCCTGGTGGGATGATCCTTGACTTCATTGTATACATCTGTCTTCCTGAGGTGTTTCCGTTTCCGAAAACAATTTCCTGTTTTCTGTTCCTGACTGAATCACTGGAGTTGTAGTTCTTTGCGATCTCGCCGACAGTCTGTTATGTCGAAGCGGATTTCAAAGTAAAGACACAAATACATTTATTAAAGACTTGAACCAAGCTGCTTCAAACTCTTTGGTCACTGTGTCCTGCCGAGGAAGTGGAGGATGGGAGGAGACACTCCAGCGTGCAGCTTTGGCAAAGTCAGGATGGCTTGACGTGAACTCAACCCTATCATATGTTTGAAAATATGCGGATCAAGCTGGTCTGCCAGGATGCTTTAATAAAAGTACCTATTTTTTTTAAGCCTGAAACATACAAGTTATCTAGCTGAGTGGTTGATGTGACTCCACTTAAAGTTTTTGTGTCTCCCTCTGAGTAGAAGAAGCGGTGTGTAGAAGAAGGGTCTACTTCTGGGCAGAAAGTATGAGTAATAATGAGGAATACCACTGTATTAAGGGCTTAATGCACAATTTACAAACAAGTTGTGTCAACATTGTTGTTTGTTTATGTTGGCGACCCTAAAACAATCAATAGGCTTTGTCTTTGAGAGTCAATAGGATGTTTGTCGTGATGTTGCCATTTGCTGACAGCACAGCGTCCTTTAATCGGAAGGTGGGGATGCTTGTAGGCTGCGTCCGTCGCTCCATGCATAAGAACCGCGGTGTTCTGATGAGACCGGGCATTTATGAATAGGAGATCCTGGGATCCTGCGTCATCTCATTGGCTCGTGTCTCCGCAGTGTGCCTCCCCCAAGGCCGCCGCCGCCGCCGCACAGAAAACCCGCACGGCCGCCGCCGCCGCCGCCGCCGCCGCTGTGACGGGGAGGACTGTCCTCCCCCCTCACCGCCCCCCCCCCCCTTCCTGGCTCCCTCATGCACCGGACACGTCCTGACCTCCGCCGCCTCCCCCCTCTGCAGCGTTTATCGGCTCGATATGATTTCTGAGCAACAGTGAAGAAGAGGAGGAGGGAGAGGAGGAGGAGGAGGAGGAGGAGGCGGAGGAGACAGGAGGGGGGGAGGATTTCTGTGCTACTGTTTGGTCCTGAGGGGAGGAGCCAGTGCTCGACTCTACGCTGCAAAGAGAAGGCGCCGTGCGGAGAGAGAGGTAAGACACCGTTTACGTAATAGAAATTATTGTGCGTTTTATCTGTTGCCTTGCACCGACTTGATGTCCACATCCAGACTGCGGTGTGGACATTTGGGCTGGTGTCCGTCCGCGGTACGTGAGGGGGGGTGAAGGTGAATGCGAATCCGGAGCCTATTAAACCTGCCACTCCCTGCAATAGCACACTGATGCCCTGAACAGACCTCTTGAATGAAGAACATGACGTGTGAATAACTTTAAATCAACGTCGGGGACGTGCAGATGCGCCTTTTAATGATCGGATCCAGCAGATCCGCTCGTTTCCAGTCTGACTGCTTGCATTGTAGACCGCAGGCCGGTGGTTTGTGTGGTTATTTAATGGGAGAACATCAGTGATATTGAGGTAAACACATGGATCAGTGCTGCAGACTTGAACGCGCCGGTAACAGCATGTAACAGCCTGGAGTCCGCGCCGGCGCATCTCTCCCACAATGACTGTTGGGCACCATAAAGCAGACTAAAGGCTTTCAGAGGTCACTCAGACTCGCTGTCGAGCGTCACATGGCTCAGAAACTGAATATTTTGGTCAGGGATGCCGCGGAGCGCAGGAGCGCGCCTGTGTGCGTGTGTCTGTGTGTGTGTGTGTGTGTGTGTGTGTATTTGCGCGTGCGCGCGTGTGTGGGCAGACTGAGGTCACTCTCATGCCTCCAAAGCCCGCAGTGCTGCTGATGTGGGCATCTGTCCAGTGCACGGATATTTAATAGGGTGTATCATCAGGTTTCTCTCCGCTGAGGCTGGACTGAACATCAGGCTGACAACTGACCCTGTTTTTTTTTGGTAGAGTTCCCCCCCCCCCCTTTTTTATCCCGTGATTGCATAGCAACAGCTTGTTAACAGGTGTCATGTAATCATCAAAATGCTTCCAGAGGACATAAGAGGCTGTAAAAACAAACAAAAAATGACAGCTTTTTGGAATTTGATTGTGTAATTTTTTAATGGTTGCATTTTGGTAAGTTCTTATTAAATCCTGATAGCAACTGGAAAGACTTACAGTGTAATGGTGGAATAACAGAATGGATACACACAAATTTAAATGTTATCTTATTTGGATTCATTATGTTCTGTTTTTCTCTGCTTTTTTAAAGGAGGGGAGACTCCTCCAAGGCAGAAGAAATACCCCTGTGTGTCATTTCAATTATATTCCTCATCATCTACAAATTTCCACCCCAACAGATTTCGTGTCATAAGCCTGGCAGCATAATTTGATATGACCTTTATTTGTCAGGCTTTGTAAAGCTTACCCGAAGCTTCAGAGCTTAGCTGGTGAATGACAAACAAAATAACCCCATTAAAACAAAAAAGTCGTCAGAACGCGACTTGAACATCCCAAATCTTTTGTTTTTCTCTGTTGCAGTCTGCTTGTGAGCTGCTTTTGTTGTCAGAGTGAAGCCGCTGTGAGTCAGTCTGCTGAATCATGTCAGGAGACGAGAGGACAAGACTCCAGCCAGTGCAATTATGTAATGATGTCCAGCAACACTGTTGGCCGAGGGCTCGGGTTTCTCCTCACCTGTTGGAAATGAATTAAAAATGAGTGTTTGCTGCTGTGAATTAAGGCCAAGGTGTGCGGCTGAAGCGTCCGTTGTTGTGTCGCCTGGTAGTTGTTGCACGTGGGCGGAGTGTCGGTGAGTGTCACTTTCCTCGGTTTGGACTCAGGACAGCGCGAAGATCTTGACAACTTGGCCTCAGAAAGGGTTGAACAAAGCCTTTTATTTTGAAAACAGCTGAGTTAATCCATAGAGGTTTTTTTTAACTGCAAAAAAAATGTTTTACTTCGAAATATTCAAAGGTAACATCTCTTGTGGGACTCTGTTCGACCTGAATGATCCTCTGTAACTACGGCGAACACTACTCCCCAAACTCTCAGGTTCACTGTCGGAACCGTTCAAATACACAGTACAGAAATCTCTCCACACTCGGAGCTTTGTCACGGATATTCAGGCTCTTTATAATCTGATATTTAGGTCAGATTTCCACGCAGATGGATTTGTTTGCTGGCGTCGGGGAAAAAAAGGAAAAGTTCTCAGAGAGATTTTGTTTTTTTCATTCTGTAATTCTTTGTAATCGCCCAAAGACTTTGAATTCCTGTAAAGACCGTTTCATTGAACTTTTGATCCGCTGTGGCTGACGGGCTTTGAGAACACCAAGGAGACATTGGAGGTGTGTCGGCATCATCTGCTGTAAAAAACCCCAAAAGGTTCAAAGGTGTTTGTCTCGAAAATGGACTTTTTTACACTCTCAGACATGTTTCTTTGATCCCTGTTTGAAACTTCTCCAACAGACCCGAGAGAAACCAAACTCTACATTCAACCCCAAAATCAAGCTTGAGATTTCCATCCACATGCACACAAACACCAACACAAAAGAGCGCCGTTTAAAAGTGAACTACCGATGTCCTTCCTGACATTGACAGCGTTCCCTCGAGCCTCCTGAAGAATGACCTTAAACGCAGCAGAACTCTACTTTTTTCTCTTATCACTCCTCACAGTGTTGTGTCATAAATACCACTGAGAGGAGCAGTTATGTTTAGCCTGAAGACATCCTCATGCGTCGGATATCAGCGTATGAATATTCAGCTGTCGGCTGGGAAGCTTTTGTTTTGCTCAGATTTCTTTGGTTACAGTAACCGGAGACAGCGACTGCAGTGTTATTTAGGTTGTGAGCGTGACTGACTGCTATCATTGTACTACTTCATAGTCGCACTTTCCATGTAACCAAATTCGCTGTAGCGGTCCAACGCACCATCTCGTTGTCGTTTGTTTGTTTGTTGCAGTCTGTTTCTGCAGTTTCTGATGAACAAGTCACCTGATTTAAACTTATGAGGATCGAAAACAAATTAAAGATGCTCCGCACGGACGACATCATTGACTGCCGACAATGATCACGCGCATGACAATGACTTCCGGGTATAATTGGATAACTCGGCTCCGAGATTTATTTATTGTTTCCCGGTTCAACAATATTTCGTCCTATCTGATTGCGTCAGTCGAAGTCGCGTCTTCTTATCTCTCCCTCTGTCTCTGCTTCATTTCCTCGCAGTGGCAATTTATCTACGTCGCCACCAAATTGTGCTGCCTAATTGCTCGGCTCTGGCTTGTCGAGTGGAGCTACGAGCCCTGGCTGGAAACCGCTGGGAGCTATAATTTAGAAGCACTCTCGTTTGTGTGTGTTTTTTCCGAGCGTATACATGTGCATATTCATACACTGCAAGTGTCTATGGACACACAGACTATGGATGTTCCTGGCTTACAAAATTGTCTAATTTTAATGTCACGTTTCATATCTTTAAATGTGGGAACTATTTCAATCAATCAAAAAACTGCAGAATATTGGGTTGTTTTTTCTTTCAAAGTCAGTATTGATGAAATGTTGGAACCTTTGCTTGGTGTCTTTGAGGTGTACTTGGAATGTTCTCTCGGGGCAGCTGTGGTTTCTTTCATGTTCTCTGTTTTTCCTCCCATAACCCAGAAACATGGTGTTTCTCCAGGGCCAGTAGGTGTGAATGTGTCGGTCTGCGGCGACCTCCCCTGGGTGACCCTGGGTCTTTTACACGGTATCGGTTCTCCTGCCCTGTGAAACCCTCACGTAGATCATGCAGGTTTAGATGATGGATAAATGCCGGGTGTCCCAACTTGGAGTCTGGATTATTTTACTTTTCTTATCACACGTCTTCGCTGCTTTGTTTCGGATTGAAACACAGTCTTTCGAAGTCCTCGAGTCAACACTTGAAGGTTCTCTCGGAGAAAAAGTTTTATAACTGCTGAGTGAAAGAGTTGTTTTTGCACATTCAAACAAACACACCTGATCTCCAAATGCTTCAGCTCTCAGCGAAGGTGCCCTTAAGTCAATAGATCGCTCCAAGAGCCGGGAAGAGCTCTTCAGATCTGCTCCACTCCCAAATGAAAACATTTTTTTGACTGGCACCCCAGAAGGCACAACAAAAGGAGCTGTCTGCACAGTGCTTTTAAACTATGCACATAGCGCTTTTTAAAGGAGCGTCAGTGAAACACACATGAAGATACAATTGTTTCTGTAAAACTCCAGAGGGAAAAAACCCCACACAAACAAACTTGCATCCAAAATACCAACAATAATCATCAGGTTTTGATGCCAACTTCTCAAAGGACAAGAATGTTGTTTCTTTACTCCTAAATTACTGTATACAACCGAAAGCAGTCGGAGAGCAGAGACTGGTAACCCTTCCTGCGTCAACCTCTTGCATGCTGGACTCTATTGGAGGCTATAAATTCATTCAACGTACCATAAAAATCTCGCTTTTCATCATTCCACAAACAAAATTTAATCACCTCTTCCTTGGGCCATCGCTAACATATCTGGCAAATTTCATCCGAATCCATCTGGAAACTTTTGAGTTGTTCTGCAAACAAGCAGACAAACCAGCGCCAGGAAATAAAGCGCCGCCTCCTTGGCGTTGGTGATGATGAGCTGCTGGAGGTGGAGGCTGCTGCTCATGTCCATTTGAACATGTCCACATGACTGCATTATAAATACAACTCCGTCTCTATATAAGGCAGCAGGTTGGATTCTGCAGTCTTACGTAAATCCAGCTTCTTTGTGCATCTCTCCTGAAAGCATGATGAAGCTTCTGGACCCCTTGAACCTCCCACCACCTCTGGCATTCCCAAGTGGTCAGAAAAAAAACATATGTCTTATAATTCAGGGATCAGGATTTGTTCTGTCGGTCTTTGGAAGAGACTTCATGTGACACCATGGGTCTTGAAATAGATAATAATCTATAATCATATCAAATTTCAGGCCATTTGCAGTGGTCCGATTTGACGTATCGCCATGGCGACAGCTTTTTTTAATTGGTCTGGGGTTTTGTGAATCACCTCATGCTCTCTTTGCTCTCCGGGCCTGATTATGAAAGCTCGCTGCCGCCTAATGGAGGCAGTGTGAGTTGTCTGCACTGTCTATCACCACCTCTTCTCTCCCCCTCCCCCCTCCTCTCCCCCGTCCTCTCTGTCAAAGTCGTCAGGCCTGTTTCATCTCTCTGCTCTTTGTGTCTCAAGGCCGTGACCTTTTTGCTCATGTCTGTGTGTGTGAGAGACAGGCAGCACATGATTCGGGGATCCAGACGTTTTCCATGAGATGAAATTTTTGGAATAAAGTGACACATTTTAATTCAGAAACTTCAGTTTGATGTCACACTGCTGAAGGTCACATTTCAGAGTGCAAACCTCGTTGTTTTTTGAGCCAGTAACGTCAAAAAGTTTCTTTAGATAAGGCCATATTTGGGGAATGTCCTGTGCATCCATATCTGCCATCATTGTCCCTGAAATATTCTTTATTGCTGGATTTCATTCCTATAAAAGTGGCAACCTGCTGACAGTTGATAACCTCTGTTTGATCTGCGTTTATGTCATGATGTACTTTCGTTTCCAGGGTATAGGAGCGCTCCATTGCAGAGGAGGCCTTAAAATGATGGAGGGCAGTAGACCAGCTCAGGACTAAGTCCCACCAAGTGAACTGCAGAGAAGCAGGAGGAGGAACCAGCTTGAAGACGGACCAAGTAAACCACATGATTGCTCTTTGGATTGGCTCCAAATTAGTGATGTTCCCCTCGGGCAGGGATTACCTCCTCCCTGTCTCTCCCACTCTTCCTCCCTCGCCCAGCAGAGCAGACGTCCAACTGCAGGACGCCGAGCCCTGAGCGCTCGGCCGCGCTCGCGCGCCCGCCCGCCCGCCCGCCCGCCCGCCCACCCAGACGCACAGACGCACACACTGGAAAACGCACGCCCTCACGCTTTCGCGTCCCGCTCATGGTCGTTGGCCTGCCCTCCTCAGCTGCTGCTCCTGCTCTCGTCTTAGACCATGAAGAGGCCCAAGCAGCAGACGGGGCCCCTCAGCTTCCTCAACTTCTTCAGCCGGAAGCCCAAATCGGAGCCCCGGCCCGAGAGGCCCGTGGAAGCCTGGCCCAAGGAGGAGGTGGCCATCACGCTGACCCCGAGCGAGCATCCAGGGCAGGTGAGCCCCAGAAACACCCCACCGTTGAGTCCTTTTCTTTTAACCTTTTTTGACTGAGATTTTGAGGGATGCTTTTGTGTTGAAGAAAATTAAAATAGATGTATCTTTGCACAGGCAGCAGCTGTTTGTCTGTTCGTAGCGTACGCAGGTGAAAATGTCCCGTCAATTGTGTAAAGAAGAACATGAAGAGAAGCTGTAGATCATTAACTCAGGATGTATGACTTTCTGCTTGCTTTCTCTCCCTCCCGTCGTGTTATAGCCCAAATCCATTAGAGTGTTTATTTAATGAACTGGTAATTTCTTGAAATGATGTTGCCAAGAAACCATTAAAGTACGTGAAATCCGTTCCACCTCTGGAGGAGGCGCGTTTGCCCAAAGCAATGAGAGGCTTTTTGTCCTCAGATCTGTCACTGAGCGCGCTCCTGACCAGAGGGGCACTTTAAATGCACATGTTTGTGTGCAGTAAGTCAGCGCTCTCTGTAATTGTTCTCAGGACCTCACAGCAGAAAAGGCTGGAGAATCGAGAGTTTCTGGAGCAGAAAGAGGAGACGGAGGAGGCCCGGCGGCGGCGGCGGCGGCCGAGGTGGGCGAGAGCGGCGCTGCGGCAGCCGAGGGCGCGGGCGGGGTCAGCAGTGGTTCCACGGGCGTCCTGTCCCTGTCCTCCTCCAGTCAGGAGCAGCTATTGGACGAGCACCTGGAGGAGTGCCCGCTGTGCCTGCTCAGTCAACCGCGCTGCCACTTCCCACGGCTCACCTCCTGCTCCCACCGGGCGTGCTCCGACTGCCTCCGCCAGTACCTGCGCATTGAGATATCAGAGAGCCGGGTGGGCATCGCGTGCCCCCAGTGCCCCGAAACACTGGCACCGTTGGATGTCCGGGCCATTCTGGATGACAGAGCGCTGCTGGAGCGGTTTGAAGAGTACCAGCTGAGGCGCTTTCTGGCCTCTGATCCAGACACACGCTGGTGTCCTGCACCTGACTGCAGGTGAGGAGTGAGCCTGCACCACCACCACCTGCCACCATTTTTATGATTGAAGTACCCCCCCTCCCAACTGTCACTTTGCTCTTCTACCATCCTCTAAATACAAAAAAAACAAAGAGCCTTTATATGCCAAATGTCTGTTATCTTAAAACGTTTAGCAACCACATATCATTGGGTTATATCTATGCTTTATTCAGATCAGCTCTGACATTTATTGGGATCTTCCTCTGCCTTTTTTACATCCTCATATTGAGTTTCCTAAAAGTCCAACGCACGTTTATCCTTCAGGGAGGCAAGTGAACACAACTTCTCTCATGTATGTTATCATTAAAGACCTTTCTTTGTACACAAGCAGTTTATTGTCCTCACAGTGGGAAGATAATTAAACAGTGAAGCACAATAAATTTTGAAAAACGGCTTCTGTGGACCGCCTGAACTTGTAAAATGCATTTAATTGACATCTTGCGTCGCACAGCAACAATTCAAATGTACTGTAATTACCTCGGACAAAAAAAAAAGAAGCCCACGGCCCAAAAAGCTGTAATTCAACGCATTATGACAGGGCCTGTCATCGCACCACGAGCTTTATGTTATGAAACACAGCACTGATGTGTTGTTTGCTGTCAGGATGATTGACTTCTCTCTGAAGTGATAAACTGGCAGCCTGTGGAAGTTTCCACACGCAGCTCTGACTTTGAATTTATTACGGGCAGTTTGCATAACCTGGAACAGAACAAACCAACTGAAGAATGGTGCAATTCCTTCTAACAGTGTCACAAAAACTGTAGAATAATGCACATCCTGTGCACAAAAAGCTTCTTCAGACAATCCAGATTTATGTTTTTTTATTATGTTTTACTCTCAGGGCTCCATTGACCACAGTGCGATCGTTACTGAATTACTTGTCGTCTCTTCTTGTGTTGTTTCGAGGATGCACCAGCAGTGATTCATTGCTTTGTCACCTTAATGCTCATGGATGGGTAACAGGATAATGCAGCTGATGGGAAATCATCAGGGGCGGCTGCATGTTGTGTGCAGGCGCTGAGTGCATGTATGTGGTTTTGCACATATGCACTCGGGGTCAGAACAGCGGAAGAGCGTCTCTCTGGATTGTCGGAGCTCACAGGCCGATGATGATACATGAGTGCAGCCAAGAACAATGCACAACCCTGTCTGAGGTTGCGGTGAAGTAAACAAAACGTGGAGAAACAAAAGAACTAATTTTGAAACTGTTTAATGGGAGTGTGTTTTCGGATAAAGCCAAGAAAGTGTTGATTCGTTACGTAAAGCAGTTATTGAGTTGTGATGGGTGTGTATTCCCATGTTCCCGTCGTACAGGCATTCCTCGAGGTCTTAGCGACAGAAGCTTAGCAGCAGATTACTCTGGCTCTGAGAAAGTGTGACAGGATGTGTGTTTCTGTGCTTTATCTCGGAGCTTACAGAGACACACATCGATGAGTGCACACTTTATCACATTTTAGCTGCATATGTGATGCTGCAGGCGGTTTCAAGAGTGAAAACTCAGGAAGGACAATTTTTTTTTTCTCGCACAACCACGACCTGCAATGCAGCTCCTTTAATGTTGTGGTCTTGGTTCTGATCGTGATTCCCTGCAGCCATGATTTTCAAGCTTTATCTGCAAATCACAGCAAAACTGTCCAGAAAAATGTGTTAAATTCATAGCTTAACACACAGCTTCGCTCTTTGATCATCCATTGCTAACAATATCTTTCCTAGCTCTTCTCTGCTTTGTTGCCATGATTCTAGAATGTGAGAAACAACCAAAGAGAAAGCAGCCTGTTTGTTAAAAGGGGAACTGAACATATGTTGGATTATACAGGGACTTGCTTTGCTTGCTGGTGTTTCCAGATCACACTAAGCCAATTATCACCTGTTTATTTGATAAAGTTATTCACTGATACCTTTGTGGGATTTATGCACGAGTTCTACCAGCTTTGTTGTTCAGCCAAAAGTGTCTGACTCCAATATCGGAAACCGTCTCTTCAAATCTGGTCTCACACAAACGTGGAATCAAAGCAGCGGCGTGCGTGCGTGCGTGTGTGTGCGTGCGTGTTTGTGTGTGCGCGCGCGTGTGTGTGTGTGTAGGCCTCGGCCTGTTCGTTTCTGTTTTTCCAACAAACCAGGAAACCACGCGCGGCTGGAAATGCCAGTCTGAGGTCCTTTCAAGTGGTTCTTCACGGGAGAGTGAAAACCTACACGCTCTTAGATCACTCGTACCTATTTTTGCTCATTCTTGATCGTGGGTCACATGATCCTTTTAATATTAAATTTAGGTTGATCTTCTTCCTGAGGCACGATATTAGGACCGCAGGAGTGGGGGCTCTTCTTGTTATCGTCATGGCGAGAGCTGCAGGTGTTGGACTCTGAGTCCAACAGTTTGTTGTGTCTCTCTATGAATTGTAACTCACACAGGCACTCCATAAACAGCACTTCTGCTTGTCAGCGAGATTAACAATAACTAGAATTGGAAGTCGGGTAAACAACAAACATCCCGACGACATAAAATGAAGTTATGGAGGTGACAGCATCATTTAAACCGGCCATCATTTATACGCCATTTAATCTGTCATCCGCCACTGTGTGTCCTCAGCTACGCTGTGATAGCTTACGGCTGCGCAGAGTGTCCCAAGCTGAGCTGCGGCCGCGAGGGCTGCGAGACGGAGTTCTGCTACCACTGTCGACAGCTGTGGCACCCCAATCAGACCTGCGACCAGGCCCGGCGTCAGAGGGCCCGCCACACCTCGGGGGGCCAGGATGCCTCCACGCTGTACGTCTTCAATGAAGAACCAGGAGGAGGTACGGCTGGTCGCTGCTGACCCCCACACACAGTGTCTGTCTCTGTGCAGCCTCTCACACGTAACCCTCCCTCCGCTGCAGATGCAGAGGAGATCAAACCCTGCCCTCGCTGCGGTGCCTACATCATGAAGACCAACGATGGCAGCTGTAACCGAATGAACTGTACTGTGTGTGCCTGTCAGTTTTGCTGGCTGTGTATGCAGGAGATCACCGACGTGCACTACCTCAGGTACGACGCGCTCAACTCGGATGTGCCGAGACACTCAGAGACATCAGTACCCTTGGGTACTTGGAGTTCTCGTGCTGCTAACATTCATTTACAGCAAGGACAGTTAATGAGGGGAGTAGATAGTTGTATAGTCAAGACCAGCTTGGTTCACCTTCATGTGCTTATAATGAATCGATTGCATGTCTAATCCTGTGAAAACATGACGAAAGCTGCCGAATTTATTATCTTCTGTGCTGCAGCTTCAATTGAAGTGTGGCTTTATTGCACCAGTCAAACATTGTAAAATGCATTAATTTCATTCGAAAGGTCTTAAACCTCATAACTAGCCCCAGTAAATTTAGTGGGCCTGCATTTACACCACTATTGGATGTGTTCAGGAATACCGATTCAGGGAGTGAAACTGCACCAGTCAGCAGGATGCGCACATATATCATTGTTTAGTGGCTGCACTGGTTTAAACAATTTGTCTGGGCTTCTATTGATTTTTCCAGTCCTGGAAGAGAGTCACTGCTGACTTGTCATCAGTTACTCGACTCCGCCGGGCTCCATATACTCAGAATATGTAACTGGAGCCCGCGAGCTGAGCTTGAAGAGCAAAATTTATGTCGTTTCGCTGGACAAGGTCAGTTTGAAGAGCCCCAGTGCGGGAAAGGTGCAGGTTGTGTGTAAAATTTGTAGGAATATTTGTGTGCTCAGGAGTTTCATCTTATGAACTGGACTTCGTCTCGACACAATGTCTTTTCCTTTGTCCTCTGCGCTGACCTTTGTCTATCTTTGCTACGACAAATTACCGTAAATGCTCCACAGAAGGGCAAAGCTTTTAGCATCTCACTGCAAATCTGCCACTTCAATGCTACGCAGCACGATAACTTCAACTCGCCATCATTCCCCCACTCGGGCTCTTACTTCCCCCAAAGTGACTTTGCAGCCGCAACATGAATTCATACTTTCAGACCTTGAGAAAACAGCACGTAACCTTCAGGTCGTCTATATTTTCCTCTCGTGTTTTTCCCCCCTCCGAGGTGTTCTTTGTTTCAGTTTCTGTGTGTGTTTTATGTGTTTTTATGGTTTCCTCGAATGAGTTGACTTTCGATGGCTGCAAACCAAATTCTTATCTCACGACAAGATGCCAGCAGGTTGCGGTCACACCCGAGGCCGTGTATATCCTGCGGCCTCGGTCACATGAGTTAGCAGAGCGGCTTCTCCCACAGTGTGTAAGATAGATGAGTGTGTGAGTCACAGCTGCAGATGATTCTGGAAGACAAGACACAAGCCAAGTGATGAATGCAGATGGTCATTCGTTTTGGGTAATGATGCAAAGACGGGAATGAGACAGCTCGTTAATGCTTCATGTTGTCAGCGCTCATTTGTTTCACGTCTTCATCATTCAAAAGTGCTTTAAGTTGGTGGCAGATTTAGTCGAGGTTGTGAGCAAGTTATGGCTAATGCTTCTGTGACCGCGATGAATGACTCACACAGTTTATGTGACTCCAAACATGTTTGCTTTAACGCCAGATTAAGATTGTTCAAATGCAACCAAAGTTAATCCAAAGTTACTTTTTGAGACTTGATCATTTTCAGGATTAATATTCGAGTGCTCTCCGGAGAGAGGAGGGATTTTTTTCTGCTGGAGCTTAGAATAACGCCGCTGACCTTTAGCACTTCATGAACTGTCTATCATGCATTGCCCAAGTTTGCAGCCCCCACTGATTCCCCCCTGTTGTGTCTGTGGCTCCTCTCAGTCCCTCAGGATGCACATTCTGGGGGAAGAAGCCATGGTCTCAAACCCGCAAGGTCCTGTGGCAGGTGGGCATGTTGCTCGGGGCGCCAGTGGTCATCTCCCTCATCGCGGGCATCGCCATCCCAGTCATCATCGTAGGCATACCAATATACATGGGCCGCAAGGTCAGTGACTGAGACCGAGATTCAGGTCGTGAATGGGAATCAGTACGCTGTCTCGACAACAGCATCCAGCTACATATTACCTGTTCAAGATGTGCTCATTGTTTCATTTACAACCCTACAGGTTCACGGCCGTTGTAAGAAAAACAATATCTCAGGAAGTAAGCACTACTTGACTGTGGCGAGTGGGGTGATGATGTCGGTGTTTGTTTCGCCGGTCATAGCAGCCGTCACTGTGGGTAAGCAGCTGTCACACAGCATCTTCACATGGCAAAGAAAACACTTCATGTAATAATTTAAAGCCTATAATGAAAACGCTTATATCTTGGCCTGCTTAAACACACAGCGTACAAACAAAGTGTTTCTATATCGTTCCCCTCTGATTTGATTCACACACGGTGTAGCTCACACTTGCAGTTGTGACAGGAATCCTTGAGGCTTTAGCGGCTTCCCAGGTTCACTCCACTCCGCTGACAGGTCTCCCCTCGGCTCTCACTCATTCGGCTCCTCTCTCCCCTCCACCCTCACATCCTGCCCCTGCACACACCACACTGCTTGCTTCCTCACCCCCTCACAGTTTTGTTTGTCCCTCTCGCTTGGTTTTTTTCTTCCTACCGTTCTGTGTTTAGCTGACAAAGTTGTGTTGCTGTTTGTTTGCCACTCTGCGCTCGCTGCTCGCTCTCCAGTGTGTGACACAGACGCGCACGCACACAGTCTATCGGGTTCAGTCCATCTTTTCTGTGCGAGCCGGCTGGCAGCCTCATCCTCTTGCCCTGGTTTCACCCTGTAGCTGAATCCCAGTGTTCCCGCTGTGTTAATGATGTCCTTTTGTTGGGTTGGCACTCTGCTTTGTGTTACCAAATTCCTATCTGGGTGACAAGTTGCATAATCACACAGCAGAGGAAGACGGCTGATCACTGAGGTGGAGGTTTTTCCGGAAGGTCATAAAGGAAGCTGATGAGAACTCAAATGCATAAAAATACAAATGG
This sequence comes from Malacoctenus gilli, assembly GCA_032164315.1. Taxonomy (NCBI): domain Eukaryota; kingdom Metazoa; phylum Chordata; class Actinopteri; order Blenniiformes; family Labrisomidae; genus Malacoctenus; species Malacoctenus gilli. The sequence continues at coordinate 1,853,603 of JASSRZ010000020.1, forward strand.
GACTTTCGCTGCTCTGCTTTGACTCTGACTTATTCTTGGGAGGGATTTATGGCTCTCTGCTGGTTTCCAGCTGACTAAGCCGAAGTCTACTTTATGTTTAATGCAGCAGTGTTACATAAAACATACTATTCTTAAATGCATACAGGCTAAATAGATCGATAAATGTGCAACGTGATGGTGTCAAGTTCACAATGAAGTAGAGGGGGCTCCCTCTTGTGTTCATATTGTGGTATTATTCCTACAATAATGCCAACAAATACAGTAAACACGGAAAATAGGGCCTTGTCTCATGTATGTTTTTTTCTTTGGTGATGGATAGCAAATGAGAAATCATAGAACTGCATCTTTATTTCATGTACTTTGAGGAGACAGAGCGTTAAAGTCTGACTACAACCACAAGAATACGCATTTGGATCATAATTAAAGTTACCAGTGCCTGTAACAAATGAATAGATCCTGGTATTTCTTTCTCTTTCAGGTGTGGGCGTGCCGTTAATGCTGACGTATGTCTACGGGGTCGTCCCCATGTCGCTCTGTAGGAACGGATGGTGTCGACCGCAAAGCGAACCTCCTGATACCCACAAAATCCAACTGGAAGACTTAGCGAGCTGTGAGTGCAAGACTCCCTCTAACCCTGAACCCTCGTTCAACATTTGACACAATTCTTTGTGTTTTATCTCTTTTGGTTCAGATTTCGACCTGATCTGATTAAGTTTCAACTTCTCTTATAGATCTTCTATTCTCTCATGTAGTCAGTGATCACTGGACTGCTCAGAACAGCTCATCGCTCAGCGACACCAGCGTTCAGGAGGTCAGGGTCAGTGTGCAGGAGGTGGGCGTCCTCCCCAGTACCAGCACCTCCCCTCCGGAGCTGGAGAGATACTCGGCATTGGACGAAGCCGCCAAACGCCACGGATACACCCAGCAGGACAGCCAGTCTGACTGCGAGGTGGTCGTAGTGCCTGACAGCAAGCCTGAAGACACGGAAGTGCTTCCTTTGAGGTAGAGGCAGCCTCCGAGCGAGGATTTCTTTTAGTTTTAATTCTGAATGCAATCACTTTCTTTATGTTCTATTTAATGAACATGAAAATTTTGAGAGTAGGTTGTTTTTCTTTTAAAGAATTTCATGTTTTCCTTTGATTTTCTTGTAGACATAAAATCCTGGAGAGTCTATGAAGACTCCGCAGATACCTTGTTATATTGCTGTAATATTTCTTTATTACTCTTGCCGCATGATGGAAGGTTCATAAAGACCTCTGTGTGTAAAGAATATTGTACTCAATGCGGTGCACTGATGCCTTTATTATGTCTTTTGTGGCTGCAGGGAAGGAACCAATATTGAGGTCCGCGTTGAAATTGAGACCCATCCCAGAGGCGCCCGCCAGTCCAGCCTCAGTAGCATCCTGTCTAGCCGGAGCTTGTCGGTGGAGTCACTGGGACACTCGCAGTCCCAGTCCCAAGACTACCTGTGTGCCTCAGAACTGGAGGAGAGAGGAGAGGGGCAGGAGGGGAGAGAGAAACCAGGAGGGGAGGCGGGGGAGGAGGGGACAGTCTTCCCAGTCTTTGACGGTGTATGAGGTCCCCCCCCCCGTGCAGGTTCAGTACTTGGTTGAAGACTTAGGTTGGGTTTTTTTGGGGAACAGACTCATCCATGAGCCGACGCGTCTCTGGATCCACCTGAGAATCGATGGCCAAGACCCCCCTCCTGCTTCCAAGACGGGCCCTCCCACCAGATGCCTTCTAGCTCCACCCTTCTGAGGAAGATGCGGGTTTAGAGAGAGTTTAGACAGAGCAAATGAAAAGGAGAGTGTGTGAGTGAGTGTGTGTGTGGCATAGGAACTCAGAGGGCCAAAAGCTGTAAGTTAGACAGGACGGCATGTGAGCTGACTCCCTCAGTCGGTCTCCTGTTATCCTCTCTGAAACCACCTCACTCTTCCTCCACTATCAACCTTTTCCATGAAGTCCCCTCTTTATCAGGCTGTTCTTTTTTTAGTGACTTCACCCCCTCTTCTCTTACCCCCCCTTTACAAATAAAGAGACCACCGTGAGCATGAATTGTTTATTCTGAGGGGTCAAACTATCGTTAGAAGTGACTCCTCAGTCAGTGAATAGTCAAGGTTTCCCAAGCCATGCTGCAAGACTGGAATCGTTTTTTCTACCTGAGAGAGTGTGTTCAGTATTTTAGGACGCAGTGTTCACACCTGAATTTGGCAACTCGAAACAGACGATGCATGCTGCACTTTTTTGAATGACTACTATGTGGACGAAACCCAGTGGAAATTGAATCTGGTGAAGTCGATGCCTGTCACGGCTGTTGGTTGACGGGGTCGGAGGTGCTCTGTGGCGACGCGGCAGTGATTGTTTGAGGTGACCATATAAATACCACCAATCCTGACCTGATCACAGACACACAGTCTTCCATAGAAACACTTTGGGGCCAGTGTCATTTTTGCATTGTTCTGGAGCAGCTTTTAGCCTCGATTAGGCTTTTTTTTCCTTCCTTCTTTCAATCAGAGGAGGGAGATACTTGTTCGATTGTCTCCAGTGTAGGAGAACATGGCAGCGACACTTCACTCTTTTTTTGAAGGATCTCTATCTTCTAAAAGCATGACTCTACGACTCGCCGTGTATCCAGAGTACGACAGTAAAAACGTGCATACACTCCCAAATCTTCCACAGCAGTCAGTGTAGTTGCAGTCCTGCGTGCTGCCAAGAGCATCGGATGCAAACTAAAGACTCTCCGATGACCACAGAGCACCAACACGATGACAGCAGCATGCCACCTGCAGGCTCAATCTGTAACAACCCCTCCCTGATGAATTGTGAGAAGTACATGACTATTACAGTACACGCACTGCTTCGCTTCCTGAGTGTGAAATAGTTGAGAGACGAACCTGGGACTTGACACGAGAACCTGTGACGGGTTGTGGAGAGAAACTGAATAAAGATTTCACCATGACGGACAGAACATGATTCACTCTGTGTGTCGGAAATCAATCTCCCTTGGTGAGCTTCGATCCAGTCCCGTCTGCTGATGCCACGTATTAACTTATAAACCGTCTTGCCATCCGTCTTCCCACAGGTGTAAAGAGCCGCAGCTTATCTGTGATATATGTGCAACATGCAGGGTGAGGCCTGAACAGGTCGATAATCCACTCCAAAAGAGAGACTGTCACCAACACATCCATAACTCTGACTGCCGCAGAGTCACTCGTGACAGTAGATACAGCATGTGGATACGTGAGAATAATACAACAAGGAAACATAGCTCAAAAACTGCTTATTTCTTTGCTGACGTTACAGATTGCAGATCACTGTTTTTATACACAGGGTGCATCATTATGCCGATAAGAATACGTCCATAGCTTTATATCTTAAAGAAAGAAAAATACTATATATTTACCTGAATGAGAAAATCAGCAAAATGTTGCACGAAGGAGCTTCTGCCAGTAGAGGGCGCCACGAATCAAAAGAAGAGCGTAGCAGGAACTCGGAACACTGGAAGTTTTTCAGATTTATTTAAATTTGTAAAACACAAACGAACATTTATCTAGAGAAAAAATTATAGTATAAAAAATTGAGATGGAGAAAATATGCACGTGAATTTCTACAATTACATTCTGACGATGTTTATTTGAGGTCCAACTCATATAAATCGGCTACGATTTGATAAGTGAAAATAGCAAACAAATTATTAGATAAACACACATGGTGTTATTGGCTATTAAAATATTGAATCTTAGGTTCATTGCCAATAAATCAGGCTGCTTGTGTTTCCACAGACTAATAAACAGGAGAAGACTGATAATCATGTGACGAACAAAAGCTATTGCAGGTCTACAGGAACAAAGTCATGTGTAGGAGAAAAGACTTGTAACACTGGGAGTATATTTCATGTAGGTCCGTCACAGTGGCGCTAAGGTGAGCGCTCCTCTGCCCATGAAGGTTAGGAGGACACGCCCTTAACTTTGGAGACGGTGCAGTGGGAGCGTCCGTGCGCCCTCCGCAGCTCACGCGACCGCCGTAACGAGGAGAACTTGTGTCACTGTTCCTGCTCCTCCTCTCTCTCTCTCTCTCTCTCTCTCTCTCTCTCTCTCTCTCTCTCTCCCTCTCCTTCTCTGTGGCGGCTCATCGAGCGCAGTCCCCCCACCGCCGTTTCCCCCCTCCCAGTGGTCCGGAGATTGTGGATATCCACCTGCCGGAGAGCGGACGCACCTCGTGATGGACGCGCTGAAATCCGCCGGCAGAGCAATCATCAAGAGCCCGGGGGTCCCGCGGCACACATGGGGAACTTCCAAGCACGAAAGTGAGTGAGAGCACATGCATGTGCGTGAATGTTTGCTGCCGGCGTGGTAAAGATTTTTTGGGCGACGCAGTGTTTCCTCGGAGGAAGGGGAGAGGAGGGCGGTGTGTGCGCGCGCCTCCGGCTCCGTGGGCGAGCCGGTGGACCTGTGTTCTTGTTTGGTTGTTTTTATCTGCTCTGCGGCTTCTGTTTGTCCTGTTGCTGGATATTGTCCAGTTGGATATGCGACAACTGAGGTAGTGGTGCAGATTACTGCAGATCAGCAGTAGTTTTAATGTGTAAAGTCTCCGCCTCACTTTGACAGCCTGAATTGTAGAGTAGACAACAGTCTCAGGTGAATCTTTATGGCGAACCAAAAAATCAGATCCTGGATAATTAGTCAACTTTGTGAGACAATCAAACAGTTAACATTCACAACAGAATTCATTTTTTTTGTTGAGAAAATTCAAGCTCATGTTTGTGTTTTAGGTGAAAACACTTTGTGGTTTATGGGTTGATCTGCAAAACTAGAAAGGCGCTTGGTAGAGCGCATACCTGTGCTCAGAAGCCAGATAAACTCCTGTTTCCACCCACTGGAATCCGATCATGGAGGCTTTTATTCATAAAGTTGAACAATGGGTTGCTTGGTATGTAAACATAGTGCTGCACAAATTCAACCTTGTAACATTCATGGTTTTATAAGACTTAATCATTTATTCTAACGTGTTTAATTTCATTTCCATTCATTTTGTATTTTTAGACCATGAAATCAGAACATGCTGAAGACCCCTCTCCCCCCTCCGGTTACATTTAAATTAAACCCTCTTTCATGTCACAATCTTTAGCTCAATTACACATTATTATCTCAGAACAGGCAACATTCATGGCAGAGCTGTTGTAACTTGTACAAGTGTGACTGATGAAGTGGTGGCTGACTGGATATTGGAGTTATTGCCTGCAACTCGATGTGGGTTTTCAGTGTTTCAGTGTTTTAGGGGCTGAATTAGTTCACGTTTTTGGTGTTTGTGGAAACAGAAGGAGCATCTGGATGAATGGTAAAACAACAAATGCTATGAATTGTGTTTCTTGCTTTGTTTTTATCCTTTAACTTTAAATTCCCTCTAAACGAATGACGCACTCGTCCCTGAAAGTGCATTGTATACTCCAAGCAAATCGCTTTGTATTCCAAGTGACCTGGAAAGCGTTCATCAAAATGTGCAACGCTGTTTCCTGACAACTACAGCGTGAAGTACAGGATCCTGTGAGGCCTGAGAGTGAAGAGTCAGAGGAGCAGCCCCTTGTCACACCATCAGTGACAGGCGGCTGTGCTGCCCGCGGCGACGCTGTCGTACTGATGTGTCTGTTGTCGTTTCGGACGCTCCCACCCGGCAGCTAACGCCGCCCGTTGCGTCGCCGCCTGCAAGTGCTCGCACGCCGCTCCTGCCTCGTTCAGAAGTGATTTATGAGCTGCTCAGGTCAGTTCTCAGTAAACACTGCTGATTAATTTCATACTCTGGATGATGTTTTTCGTGCTCCAGAGGAAAAGCTTCACATAAATATTCAAATATAGAACATAAATCTATTGGATCAAGAAGTTTGCACTTTAAATTAATGTTTTTATGCCACATTTAAAGCCCAACATGCAGGTATGGGCTGTTTTAAGTGGTCTGCATTGAGCAACTCTGATCGATACTGTCATTATTTTGCGCAGCACTGCCAGAATCCCAGCGATAACCATGGTGACTCCAGTGTGACAAAAGCCGCCAAAACAAGCAATCAACATGTTTTCCTGAGAGACATTGTTTGTGACACATTGTTCACGGGAGCGTCTGCATTGTGTCGCTCTTCCCTCATTGTTGTGGGAACGAGACAGCAGAGCGACACCGTCACGAGCCGCATCCAGCTTTCAAGATTTCGGCGCCCGGTGACAGACGCAGTTTATGTGCGAGTGCCACCAGAGGAATCGCAAACCCTGAGCATTTTACAAACTGCAGCGGCAGTAAAGCTGACGGCCCCAATGTCCGGAAGCCACTTAGTGGGCAATTTGGAGAGCGGACAGCGTCTGTGTGCCAGCATGTGGCGATGCGTCAAAGCTGGCTGTGGAAATGCAAATAAGGTAATGTTGCAGCTGCTTGGCTCACGCGCACAAATGAGGTGTGATTAAAGTTTGAGAGACGGTGATGAATTATTCGTGTGCTGTCATGTGACTGAAAGGGGGCCGCGTGCACTGTGTTGACACACAGTCTCCTTTGTTTGATAGAGAGCAAACAATGTAGATATAGTTGAGTTTGGAAGCTCAATATATGACTTAATAATGTGTCTTTCTGCCTGCTTGTGGCTGATGGGTTTTCACGGAGGTATGCGCTCTACTGAGTGCCTTTTAGTTTTTTCTGCCCTGGCAAGTAAGTAGTCGTCTTATAAACGTAACACTCGACTTTAGTTGGAAAGTCATGAAAATATGCAGGAATATAACTAATGTTCAGTGAGACTGTTGTGCAAAGGTGAGTTGAGAAGGAGGGAGTTTGTTGGTCGTTGATGTGTTTCGCTGACAGCGTTATTTTTGTAGCCTCCTGCCCTTTGCTAACAAGAGCGCAACATCAATCTCTCCCAGAAGAGAAACTTTAGTGGGTAGCTGTCTTTGTTCGACTCTTCCTGCGTCCCCGCCTCAGTCCTGCTAACATACAGACATGTGCCGGCACTCTCTGCTCTCTGCCTTCTGTGGCTGCCTGTTGTCATCTGTTTGAGGTCAAAGCCACTGGCAGGATGGACGAGGACACAGCATGGAGCGGGAGCACAAACCGTCCCCTTGGATCACGTCACACACGAGCAGTGCGGACGTTTCCTGCAGCCTCAGAAGTCGGGACAGGCTCGCCCTTGGCACCAAGGATGTCCGTGCAGTGCAATCTGCACCAGTTCAAAAAAAAGGGGGGGGGTATAGTAGGCTTTGGGGTATTTGGAACCAGTCAGGCTGTATCCTCAGTTTCCCCACATCTCGTTTCTGCTGCACAGCTGTGCGGTCATCATGTAAGAAAAATAGAAAATAACAAGCGCAGTTTGTTTTCCAACTTTAAATGAAGAAAAACATCCGAGTATGTGAGTTGTTGTTCTCTGTGTTGCAGTGCAGCTCCGAACCTCCTCTGGAGTTTGTGTGTTCAGAAGCCTTCAGGTCTAACTAGTCAGAAAACAGCAACTCAAACGAGAGGTTGCATTGAAGCCGACAGGAGCTTGACTGAGTGACATGCAGAAGACACTCGTGTCAGTTAGCGTTGCCCTGAAGGAGCAATTATGCTCCGGATAGCTCGTTAGGACTCAGGAACCAAGAGTGAGGAAGATACCAGTGAGAAGAGAGGCAGCAGCAGCAGCAGCAGCAGGAGGAGGAGGAGCAGGAGGAGGAAGAACAGGCCCCCTCCCCCTTCACAGATTGATGGAGGGAGCATCAAAGAGAGGAATGCAGGCTGGGATGGTTGTGGAGTAAATTACACATGACTCCCAGAGCTTTGAATGTGATAAATAGTTGATAATTAGTGTGTGATGGAGCAGTTGTATCACCGTGCAGGATCAAGTGCCTCTAATGTACCTTTTAAACCAACAGAAAACACTGCAGCTCCGCTGTGAAGGCCTTTTAGAGAAAGGACGAACAGAAGGAGGTAGATTTTTTACTCAACAACAGATCACATTATCATGTTCATCTGCTTTGGTCTGAATCATCCAGTTCTGGGTGCAGACCCCCCCCCCCCCTTTCCACACAGCAAACACACTGCAGTGTTTGGACGCAATTCATTTAACATGATGTCTTTAGGAAAAGGTTGTATTAGCATACAGTCTGTGACCTTTTACAGCTGCGCCCTGTTTACAGTGACATGGGGAAATTAAATTATGGACAAACAAGAGACGCAAATAGAGCACAAAACCAAACAGAAAGAACTCACGTATGCACAAGAAGAAAAGCTGAATGCTACAGCCCCCCCCCTCTCACCCCCACAACTATGAAATACACTGAGGTGTAATATCTTCTTATTTTTTGGCATCGACAATTCAGGGTCATAAATACTTCATTAAAACTACAATAACTAACTTTTCCGGTCCCATATTTCAGTCCAGTGGGTGTCCACATCCTCACACATGTCCATTTATTGGACCTGTTAAAAAAAAAAAAAAAACACAGACGGGCACTTCAGTGATATCCACTGAATCAGGGGATGATTTAATTGAGCTGATTTCCCGTCTTTGGTCTGCATAATTCATGCTCACACCTTTTCCAGCCTCAACAGTAGCGGGCTGAGGATGGATCAGATGATAAAGTGCCGCTAATGAGTTTTCATGGAACACGCTTTAAGGAAAGTAACCTGTCTAATGGGTTTCCTATTTCAAAGATCAGCACTTGTACGCGCTGCGTAGCTTTGCTTGCGCTGCAGTTATAAATACACTTTCCTTGGAGTCGCTGTACATCATTTTACACCTCAGAGGTTTTACACGCGTTCTCATCAGTAATGCACTCTATGTTTTCTTGACCTTTACAGTTACAAATCAACATACTGACCGTGTGGAGTGTTTGAGTTTATATGTGCGTTGTGTCTCTTCTTCCAAAAAGTTTTTGCCCCCGCTGAGCGAGGATTAAATTCAAATGCAGTTTCATTCGGTTGTGTGAATTTCAGCAGAGCGGATTTTTGCGTGTGAGTTCGTGACCCTTGGACTCTTTCCACTTGAGCGGAGAAGACTACATGAGCTAAATCCCCCCCCCCCACAACAGTCTGATTAGCAGGATTATTGTCAGTGGCACAGCCACCTCAGTGACAGCTCTGCACAGACTTCTGCGTTTTTCTGCATTTTGCTCCAACTATTTTCTTCCCCACTGCTTCTTTGGGAAACACCAAACAGAATTTCAGAGCTATTCCTGTAGCAAATCGCCATGTTTGTGATGAGGCTCTGCAGATGCCGCTGAACCATCACAGTGCTTTTTAGGGGCTGCAGTGTCCCTGCATGTTGCTGTTTTTGCACTGTCATGAATGTACTCCTGTGATGAGATCTGAGGATACTTTCAGAGGATGAAGCACAAATCAGGTTGCATTTTCTCCCAGCTGAGAGAATTCAAATCCAATATTAAAAGGATTCAGGAAACTGTCGCGTCGGAACAGGTGCGAAGCGTCACTTCGGGTCAGCGCACGACTTCACTGTACTAAAAGCTTCTCGTGTCACTTGTCGTGTCGCGTTTTAATCTTGCCGTTGTTCCGGGATTTTAACAAAGCCTCATTCTTTCCTCTCCATACGTCTGGTTTTACTGAAAGATTACTTGGAGCCCATCTGTCCTTTTTCCTCAACTATCACTTCTGTATTAATTCCCTAAAATCCAGACCGTGCCAAGAAGATTCACCTTAATTCTTCCTTGTGATTGAAGTTTAAAAGACCAGATTATTAATTTTTATTTAGCTGAAGAACCAGTGAATTACAGTGAGCTGTTTCAGTGCAAAAGCTTCCATGTATTTTCTGATGGGATCAACATTGATTTTTTATTTTTCCTGCATCGTTTTGCATTTTAAACTGAAAGGTGCCCTTTAGTTATTGAAATCCAGTCAACATCTATTCCCAGGCTGGCTTTTTCCTGGTTACATTTGACACAGTCGCTCTATTTTTTTCCGTCTTTCACTCCACAAATATTGATTTTCAAACCTCAGCCTGATGTTATTAAAAACTGCTCCACATCATATTCTCTATTGATTTTCTTTGTGAGGCCCACGAGAGTTGCGTGTAACACCTTCTCACCGGCCCACAGTATACAGACGCTCGTAAAAGGCTTATGCCTCCTGTTTTAAGAAGCTTCTCAAACCTTCAGCTTTTATCGTCGCCGTATTCAGGGAAACAGCCCAGAAATCATCTCCACCCCCCCACAGTCCAGCACTCGGGTGGCTGACTCCCCGTCCCCCCTCCATAAACACCAACTTGTGCCACCCGACTTCTGTTTTAGTGTCTTTCCCAATCATTATGATGCAGTTGGTTTCTGCTGCTCCTCTCGGGAGTGCTTTTAGCAGCGGCAAGGTTTCCTGGCCCGGAGTGAAGTGAATTATGCAACAGAGGGAAACCGAGAGACCTTATCCTGAGAGAGGTGCTGCTTCCCTCTACTGCGGTAGTGTGCATGTCTGTGTGTGAATGCACACAAACACACACACACTTCTTTTTGAGCCAGACTTAACATTTGAGCACTTTGTCTGCTTGATGTCTGCGGCAGCTGTCTGTGAAATCGGATGTGCTGTCACTCTTGTGCGAGTCTTTATGAGCGTGTGTTTTGATTGTTCTTTCACAGCTCTGTGCGAGTGTGTGCGTGTGTGTGAGGGAGTGAAAGAGTAGGATGGTCGTGCCGACCGCCGCCTATCAGCTGAAGTCGCTCCTCCACTGAAGAGGCGAATCCCATATCTGCGTTCTGTACCTCTGAAAAATTCAGCTCCGCTCACCGCTCCTGACGCGCCGCGTCCCCACCCGAGCTCGGCGTTCAGAGTCGAGGAGCTCGCTCCTAAAAATAACCTCCGGCCGTCAAATTGAAAATGGGAAACTTCTGTCTCTCGACGCGTGGAACCGGCGCGCTTGCTGCTCCAGTTAAAACAAAACACTGAAAGTGGAAGTTTCCCCCACGTGGCGATTTATCTTCACGTGCGCGGTTGTCTAAATAATTAAGGCGCGCTGGCTGCTGTTGATCCCGACTGAGATAAGTCAGTTAACTGGTGACTGTTTCCTTTGTTGATGGTGATAGTTGTGAAATAAGGTCATCGTGATCGACTTCAAAAGCTGTTGAACATTCTGATTTATTTGTTTTCATCACATCTGAATAATTCCTAATGATAAGACCTATCAGACCTGAGTGCGATGCTGTCGAAATATACTCGAATGAGCGTGTTGGTAATCTGGTGATGATGGATTCCAAAGGCAACAGATAGCTAAAAATAAGTTGCAATTTCTGGCTCCTTATCTTTCAATGTCTGACAAGAATAAGTAAACAAACAACAGCCACATAGTGAAAAGTTCCAGCTTTCGGCACAAAGTAACCCCAAATCTGCTTCACCGGCTCACTGAGGAACCTGTTTGAAAGACACAGTTCCTGCACTGGTATCGATCGGCCTCTCCGTGCTGATGCTCCGGAGACGTGACACCTGTGAGGCTGAAGAATTTTGTCGGAGCAGCATCCATCACTCAGCCGGAAGGGTCCGGGGTGGTCGACCGCATTAGAGGATTCCTCTGAGATGTCCTCATCGGCTGAAAGCGGTGCGGAGACACGGCGCCTCTGACGAGATCAGCGGGTCTCAGAGGTGACTTGTTTTGACTCGCCGTGATAATGGATGGAAAAAATAATGATCGCTCTCGCAGGGCCTCGTTTTTCTCGAGCGCCGCCTCGTCTGAGGTTGGGAATCCTGGGGATCGCTTGTCCCCCCCTATTTATTTTCTTTTGAGCATCACCGTGTATTCCTGTTGAATAGAAAACAAAACAATAAATACAAGCTTATTTCTTTTTCCATGAATGGGTTCCTTTTTGTGGAGCTATTTATAGTTGATGAAGACGTGGAGACGGGAGCCAGCAGACTCCTGGGGGAGCAGATCTGAATCGGCAGAGATGAAATCATGCCCTGTTTGAATTGCTAATGAAAACAACCCTGGCTTCGTGCTGAGCGATTATGCTTTATGAATAAATAGCCGTGAGGAAAGATCTACAGTATTGAATTGTCTGCATCGGTGATTTGCCGGCATTACGCTGGTGTGATTCAGGAAAGACTCGCCGCTGAACTTTAATGTACCTGGTAATGGAGATGGTGGGAGCAGCGTTCTGTTGTTTTAAGTTTCAGTTCAGCGGTTTTATTGCTGCTTCACAACTTTAAAAGACAAAAGAAAAACGTCTCCAATGATTTGTAGTGTTACACAGAGAGTTGCTTAAAGATTAAAATGTGAGCCTTCAATATCAATGAAATGTGAGCACTGAGTCACTGAGTCCAAAGTGGTTCATTGCACTTCTGATGGACAATTAGTGTTCAAGTCACTACCACATGAAACGCCCTTCAGTCAATGATAAACTAAGTGTCAGCACATTGTAAACAGGCTGTATGACAAACAGTTGCTCCACTGCTCCTGATGGGTTTTATTAATTAGCACAAAGTGAATCAGCTGAATGAGACTTTAAATCGATGAACATAATCCTTTTTATAAATGTTCCTATGAAAACAGAGAAGTCGGGTTTGAGGCGCATCACAAACAGTTGCTAGATGACAATAGACTTTTTTTATACACTTCCTGTTTTGCTCTCTGGATCCTGTTTCCTGGATTGACGCCATGGTGCTTGTTTAAAAAATGCAATAAACGGCGCTGTCCCTCTCCGTCTTCCTGCCCGGCATCTTACCGACCACACACCAACTGTCACTGTCTGCACAGTCAATATTAGCACAGTTCTCACACCGGGATGCCGGCTATAAATAGAGTGCGGGAAGCCGTCCAGGAACAAAACCTCAGCGTCTGCGTGGAGGTTTTAATTTTTGAAGCGCGTGAGAACGCCTGCCCGCAAAATAACCTCGCTGCTAATCCGGTTTCATTCTCAGGACGCTTCCGAGGACAAAACATGCTTCGTACAGAGGGGAAGATAAGACTGTTGTACGCCTGCATGTGAGAACATCAGTTTGATCTTGTGTAATTAACGATTCAGACCGTCTTTGGAGGACGGTGTATGACGGGAGAGCTTCGGCCTGTGTTGTGCATAATAAGTGCAGTTGGTGGCAATTAGTATTCACCACTTAATTCACTTTATTTAATCAGGAGTTAGACGAAGAGATCAATAGTCGTCTGATATCTGCACACTAAAACCAAAGCAGCTTTCATATGGATGAAAGGAAATCACATGTTACTTTATCAGGTTTGCAGATGCTGGTGGAGCGGTCTTCACAGCCAGTGAGGCTCCGCCCCCATTTTTCCTCATTTAAACTGTTCAACACAGATTATCGCTGATACCAAGCTGCATCTCTCTCCCCTGCTCGTTCCCATCATGCCTCTGATTACAAAGTGGTCATACATGGTATCACTCGCGCAACAGACTTCCTTCACACTCACAATCCGTCTCCAACACTTTCCATTAGCTTTGTTTGCTCAGCCGTGCATATTTTAGATAAATCCCATCATCATTACGATAGACGGCAGATAGCGTGTTTGAAGTGGGAGCAATCAGGGAGGGTTATTTAAAGGAGATCATGAAAAGAAGCTCAGCAGAATCATGTCACACTTCAATTGCTCGCAAGTCCTTCAGGGAAAGTCGCTTATTTACACACCTGAGCTGATTTATTCCTGTATATTCATTTTTTTTCACTCAGCATAAATGAAACAAAAGCTTGACACAAAAGCACAAGAGTTTGGTGTAAATTGTTTGGGCAGTTTGGTCTCTTTAGGAGGGGAATAATGAAAGAAACCCCAAAAAAACCAAAGGTGAGGATTTGAAGGGAAGGAAATACACGTGTTCATTGATCGTGCGGCTTCTTGACGCCGCGCTCCAGCAGAGTGTGCCGGCTAATCCCACTGTTATTTGAGCTCTTGATGTGGTTTGTTCGCTTCGTTTGATACCCAGCCAAAGTCTTCTATGAAGCAGTTTCGGGGCACCTCCTCCTTGCGGCGCCCGGGTCTCGTGATTGCTCAGCATCGTTTGCTGTTTTTGACTGCGATTTTGTCGCCTGCCGTTTATGTCATTAGTGTTTTTAAAAAGCACTTCGTGATGCAGGTACCAAAAGTCTGCGAGCCTTTTTTTAGTCAACTGCTGTGCAGAACGATTTGTGTGAGGAAAGTGATTTTTTTTTTTTTAATCCAGTCGGAGGCAGAAGAAGTGAAGCTACGCGGGGTGAGTGAGGTGAGCTGAGGAAAGAGAATTAGGAACACGGTTAGAAGAGCGAAAGCCTCAATAGAGAGAGACTGAGCTTCACTCCGTTCCCCCCCCCTCCAGGCAGAGTCGGGAAACCAGTTACACCCCCCCCCTTCCCTCCCCTCCCCTCCCACACGCACACACCCACGTCTTCCCAGCCCACCATCTTCCCTGAATGTGTGTCCTATTTTTCCTGTCAAGGTGGTGTCCTACTTTCAAAGTTCCATCAGATGAGTAAAACAGTGAGGCAGAGAGATTAGATCAAGAGGGGCTGCGTGGTGGAGGATGGGGGGTGTCAGCGGGGTCTTAAAAGCCAGCTGGATGTTTCCTTTCGTGATTTAATCTTTCCACGGGATCCAAGTCAGAATCTTCTGCAAAAAAAAAAATCCTCCTCTATAAATATCATCCTGTCTTCTGAAACAAACAACTCTGATTTTATTCGGACCCATCAGCAGACACTTGTTCACGCTGTTTCTGCAACAACTCAGGTTATTGCACCCTTAATGACGCGTCCACCCCCCCACCTGCAGGTGCACGGGCCCCCTGCTGCTCTCTCCTTCCCATCTGCATGTCCGTGTGTGTCCTGTTGGTGCTATTAATTAACCACCAGTTTAGGCGTTCGCCCGGAGCAACATCGCATCGCACGGGTGTGATTTTTTTTCTTTTTTTGACATCTCTCAGTGCAAATTAAATTACTGAGTGCAAGCTCAAAGAGACAGCTGGTGATCGCTGCGTGTAGCTAAAGGCATGCAGAGCACATGGTACCTACTCTACAACAATAGTGCTTTCCCCCCTCGAGTTATACCAGCTACCATGAAAAATGCTACACTTGTCAGTTGTTGTTTCAGCACAGTTTCAGTGTTTTTGCGCTGCTCAGCATCTCGGAGCGGCGGGATTTCTGAGTGAAACCACTCGAGACCCCAGCGCGGCGAAATGTCACCAAACTGCTCCGTTCTTTTAACATGTGCCCCCACCGGGAGGCTTTTTAATGGGATGTAATGGAACCGGTGCGCATGCTGCAACATCCTGGGTGTGGACGTGTTGTCAGGCGTCAGTTTATTAGAGATGCAAAACGTCATTAGCGCGCCGCCTCGACCGGCCCTCCCTTACTAATCTTGTTTTGTGCTCTTCAATTGAATCACCTTGATGAACAGCAACCCTGTCACACACTCGAGTGTGTGTCGTCGGCACGCCGGCCTTCAAAAAGTTTGAATTTGCCACAGTTTATTTAGTCTTCCTGAGGATTTTCTTCCACATGTTGAAATCCAATTAGCCACCCTCCGCTTGTCCCTGTCACTCTTATCAGTCACCGTCCCACTGTAGGCTCACGCAGGATTTATTAAAAATTTAAGCGCTCCTCTTTCAGGGTTGGGGGGGGGGTGGATAATGTATTGAAAACCCTGCAGCATCAACATAAAGCTCTTAAATAATTCATGTGTGTAGCCTGGTGAAGACACTACATGGACTGTAGCACTTTAGCCCGGTAGCGCTGTGACATCTTTTAATGGCCCAAGCGGCGCAACAAATGTGTTGGCCGGGACGCGTCTGATCCCTGGATGACCCGCAACATCTCCAGCTGCCACAGCTTTGTTTACTGACCTGATGTGTTTGACTGCATCTCTCATTGACACGCGTCGGCAAAGTGGCCTCAAGGTCGTCGTAAAACAATAGATCTCTGCTTCAGTCTGGATGAGACCAAAACAGGAGCAGTTACTGATCCACCTGCAGTTAATGGAGATGTGCGATCTACAATAAACTTCGACCAGCATGAACTAAGTCTATATTTACGTTTTCTACATGGTCTTGTTGAGCTTGACTGTTGTGAACAAAGCTTAAATCTTTGGTTTCTTGTAGTTTTGACTAATTACATAATGGCTGATGTTTCACCTTATCCTCTTGCAGAGAAAGTCCCCCGAGAAGAAAGTGAGAAAAGCAAGTTACGCAATGTAAAAGTGCGATCCCGGATTGGGTGTTTGTGGATCCTCCGTGCAAATGTGCTTCATTTGACAACACAACTGTTACACAAGACAACATCGGAGACTCGTAATCAATCCAACAACTCTCCGGCGCTTTCTGGTTTCAGAGCAGCGCCCGCGGTGCGATTGAACGATGGTTAATAATTCAGAGTTGTTGGAAGCGGTGCAACAGGGATGCTGCTCGTCTTCACAGCTGCATGAGGTCTGCCAGTGACAGATGGCTCAACCCATGTGGAGAATTTCGAGCTCAGCAGTGTTGGACACTGATTGTGTATGTGTGTATGTGGCTCCTCTCTCCTCCCAACGCTTGTGCTGGTCATAATTTCACTCCATTTAACAATCTAAGCAGGATTACAATTACAGAGCGACAGAAACAAAGAATTAGTTTCGGATGTTTAATCTCAATAGATTCACTGTATTTTTCCTCATCATTGCAGAGACTGGAATTAAATTATTGCTCCTATTATGGGTCCTCGTTTCACGGTAATGTTGTTTCGCAGGTTGTGGCCTGTTGGAGAGTTTTGTAAGTTATTCCTCTCCCGCTGCTCATCTGCATGGGGCCCAGGTGTCGCTGACAGAGAGATTCTCGGCGTCGTCCCTCAGGATCAGCTCCAGCCGAGCTGTCCGGCAGGCAGCTCCAGGACAGCTTGCTCGCACTTGTTGGGAATCAGAGCGGTGCAATTTATCAGAGCCCTGATATGAGGGGGTGTGGTGCATGTGCAATGCGGTTTCCCTCCGATTCGTGCAGTAGTGATGGACTCGGAAGGAAATCGGACTGAACTGCACCTTTTGAACTTGTTTAATGGCGACTTGTGTTTTTCGTGCACACAGAGCTGCCAGAGAACTGGACGGACACCAAGGAGACGCTACTGGAAGGCATGGTGTTCAACGTGAAGTACCTGGGCATGACTCTGGTGGGCCAGCCGAAAGGAGAGGACATGGCCTCGGCCGCCATTCGGAGGATTGTCACCACGGTGAGTGACTGTGGATCCAACATCCGTGTGGTGCAGCTACATTTTTTGGGGGTTTTGGCTCTACTGCTTGGTAAACCTTGGATTTCACTTCTTTGACTGAAATGGAGCCGTCAAGAAGCCTCAAGGTTGAGTCAGCAAATGTCATTTGCGAAAAAGTGGTTTTCAGGCTCGACTTTGTGAAGATTGTGATCGCACTGATGCTTTTTTACAGAAATCGTTTTGTGCATTTCTGTATTTGAAGCTTCAGACTGAACAGTTTTAAAGTAATTACCTGTGAGAAATGTCACGATTGTCATTAGGGACGAGTGTTTTATCAGGATGCATCATTTATGATCAACGACAGAAGGGGCGATAACATCAGCGCAGGACGTCCCGAGCTGAATCACCGCAAACGCTGTCATAACGATGTGGTTCACTCTCGTGAGTCATTGCTTTCTCCCGAGTCAGCGCGCGGGACAAACACTTTTTTACCAGTGAAACGTTTTAATTCACATGTATCGTGAAATATTTAACTGCCTTCTGGCATCACTTTCAAAACCGAGCAAGCGCGGAGCGTCGTTTGGCTTCCAACTTCCTGTAATTTGCTTGCTGTGTGGCTGCACACGGGTTCCGTTCATGCCAAGGTCAGAATATCTGCATGGAAATATAGCAGCTAATCCTGGATTATCTGGGGTTTCACATGTGCAGCAGCCAAATCACTGCGATGTTTACTCAAACACACACACACACACGGGGGGGATTTCAGAGCGAGGTTTCCCACATCAGTTCGTGATGCTGTCAGGCTTCACAACATTGTTTCAGAACACAGCTGAAAAAACCCTAATTACTGACATACACACAGATTGCATACACACACGCGCGCACCCACAGGAATGAATAATCTGTACGAGTCTTTATTTAGCCTTTATATTTAAAGAAAGAACAGTCGAGCACAGA
>JASSRZ010000020.1:1871741-1895214 GCA_032164315.1 Malacoctenus gilli
CGCACCCACAGGAATGAATAATCTGTACGAGTCTTTATTTAGCCTTTATATTTAAAGAAAGAACAGTCGAGCACAGATATGCTAATCAAAAATAAAGCCCCGCTCCTCGATTAGATGCTGAACCGAACCTAATGGCAGAATTAAGATTCAATTGATTCCCACCAAGACAAAACGCCGGAAACGGCGTTGTCTCGCTCCGTTCCCTTGGAAACCAATCAACCTGACGGGGGGCTTAGTGAATACATTGGTGACTTTTCCCATTTGCCACATGCACCAGTCAGACGTGATAAGACGAGACGGAGGGACCGAACACGTATAGACGGGCGGATTTTGGCGTATCTCAGACTGACAGATTGGGTTTGCGCCTGGTGGCGTGACACTTCGAACGTGGTGGCAGAAGCTATAGCTGTTCGCACTCCCTGCACAAGGGAGCAGCCGAAGTCGCTCGGAGCAACGTTTACGTGTTGGAACGCAGTCTTCCTCGTACTTCCCGTGCGTCGAGTCGCTGCAGTATCGGCGCCTGGTTGTCGTCTCCTCCAGGGAGGTTCGGCTCCGGCAAGAAGCCATGGCACCGTTCCTCGTGTCCTTGAGAAGTCCTACTTTTGTTTAAGTAAAGATCCCATTAATTTCCTCCCTTCGCTTCCTGTCACTGATGGCCTACAGAAGGGTGATGTTTCTCTTCCTTTATGCCTCCCTCGCGCGACCGTCAGTCCTCTGATTCTGGACTTGATCTCGCTTGACCGAGCGGCCCACGTTGGCGTTAACGGCCGGCTAAGGAGGTCATCGTCAACAGGAGGAGACCACCAGCTCAGCGCTGTGGTTGTATTTTCTGAATCTCCAGATGGTGCCGAGTGGCAGGGGGAGGCGATGGCTGCCAGCCCGACCTCGAGTGCTCATACTGGGCTGCACATTACACCGTCCCCCCCCCCCCCGCCTCCCCTTTCTGTCGCTTTTTATAAATTCCCTTCAACTCCGAAATGGAACAGCCTGCTCGGTTTTGCATTTTAAGTTTATTTTTGCTCTTCACAGATACTTAAGATTGTTTTATGATCAAGTCAGACTGTTGGCGCGCCGCCTTTTGTACCTGAGGCAAGATTCCCTCCATCATGTTTTAAGGTCCATCTGTGTTCGCTTTCCACAGGCTAGAGCCAGCGCCAAGAAGTTTCGGAAAGTCACGCTGACGGTTTCGCCGAAAGGCATCATCATCACAGACACGGAGACGACAGACCTCATAGAGAACGTCTCCATTTACAGGTACGTGTTCTACGATAGCAGCTCGCGTCGCGGTTCGAGTCTGAGTCTTGTCGGTGCGCAGCGTCACCTGAACAGAGTGGCAGAGAGGTGGTTCCAATTCATGAAATCCTCTTTCTGGGTCAGTTTTCCCTCCGTTCGTTCCTCAGGCTCCTCTCGCAGGAATAAATCCAACAGTTTCCTGCTCAGAGCAGCTGTGACCGTTTGTGACACGCTCACCTGAAAAACCGATAATGGGAAGCCGGGGGTGAGCTGCTGCGGGGTGTCTCACCGCCTCTGTGTCAATGAAATCTCACGTTTCTTTCATGCGTTTCTATAACTCACTAAATTGTGTGTGGCTGTCATGTGATTGGCTGCCCCCCCCCACCCTCTGGACAGGTTTCTGCAACATACACTGGGCTTCATGTCATCGAGGATTATGGTCTAAAAATCTTACAACTGGACTGAGATTATAGAGCCAGCACTGAGAGAGAGAGAGACGGTGTGTGCTCGCGCGTAGGTCTGCATCCCCCCCCCCTTGCCCGATCCACCTTATCAGTGGCAACAGACCACCAGCCAGGGGAACCCGTCTTGTCTTTGATCTCCTTCTTTTCCTCCCCCCCTTATCTCCCCCCCCCCTCTCTCTCTCTCCCTTCATCCGTCCTTTCATCCGGTCGAGAAAAGGAATCTTTCTTCCTGCGCGCGTTATCATCACGCAGCTCGAACTGCAAGAATATCGACAGCTAATTGCTCACTTACAAACCCCGCGCTTCTGGTCTTTGGAGTGCTGACAAAGGAGCGAGTAAAGACCACATAGAGTGCTGGGGTTGACTGGGGCTGCGTCTATCCTGAATTATGAGACCCCCCCCCTCTATAGTCCCTTCCCTCTCTGCCTCCCCCTCCTTTATCTTTTTTTGTGCACATAATCCATTTGTTGGCCAAGAAACCAAGTGGAGGGTGAAAGAGGCAGAAGAGTGCACATATAGGAGGGGGAGGGGGGAGGGGGGGTCAAATCAAGCCTGTGTTTATCGAACACAACGTCGGGGCGGCGGGGGGGAAGTAGCCGCATGTGGAAACATCTTGACATGAGAGTTGCACTCAGACAGTGAGTGTGCATGCAAATGTGCGTCGGTAGAGGTGATTGTGTATTCGCACGTAGTGTAAGTGGAGCTGTTTGCCTTCAGGGTAGGATTAGTGGGGGGTAGAAGGCAGACAGCAAGGCATTGTGGCCCACTGTTGGAAAGGGGACCCCCATGCCCAACCTCCCACTGCCTCCGTCGATACCCAGCCATCCGCAAACAATACATCGACCTGCGTCAGTGGATATGGAGGTGTTGCGGTTTCATAGTGTGATTCTCGAACTCAGTTTTGGTTGCACACTTATTAGCAGCTTCAGACACTCAAATTCTGTAGTTATTAAGATGCTGTAATTGTAAATTTAAATGTCCTGCATCGTCGAGTTGCTGCACGTCAAGGCTTTTTGGAGCAGCGTTGTACAAATCTGGTCTCAATCCAGATGTCGAATCCCGAAAGCGTCCTCCGCGTTGTTTGTCGCTCTAAAACCGCTCTTCAGTTAAAACATGCAGACTGCGCGGCTCTCACTGAGCAGAACGTTGCGAGGGTGTTCAGCCTCCATCTGGACGAGTGTTACTGATTCATATTCCGACGAGAGCTCTCAGCGACCGGGCAGCATATCAATCAGTCCCACATACAGGTCAGAAAAGCAGGGCTGAAATGTTGACCGACTCCCCGCCTGGGAGCGGCGTGCGCGCTGGCCCGGCAGGTCGCGAGGTGTGTCGACGGCGTCCGTGGGAGGGACTTCTAGCTTGCGATGCAGCGACGACGTGACTGCGCTCATCACCATTTGCGAGAAACTACAAACTCTTTCAATTTGTCGGACAGACAAGTCTTACAAAGCAGCGTTTTGTGTGAGAGCGACCCTTCAGCTAAAGCAAATCACTGTTTTCTCTTATTGTGCTTAGATTGAGGTGAAAGCTGAACAGAAGTGGTTCATTGGCGTAACAGCACTCCTCTTATTTTTTCCATTCACTACATAAAAAAGGCAACGTGAGGCTTTGATGTGCGAAGGTCTATTGAAGCTTTGTACCGTAAATATTTAAATATTTCCAATGATATTCCCTCTCTGCCTCACAAATACCGGCGCACAGGCGGCAGATCAAAGACGTGCCGTCCGGAGAGCCTCTTTGGAGATATGATGCAGACTGACAGCTCAGCTCCTGCTGCTGGAGCCCAGCGGAGATGCTGCGATACTGTCAATTACTTTAATTCTGTTGTTGTTTCAAGCGGCAGGCTTGCAGCGTGAATATGGTCCCTGTTTACGAAGGCGGCGCAGTCAGAACAATACATTTTTTGCACTGGAAAATAACACATTTTCTTTAAATGTTGCACTTAAGTGAAAATTTGTGTGTTTTGGTTGCAAAATTTGTCATCTTCTGCGTAGGATATTATGATAATTTACTTTGCTATTCATCTTCTTGCTTGTTTTTGATTCTCTTTGTATTTATAATGTATTTATTCATAACCCCATGTTAAATAGTTTGTACTTGACCCAATTTTAAGACTTTTAAGTGTGATCTAATTCCTAAAATGACCCAATTTCGAGATTCTCTTTGCATCCTTGAGCCACAGTGAGGAGCCGTTTATATTTAGGACTTTCACAGCATGTAAACTGTTTTTCAAGAGATAATCTCACGCACAGTTCAACGCTGAACAATCGCGCTTTTAATGTTGCTGTCACAGATTGTGTTGATGCAATAAAAATGCAGTGTTTGGGGGCAAAAAGGCTTGTCAGACATGTGGTGCATGTGCACTGACCTATTTCCTGATTTTGCTTAAAGCGTAATGTTCTTGGAAAGCGAACAAAATACTGCAGGAAAAGAGCAGATTTTTCTTGTTGAATCGCATATTTAAATCATTACATGACAACCCCCCCCCAAAAAATCATATGGAGAGTTGTGAACATGTAAGATTAACTTGGTAACAGCTTTTAACTCACTCGGAAAGTAAAGGAAATCAAAGATGATTGTCATTCATGTACCTTATAAATGACACTATAGCTGAGTCCTTTCGTGCACAGTTATTTGAAATGTAACCAGCATTCATAACATGCACGCACTACATTCTGTGTTATCCTCAGACATTCAGGTTCTCGCAAACATTTCTCAGAGATGCCAAACACTTCACTTAGACTCTTCTTGCTCGCTGTGCACCATCGTACCATCATTCGGGCAGCGCTTCTCCCTGAACAGACACATTGAACCCAGAAGCAGCAGAAAAATTGTGTGTGTGTGTGTCGTTGCTTCCTTTTGTGCAGCGACAAAAAGCCTCTTCGTGTTCACAAAGGAACATGTTCTTTTGCTGTCAGAGCAAGGTTTGTGTAACAATAATGTGATTCAATGCAACATTAGAGGGTAAAAATCGATTAAATCTCGCTTTTGTGTCACTTTTTTATTGATTTGTCCCGTTTAAACGTCATCACTTGAGGGTAAAGCCAAAACTCGAACCAGTGGGGGTCTAAACAGGAGCAATCTCCTCATAGAACTCGTCAGGCGGCAGCAAAATGTAAATACAGTTTAATAGTTGTAATCCTTCAGTTCCATCTCATTGTTTTCCAGTCCTAAATAGGCCATCGCTTTAAACTTTTTTCCTGCTCATTTTTATGCAATTAAGGCCCAAATCTAAGTTAGACGATGAGGGGAAGTTGAGGGGGGGGCACCACAGAGCTGGGTGTCCTGGGCATTGCTATGTGGGTCATGCATCAGTGGTGCACGGCAGCAAACAATGTCGGAGGGGTCTGTGCGAGCTGATGATTTCATGCTTGTTATTTGATCGAATAAATTACTTCATTTTTAGCGCCCTCCCTTTGAAGCGGGGCCGCAAATTAGTGTCGGCCCGCTCACAGATTTCCCCCCAGCCTGCCGTTCATAAACACACTGTAATGATGCCAAATTATACGGGGGATCCAAGTCGGAGCCAAACGCTCTTGTATGGCTTCCTCCCGCGATGATGATGACGATGACGGGCGCTGACAGACTCTCATGTGTCCTGTTGAGGGAGAAATAACAAGGCCGGCTCACCCGGCAGAGTCGCTCCCCCCCCCGGCCGTAATGAGGGGAAAATCACCCCCATCGCTCCGTGTGCGGCTCATAGCAGAGGCTGCGCTTTTAATGACAGTGGCAAAGGTCAAGTGCATCGCTCTCTGTGGCTCATTTGCACATCTATTTAAAGCAACAAACACGGCTCAGGTAACAACTGCAGACAGACACGCAGCGCAACTCCGGATCGATACGGCTTCTAATAGCCTGCATACAATCTGACAAAGCAATTCCATTGGTTTTTGTGTCCACCGCCGCCTCTCTGGACCCCCCCACCCCCTGCGAGCTGTTGTTGTGGGAGGGCACAAAATAAAAAAAGGCCTGGTGGTCTTTGTCTGGACTGGCTTCACAGATAAGCGTTGAAAATCGGGCGGCGGGCTGCTCGTGACTGGATTTGCAGGCAATTGGATTTCTTGATATGAGGCCCAGGAGAGAGCGAGCGCGAGCCTGGCTGCTGGAAATGAGGTCCCGAGTCCAATCCAGTCCCGCTGGAGATCAATTTATTCTTCTCGGGGTTTCCATTTTTGCCCTGACAGAAGAAATTCAGATGTTTCAACCAAACTTCCCTGGCTGACAAGAAGTTGGAGGCTTTGATGGAAACCGTCCGGGAGAATATTGAGGAGAGGAAACTGTTACCTTCTCGCTGCCTTTTTACCTGCATTTTGATGATCTCAGTGAAAATTGGATTAATTTCAGAGACACAGCAAAGGATTCACCAAAACTCATGATTGCTTTCATGCTCCATCACTGTCAGATCTCCATCCATACATTTCAAACGTTGTAATGAGAATCTTACTCTTTGAATCTCAGAGTCGATTCGCTCACCAAGACGTTCTTGTGTGACCTTTTATCCACCAAAAAATACTTAATCAGCTTCACAATTTGCATAAAAAGCATGTTCTATCAAAAAAGTGGTGTATGTACAGTTTGGCGCCTCTCTTATGCTTGACAGTCGCCACCTGTGGGACTTAATCAACATGTTATTTATAACCAGGGCTCATTATGCAATGATTGGTGAGCTCATGCATATGCAAAAGAGAACTTAAAAGCAGAGCTGATACACACGTAAGATAACTGACTTCTTCACGTGAAGGTTCATCAACAATGTCGTGTTTTCAAGGTCAATCTGACTCTGTTCTTCTCTACATGTGAACGTAGCAAACCACATCCTGACACTGCTGCTATTGCCGACTTGACATTCTCGAGGGTTGAATTGCTCTCAAACTGATAGTCTGAATTGTCTTCTGTCTGTCTGTTCCTCTCTCCTCCTCCAGAATCTCGTACTGCACGGCAGATAAAACTCAGGATAAGGTCTTTGCGTACGTCTCCCAGTGTCAGTTCAACGAGACTCTGGAGTGCCACGCGTTCCTCTGCCAAAAGAAGAAGATTGTAAGTGTGCAACGCTCACTTGTTCTTTCACTGAAGGGACATGCAGATCAATGGCAGCACGTTTCCCAAAACCACTGAACACTTGAGAAACCAGTGAGCAGGATGGCAGGTGGTGTTTGGCTCCATCTAGTGGCAGTAATGTTAAAAAAGAAACCTTCGAGTTTTGCAAGTGGGATTGGCTTTATTTTGAAAATCTACGTTTTTAAGATTGTGAAAAAGAATTATAAGGGCATCAACCAAATACAGTTCCATTACATTTGTATCTAATACTTTGCTTTCCTCCCTTGCACCTCCTCCAGGCCCAGGCGGTGACACTGACTGTCGCTCAGGCCTTTAAAGTCGCCCTGGATCTTTGGGAGATCGCTCAGGAAGGTGAGATTTCGATCAAAGGTGTAGCAGCATATGGATGATTGTGTGAGAAGTTGTACAGAATGGCTTTTCCAAAAGAACTGTTTCTACAGAAAATATAAACAAGGACTGTTTGACTTTCTACATGTTTTGGCTTGAGAAACATTTCCTTTGTGTGCAGACAAAAGCAAGAAGGCGAGAACCTGCTGTTCCTGTGCAGCCGGAAATGGGCAGACTGAGATGCCAGACGCTCAGTGCGCTCCTGCAGGTACATTTATCGAATGTTGTTCTCATCGTGCACCTCTGCACATCAAATATCAACCAGAGACAAAGAAGATTCTGGATCACAGATTTTCGCATAAATGTGTTGAAACTTTTTTTTCAAGCTTGTTTAAGCAGGACAGTTAAATTAAGTTTAGAGCTGAAATTTAGAGGAAGGTAGAGGAAGGTCTTCGTGTGTGTGAAGGAGTCCCAGGTAAAGATGTGTGCACATGCTGAATATGTAAACGAGAGTCTGAAAAGCCCCCTCAGGATGGATCTCAGTGGCAGACAGAGTGTACAGATGGCTCCTTGGGATTTGACATGAAACATTTCTTCAGCGTGTACATTTTTTGCTCCGACTCAACAGACGAGCCTTTGCCCAGAGCTCAGTCAGCAGTTCCTCTCCGTTCCCACATTTTATGCTTAGCTCAGATCACTTCCACTGATTCCTGCTTCACCCCTCAGACTCTTTTATTCCCTGTTGTGACTCGAGAGGCAGAATAATGCTCTCATGTAGCTCTCATAAGAAGGGAGAGGCTTTTTTTCTTAAATGCTCCACTGTTCTGTTGAGCTCCAGACATTTTTTCTGAGAGCTTTGTCCTTTTTTTTCCTCCTCTTCTCGATAGACTTTTAAGGGATTTTTGGATTTTTTTTTTTTTTTTTTTAGCACTGCAGATGTTATAATTATGACTGCTGCAAATCAGATGCTGTGATTAGAAGAGGATGTGGTGGATGAAAACACAAATCTTCACACACTTGAAGAGTGAATCTGTTCATCACTGGACAGATCCACATTTCTAATGAGTGCTGTGACAAAGACAATTGAACGAAAACAGTCATAAATACAGATTTGGAGTATTTGTCTACTCAAAAGAGAATTTTTTTGTTCTCTTCATGTTTGCACTAAGCCTTCAGCTCTTTTCCTTTCCTTCCTGTCTTCCTCTCTCTGCCTCTCATCCTCGCCCGTTTTCTCCCACAGACCCAGAGGCGCACAAGTCCATTGGGGTGGAGGAGAAGCTGCGGAGGCCCTTCTTCTCGGCGTCTCTCAGCTCGCCCTCACCGCGCAGTAACCCCACGCGAAGGCGGCCCATCAAACACGACTCGTGGGTAGGTGGCACGCCGACCTTCACCCCGCTTTGACAGGGAAACATCAGTGGGTATAATCCACCTTGAAAAAGCCGTATTGAGCTCTTCACTGCCTGGAACTTTTCAAACAGAACTTAGGAATTCGTTAACCGAGTTCAGCCGAGCGTCTTGCATACAAATGGACGATAATCGCCTTCGATTTACGATGTCGAACAGATGTGGAGCCTTTTTACCCTGCAGATATTTTTTGGGAATAACAAACAGAAGCTTTTGCCTTGTTCGATCCCACTAGCACTCTTTGCAGGTAAACAAAGGTTAACAAGTCGCTTACTTGCCTTGGTGTTGTTGTAACTCGGGTTTAAAAGCTGACACTGGTTTACACTCTAAACAAATAACAGAATGAGGGTGTTGAAGGCTTTCAGACAGCTCGGTTTTTTCCAGTTCCTGTTGGTATTTGCAATTACATAGATTGAACACAAGGTGGCAGCATTTTCTTTGGAGTGTCTCGCTGATCTCAGTGAAAACCAACGTTCATCCACTCACGTTTTCTTGAATTCAGGCGACATTATAGCTCATCAGCCAGTTATGAATGATTTTTTCTTGTGTTTTATTTTTTTGCAGCTGTTGTCGTTGCGTTTATCTGTTTTTTCTGCTTTTTGTGCAGCAAAATGTTGGATTTATTACTCACTTTAGCTTCAACGCAGTGTTCTTCGAAGGATTCTGCATTGTTGTCTATGAATAATGTGACTGAAGGAAAGATTGAAACAGGACATTGTGCGTGCAGAGAAGCATTCAACAGAGGCTGCTGATTAATTTCTGTGTCATTAGTATCAAACAGCTGACTCAGTGGAGATGCACCGAGGCCTGACTGCATCATTTGACGCACTTGATTGTCTTTTATTGATTTACATTTTTGTTTCCCCAACAGGACGTGGAGGACGGACTGGAGGACGCGTTCTCAAGGTAACCTTGGCAGGACTTAGAGGAAATCGCTGAAAAAAGATGGTTGAATTTGGAAGCAGCGGATAAAAACAGCAGCCCCAAAACAGTTTCTTTCAGAAAACATAAATCCATCCATTCAGTCAATACGTTTGGAAAAACAAACAAGAAACAAAAACCACCACCCAGAGAAGAATCTCCTTTCAAGTGCAGTTAAACACAGTAACAGTGAAGGCGATACTCGGCTGTAACGTCTGTTTGAGCTCTCTTAAAAGCCTTTAACTTAATGAACACACCAATAAGGAGACTTAAGCAGCCACATTGAAGGAAATCTCCATTTCACAGGTGAGAAAAATAGCAAGGGAAACGCCTCATCCATGGCAGTCGCCGGGGGATTTGTATGTGGAAGGATTTGTGTGAAAACAACTGTTTCAAAATATGTAAAGCCTCCGCTGTTATTGCAGAAACACAAACTGGCAAAGCTCCTGTTGGGTTTTTTTCTTTTCCTCCTCAACGCGCTCGGTCTTTGAGGGGGCCTGGAGGACTTCCCTTCAGCTTAGTGTAACAAATGACTGCTGCGACTGAGGCTCTTATTGAAACCGAGCTGAATGAAAAACGCCTCGGTCTCTGAGTGAAACAGATGTCAGCTCAAATTAGGGAAAAATAAAGTACCTTAGAGGTAATTGACTGGTTGGATCTTGTGCCACACTTGTTTTACATGCTATTTTACATCCTTGAACTCATGTTGATCGTGTACCTTCTGTCAGACAATGGAAGCGAGCTCTTCCTTCTGTTGATGCGCTGCTATATTCATCCACACAATGCTACTTCATTTCTCTAACAATGGAGTCAAAATGTATGCTTGGATTGCACTTTGTTCTTGCTTTGCTCACAGATAATAACTGTTCCTCAGTCTAAAATGACTCCCTGTCTGTCTGCCTGCACTGAATGCCTCATATAGAGAAAATGCACATAAACGATGTCTTTCTTACAACCCCGCGAGGTCACCGCGCCGCCGTCGAACCGCGGGCACACAATGGGAGACGGCTGCTGCGCCTTTCATTAGCGGCGTGAATGCCACCTCTCCTCGCGGAGCTGTCACCAACGCTGGGTTTAGCGCAGGAAGGGCGCCCAACAATGTATCAGCGTTTTATCGCCGAACCGGGATTTCAGCGTGACACTTTGAGTCCTGAAGGGAGTGTGACACACAGTAAAATGAGCACCTCATGGGGACGAGGTGCTAAAACGTTCGTGTCGGGGGTAAAATGCACAACTTGACTGCCACTGAACACATAATCACCCCTGCTTCAATAGATATGATGACAATGATCCTTTTTTCTCTTTAGACTTGCACTGATTGACAGTTTTGTGAATATGTTTTGTATTTTCGCCTTAATTTTAGCTTGCGAAACACGAAACACACAATGTACACCGACGCACTCTTGGCACACACTTCTCCTGACACACAACTCCTAGCGATGCCCCTCCATTCACCATGAACTGTGAGGAATGTAGGCCAAACTGACTGGGGATCGTGTCCACTTGGCTTCTCATCTCCTCCTATAACGAGCTGATAGTGGATGTGACAACGTCGTTGTCTTGCGAGGGATACAGGGGGACGATGCCCCAACACAATAAAGAGATGGAAACTCATTAAGTGCTGTTGCCTGTAGCTCACAGACCTGTTTCTGCTTTGAAGAGCTTTGTGCAAAGCAAACGTGGGAAAAGGGATGCAGAGACTATGTGAGGTCGCGGCGGTGAGGTGGTTGTTTTGCGGTCGGAGTCAGAAAAGGGAAGGCAGGTCATCACGGAGACGCTTCTCAGCGGGAAACGAGGAAGCACTGTCCTCAGATCTGTGGAGTTGTCAAGAGGAGGAACTCGGGAGAGACATTTAAATGCGACATCCTGGAAGACGCAGTGAAGGTTTAAGGCGTGTTACAGCCAGCGTCCTCTGTGGGGGGAGAAAGTCTGCCAGGATGTGGAGAGCAGCAGCAGGCTGCGCGGGACGAGATTTGTCCTGAAACGCTGGAACCTCTGAATCAAACCGCCTGTCATACCTGCTTAATGTAACATGTGACTTTGGCAGAGCTTTTCTCCAAACGTTTGTGGGTCACGTCCTTGACTCCCTCTTACGGAGGCTCGGCCAATTTGTAGCTGGAGACACTCGAGCCGAGAGGCCTCGCTCAGACCGAGAAACAATTTTGCTCTAATTGAACAAACATGCCTTAATTCCTCTGTGGGGTCCAGGAGGGGGTGTGCACAAGATCACAGGCGAGGCCTGAAGCTTTGCCCAAACAAAAAACGGACGTCAAGACATGCTGTTATTATTTCACCTTTTTAAAAGGGACTACTTGCCTTTAAAGAGGCTTTAAAGTCAGTTCATAGGCCTGCAGGTGTGTTGCCCCCCCTCAACCTTTTCCTTCTGCCTGGGATGGGGCAGCACGGCCTCTAGGGGTCACTGCGGGTTCCTTATTGCTTCCTAACTTGAGCTGTGACTAATGCAGTTAAGCTTCCTTCAGCGGGATGGTTTTAATTAGCTGGGGTCGGGGCCTGGGGCCCCTGTTAAAAGTCTATTTTTATTATATTATTATTAGTTTCCTCCACTGGAGCTTTGGGGCTTCCAGCCGGAGCCAAAGGTGCTCACGGATGTCGACATCAGTTCGAGTTCAAATGGGTTTAATTAAACGATTCAACTTTTTGTCGAGATTTCCTTCACTGAGTTTTGAACTTATGTAACTGCTGGAAACGGCACCAAAGCACTTAAATAATTGAACCTCATCTAAACGAGATGAGTTCTTTTTCCTGTATAATTTTGGCCTCTTTGAGGCTTCCTCCGCTTCATGCGTGGCGAAGCAGAGGCCGCTCACGTCCCGGCGTTCGCACGCCGCACACGCCATCTCGTTTGTCGTCAGAATGGGAGAACAGCCTCGTTGTTTCTTTCTTATTTTAACCTTCTGCCCGTGAGACGCGTCTCCATAATTTCCTCTCTCCTCTGTCTGGCATGCAGCAATATGGAGGTGGAGGAGACAGACACAGGTGAGTGATGTATGTAATTTAATGTGCCGCTGGCTGCTCCAGGCTTCGCATTTATATTTGTGAGGCTCCGTGTGCATGTTTTCGTCCCGTTTTTACATCGCCAGCGACATCCAGAGAGCAAGGCAGGACAGAAAGTGAAGGACTGACATGTTTTCTGTTGAAACACTTTAGCAAAATGAGCTCCAGCAGACACCAGATATTATACATGCAGGGAGCAGCGAAGCCATTTATTCTCCGACTCTTCAGCTGCAGTAATTGAATTCAGCGTTTAGTCGCGAGATTAATAATTGAATACCTTTTTTCAATATGAGCTTTATGGAGTCTGTAATGTTTTAAAATGTCTTCAAATGAAAACGTATCACTAAACATTAAGTTTATAGACCGAAGGCTTATAAAGGCATGATAAAAACATATAATAGGGCCTGAAATTGCTTGAGATGATGGGTCTCTTAAAGGGCTTTGCTCTGTAAAGTCAGTGTCAATGATTAACTGCAGAGTCACAGTTGGAGCAGGATACCATCGCCACATCTAACATGCCAGGCTGAAGCGCTCCTGTTGCATGTTGGTTTTTGTAGGCACGAAAAACCTCCAAAAGGATTTAAATCCTGCGCCCGTCTGCCGCTGATCACCTCGCTCCGTGCTCGTCCGCTCTCCCACTCCTTCACTGTCATCTCAATTAGTTAAATCAGCGCCCACTTTGTGCCTTTGCTACATTTTTGTCTCTTCTTCTCATATCAGCTCTTTCATCTATTTTTATTCTGTGCATCCACTTTTTTTCCCCCCTCTCAATGAATATTTGATGTCTCTGACCTCTCCGGCGAATCTGCGTCTCTCTTCCTTCTCTGTTTATGTCTCCGTCAGACTGGCCGAGTCCCGCTCCGAACCCGGCCCTCACAATGCAGCTCTGAGTTCCCCCAGGGGGTGGGGTGGGGGTCGGCCCGGCCGCAACAATGAGTTTGAATAACGCACGCCAGCAATAGCTGCACAATGAGCAGCAGCGAGGAAATTCGACAGAAAGCATTCTCTTTTCACCGGGACCAAAACAAGACAACGTGATTCCAGAGATGGCGCACATACATCGAGCTCCCCAAAGCTCCGACTGAGCCAGAAAAAGTAACACACACAATCCACTCGGCGTAAAGAGCCATGTTCTTCTTTTCACATGTGACCAGGTGCATTATGGCGCAAATACAGTGAAATACCAGCAGGCGAGAGCTGAATGTCTGCACAAGAAGAATAAATACCAAGCAAAGGGAAGAGTTATTTTAATTAGGTAACTTTCAGGCACTTTGATTACGATGTAAACTGCTCAAGAAGGCACTGACGCGTCTTCAGTATCACAGTCCAGAGACGTGGCGACAGAAGTCGGTCGTCTCTCTGCAGATTTGAGAGCTGTCTGAGCTTCTTGTTTGTTTTGGTGGAGTAACAGCTGCAGTCACTGGAAGGAGCCCAGACTCAGACGCCGGTGAGAAGACGCCGCTGAGGGCCTTTTGTCGAGCGTCTTTACTGTGACAGCGTCTTTTTTTAATCTGCTGATCAGACCCTCTCTTCAAGAATGAAACATGCTTGGTGAGACATTGTGGTATTCAAATGCTGCTTTCCTAAAATGGGATTTAAATAGACAAAAGGCTCAAAGTATTTAATCAAATTTTGCATCTCGATCAAGTCGATCGATTCTAAACTGAGTGGATTGTTTGTGTGCTGCTCCCCATTGAACTGGGATATGACATAATATTGACTTTTGTGCACGCGATTTGTGTAAAGGGGTCTCCCAGACGACGGCACTAAAATGGAAACCGATTCGCCGCTCAAGATCGCATCGATTCAAAACTAAGTGGTAACTTCAAGCACAGCCTCACTGCTGAGGTTCGATTGCAAATTTGGATGGATCTAAATTTGCCTTGTTTAAAACTTTGGAGAAAAAGGATGTTAAAAGCGTCGTTTTTGTAAAGATTCTGCGAGGCCTTCATCTGCAGACTGGGACTCCTGCATCAGTTTCACACTGGCGCTCATTTATATTGGCTGTTTGACATGCTGTCGTCTCCTCATTCATTATTCAGCCGTCACTGTACATAAAGATGATGTCGCTGTTGGAGAGACGTGATGATGTTGGGTCGTGAGAACTCATAGAGTAAAGGAAACCTATTTCCATAGGCTGTATTTTTTCATTGTGGAAGCTGTATGTATTATTGTATGTATGCATACTTACCATTGTAAATGAAGTAGGATGACTAGAATCAGGGCTTCTCACGGGGTTCAGTTCATGTATATTTATCCCTCTTGTTGAGATGTGAATGTGATAGTTGTATGCTGGGTTTTTTTGCATTAGATTAGATCTTTTGTACAGATTTAATTGTATGTGAAGTTTATTGCTGCAGGAGTCGCTTTATCTTTTTTCCAGGGTAATGTCGCGTTTTCACCTGTCGTCTGTACAGTCCACATGCTCCTCCTCTTGCTGCTTTGTCAATAGCCAACGTTGTCGGTTCCTCCCTCACATTCACACAAGTGGGAATAATTTGACCAGGCTCTCATTCCTGACAGTTTTATTGTTTGCTCCAATTATTCTTTTTTTTTCTCCACCTCTCATGTGATCAAGAGTCGGGCTGAATCGGTCCTTCTCGCTCAGCTGAGAACGATCGTGACGGGAGGAGGCGGGAGGGAGTGGGGGTCTTTTTGCTGTGTTGTTGTCATGACGCCCGCTACTGTATAATTGGATGGCTTATCAGGTTACGCTATGGAGCTTAATTCATACATTGTTTGAGTCCTGACTGGCTGAAACACCAGCCTGATGTTGGGAGGGGTTCTGACTGTTTGGGGTCAGAGTGCCGCCGCGTCGTTCGAGTTTTCTCCAACATCTTCCCACTCGAGAAGAAACATCTGCTTAACTTTTTTACCACCATCATTGACTGACTCATCGACTCCCATGTGGACGCTTCAGCGTTTGTTGATTCAGTGTTATTGAGTGATATTTGGAGATACTGGCTGTTGTCCAGAAGCCCTCGCAACTGAATTGGTTTTCAATAATAACAAACAAACAATAATTTCCAGGCAAATCCATTGTTATGCAGGAACATCGACTTTTATTTCTGCCCATGTGGTAAAAAAACCTGGCAAAATAAGCTACAAATGGACACTGTTTGGAGTTTTAAGCAAGTCTCGGTCCATTTCAATCGATTTTCTTACCTGGAAACAAATATATTAATAATTAACGTTGCAGCAAAGCAAACAAAGGATTATTTAAAACTCATGAATTACAGCTGCAGGGTTCCTGCATAAAATATTTGACAGAGAAATCGATGCACCAGCTCCTTCAAAGTCGTGTTTCACGCTCACAATCACAAAGATATTCTATACATACATCACAGCACGGTGGGCAGATTCTCAGCAAGTCTTGAATGGATGCAGTTCTCTGGCGCAGCTACAAATTTCCTGTGTGGGAGGGGGGAGGGAGGTGGTGGTGGTGGTGGGGGGGGGGGGGGTATGAGACGAGCACTTGGAGGTAGAACATGCCAAACTGGATCCGGTGTGCGCTGCATACAAATCAGCCCGCGATGTTTGGAGTCCAGTAAACATCTGAAGGTTTGTGAAGGTGAGGATCTTCAAGCGGCTTCCCGATAAGCTACTATTATCCAAAATAACCACTGACGTTTACAGGATGGGTTTACTTTAACATGGTGCTTATTTTCTATCTATGCAATTCGTGGGTTTCCAACACTGTTGTGATATTCTGATAATAGCAGTTTGTGTATGAACCACAAGCAGTTGTCCTGATCTGTGTAAAGATTTGTACAGAACTTGGAAACTGTTCCCGGTTTGTTACATATTTATGCATAATAAAGGAATTTGTACAAACGCTCGTCTACACAAGACTTTCTTGTCTCACCGAGCTGAACCGAGACGCACTTGCAGAAGGTGGTAATTTATTTGTCACAATCCTTTAGAAATTGCCAGACGATGATCACAGTGTTTCTGTGGCTGTTGGGCCGGATTGTTTTGTGTCTTTTTCGAAATAAACAAACACTGTTCAAAACTGCTCATGATGCAGAGACTGAAACAGCAGATTTATACTTGGATATCAGATGTAATCTGCACAATGTTATGACGACCAAGATGTAGTTCAACCTGTGTGACGGACACGACATCAACACACCTGCTCATTCAACCCAAGGCTAATACACACTTCATGCAGGCATTAGATTCTGGTGTAAAATGCTGCATGACTGCTCACTGTTCACTAATGTTCTTGCATGCAATTATCAGTTTGTGCTGTTTGCACTGTGACGAGTGTGTGAGGTTAAATAACTGCCTGCGGGCTAATGAAGCCATTCAGTTTCAGTTGCAGGTTTGGTATTTTTACGGCCATAATAGCCACTTAGCCCCTGATGCAAAATTTTAATGAACCTTTAAATTGATAATTGCTTTTGTTCTGCAAGTGAAAATAAATCAACTATATAACCGTCACTGAGTTATTATTAGAAATGTGGGATGTTTTTGAGAGCTTCGACTCAGTGGTAAATATGTGAATCCAACTTTTATTTTTTTCCTGCAGGAAAACAAAAAGTTCTGGTGGAGATTAGTTTGAGTTTAATCGAGGATAAATCTGAAAAATGAGATCTGTTAATTCTTTATGATCATTTCTGAATCCTGAACATCCCGTCTGTGTGTCCGGCTGCATCCTGTGTTCAGGCTGACACAATGAGGGAGGCTGATATATCCGTCCAAATGTGATCTGACGCTGCATGAAGAGATGATTCTCACAAGCACGAAAACCCTCTAACGTATATTTGTTTGTATTTGCGCTGCACAAAAGGAACCAAAGGATCAGATTGTTCATGCTTATCCCCTTTTTAAAAAAAATCTAATCGCATCAGCCTCTCATCCACATTTCTGTAATCTGTTTGTTGAGGCTGACGAGTGTTTATACAAGTATGCAAATGTGATTATAATTTAAGAGGCTTCGAAACGGAGCGCCTCATCATCGGTCTGTGAGGAGAAATGAGGGAACACAGTCAGCTCCGACAAACAAAGTGGATCGGAAACGTACCTGGAGGATTATCTGCGGTCTCCGGCTCCGGGTTGAGACGTCAGGAATTGAGGGCAGAAGCTTTGTCGGCAGACTCCAATCAGGGGCACAAATGAATAATCAAGCAAGTCATCGCGAAACGTGCAATGTCGAGGAGGTAAAAGGTCAAAGGTTTGATTGCGTGGGCCTCAAGGACCCACCTTGGGAACTTGATGTGACAGCCCGATCCTCGATCAGGAACCAGATTAAAGGAGAGTCTGTGAAGAACCTGGCCGGCTCTCAGAAAGGACAGCAGCCTGCTGCGGGCGTCGGTGGAAATCTGTCCCGAAAAATGCACTTTGACGTTCCCTCTGAAGCTGGTGATTTTTTTTTTCCTGGGCCTCGTCGAGCACCACAGAGCGGCTGCTGCAGACGGGCTGCAGCTGTGCAATTATATATCCGTGTGGCGAGAACAATTTGCAATTTCAGGCTGATATAGGCTTTGTTTGGATGGCTTTACTGGTGTGCTCAGTTTGCTGATCTCTTGACAGATCTGAGCTAAAAACACCCTCACCAGTCACGGCATCAGTCTGCAGCAGCCGGTAGAAAAACTTCTCTTACTGGGAGCAGTTTAATGATGAATTATGATGAGGGATAATTGCTGAGATAACACACATATCCTGTTATGACACCGGTAAATAAAAGTGCTTCGTCACTGTCTGGCTCCCCGAGCAACGATCTGAGACACGCCCCCCCCCCCTCTGAGTTGAGACGATAAACTCAGTGTTGTTGTTTAAATTTAGGGAGACGTGTTCATCACCAGTGTCAGGTTCGTCCTCGGTGTCCCCTGGAACCGCGGATGAGCAGCTCATTCGGTATTCATAAGTGTGTAATTGATGGCTAATTGGCTCTTTAACACAGTTTTGAAATGGATAATTAATGAATGATAAGGTGCTCCACGCTGCCTTAATGGCGTGATATCGCGTTGGTAATGGTTCCACCGACTGACTCCGGGAATCGGCGCCGACCGGCCCGTCAAGGTTAGATAGGCAGCGGCTGATGAGAGGGTGAGTGGAGGGAGGGCGAGTAACCAGGGGTAGAAGCAGCTGATTCCAAACACGCACTTTACCTTAATGAAGTATCATTTTTAGATACTTTACGCGTTTGATGCGGGGGCCTTCAACATAAAAGCGGAGAGAAAGGCTCTCTGGATGTGGATGATCAATACTGGTAATTCACATCTGTACTCGAGTAAACCTCTTTCCACCTCTGCAAGTCACCCAGTCGCCATTGTGATTCCACGCAGTTCAGCGAGCGTGTTATTCAGCACCTGCTGATGAACCAGCCGATGCTCAGCTCCTGCTATATTTATTCACCCTGTGAGTTGCACCACAGGACCATCGGTGATAAAAATAGACCCGGCGTGCCGCAGCAGGTTTCAACAAACATCCGCCCTCAAAAAGAAACACTGACAACCCCACCGAGGCCTCATTAAACATAACCTATAATAAAGTCAAGAACAATCTATTGGAGTTTTTCTTTGTCCCTCTCTGCCCATCTGTCTGTGCTCTGAGTCAGAGCTACAAACTGTGACAGGACACAGAGGAGAGTCCTGACATGAGGAAGAAACAGCCAAGTTGTTCAGTGATGAAGGCAGACTTCAGTTCCATTGTGATATTTATGGATTTCTATATTTATAGAGACGCCCCATATGTGGATCTCTGCATCGCATCTACAATCTAACCAGAGCGCCTCTCCGCCGAAGCAGCTCATAAATCACCTGAACTGATGGAAATCAGCTGCTGTGCTGCACGGAGAGTTTAGTGGGAAATAAACTATTAACTCCTTCAACAGTGTAATCACTTTCTATTTAGAGATTAGCTCTATTCTTGGACACTTCTGTGCGATTATTACGTCACTGGTTCGGAACATTAGAGTCGACAGACCGGATGAAACGGCTTATTGGATCTTCCCGGCGGCACCGTCTTTTCTCATAACTTGCGAATCATCGTGGCTGAAGGCAGCAGCTGGGGGGGAGTTGATCAACTGTTGCCAGCTAATCTAAGATTAGGTGATTGTGCTCGTCGCCACAGGAGGGTTGTGGAGTAGAGCGGCGAGCAGGAGACAGGAAGGAGGCTGGAAACAGTTGCAACTCTGAACTACTTCAACTGAATTCAAAGTAAATAAAGCCGACAAATAAGCAGAAAAATCTCTTAACTTTAATATGTTTATTTTCTGTTACGACGTGATTTGTGCATTAGGATTCAAAATCGAGGAACTTCAAAATAAAAGTCAGCAGACTTTTTACACGAATGAAGAATTATTCACCACTTCTTTGATCAAGCTGTTTGCTTGCAAATTATCTGTCGTTCAGCTACAAACAACTCTAGTTTTGTTCCTATTGTGGCGCTGGCTTGTGCGATTTAACACTGTGACCTACAAGAGTCCAACACTTGTAGGTTTCTGTCACGCTTTCTCCTCGTTACATCACAGAGCCACAGAGAGGTAAGCACCCCCCCAAACCCCACCTCGCCGTAGTCAAGCTGACACCACTTAGAGAGCTTTCACAAGATGTGAGGTTATCGCCACGAAATCCTCAGGTGTTATCTCTCACACGAAGGGGCCGCTCCACTCGTATCAGGTGACCTTTTCCCTCTGGTGTCGAACCTTCAAAGATCCCATCAATTAGCTCCCAGCTAGTCGGGAACATCCTGTTCAGCACTTTGGGAGAGCAAAAAAATATTCAGCCACGATTCGTGACTGTAAAACTCGAGCAACCAACTTTTGCCTCACTCATTTGTTGTGAGCTAAAATAAATGAACAATTTTCTGAAGCATTAAAATGATTCTTTTTTACCGAGTTTTTCTCTAAAGGCAACAAAATAAGTTCCATGATCTGTTTTCGCTGCTTCTTTAATGAGGATGTTAAATAGTTAAAGCATTGCTGATGTAACATTAAGTATAGTCACTTTTTGCAGCATTCTGGAGGAGCTGCATGCATAAAAAGCTAAAGTAAATATACATTCTGCACTGATTGGTAAGTGTTTCATACTTGTTTAGCATAAAAAAACTCATCAGAGAAGAACCTTATCATAAACAAAAACCATTAGCTGTCACTCTTTCTGCACCGTGTCTATTGTGCACCTCGGAATCAAGAGAGAAAGTTAAAATGGCTTCAACTCGGAGACCATCGAATCACTGACGTGCATCTCTCATTGAGTCACTGGAACGAGAGGTTTGTGCGCACGGTGCAGTTTTTTCTGGCGTTGGCCAGCTTCACTGCACTTTGTGCATCTTTGTGGCATTTGATGAGTGTTCCATGTGTAAAAGTGCCTTTTTGTGCTCGGCTAAAGTGATTTGTGCTCCTGAGTGAGGGAAACTTTATTGCATTAACTTCAATTTAGTAATGGAGCTTTATTTTACACTTCAGGAAGCACAATCGTCGGGAAACCCTCGATGATTGAGAACAACGGCATGTTTCGAGGAAGCAGACAGAAAACAGAGAGGCTCGGTACTGCAATCCAGTTTATTTCTCCAATTTTTGCAGTGTCTACGATGGAGTGCACATCGAACGCTATTCTACACGCAAATAACCTGCATGCAACTTCATTTAGTAAATGAACGGACTATGTACACGCGCTGCTAATGTATGAAACATGAAAAAATACAATGTTAACCAGAAAATGGCCTTTAAAATCCATGAATAGGAAAGACAAAGAAATGTGGCGATGGTAGTTCTTACAAATGGACGCGTGATAGGCGCTCTCTCGCCTCATTCGCAACTGGTTCACAGCTGCCAGACAGTCTCGTGTGATGTTTATTAAACGCTATTTGCAATGGATAAGATGTCGGTTATTGGGGGCGGTCCACAACAAGTGAGCGCGGTATCTAACTGCACATGCCAATATCAAAAATACGCTGCAGGTTTGAAGTCACAAAGACACGCTTCCCAGAGATGATAAGTTGTGTGTTTTCGTATTGCAGTAACATTACCAAGCACCTGGTGAAGACATCCATGTCAACTGCACCATGGGTTAACATTGACTGATATACTATCGACCTGCAGGAGAAGGTTTGTGGACCTACTGTAACTGACCGTATCGGGAGGGGGGGGGGGTGTGTGGAGTTGTCGAGGGGCAGCTGGATTCGCTCGGAGTGTGTATCTGTCGATCGAGGTCGTGTTTCCCTACAAACACTGGGTGCATGCATGTGTGTGAGTCTCTCGTCGGCACTTTCCTCGCTGACAGAAAACTGGCGTTTTCTCCACTTTTCGTTCCTCTCATCAGAGAGAAAGGTCAACAATGAATTGATGGCAGACGGAGAGGGATGAATATAACTTCGGCTTCCTGCTTCTCAGACTTCAATAATGTTGATTGATGGCACAGAGGGGTGAAACTGCAAAAGACGAGAGGAACAACAACAACAAAAAAAATCACCTTTTCTGTGTTTGTTATTCTCCTGCAATCAAGAAAAACTTTGATCAGTTGCTGCTTTTACGAATCTTGGCTGATGTATATTTGATTGGAAGGAAATATTGTTTTTTCGTCACTCTGGACGAGTTGCGCGTTGCTGCGCTTCACCTCCTGGAGTCTGTGCTGGAGACGCGTTCACTCTTTCTGAAAGGTAATTTCCTTTCCCTAAGTCGAGTGGAGTTAAAGTTGCATTTAAAGTAATCCAGTCCCAGAGAAAGCTGTTGGGGAACGTGAATCAAAAAGCCGCGCCGACGATAATTACGGAGGAAGTTATTAAAAAATAACTAATTTTAGGTGTCAACCAGCAGGATGTGTCTTTATGCAGATGTGCTCTTTCACTGCCTGCCGCGCCTCCGAAATTAAAATCACCACATTACTATGGACCACGCAGCTGCATCATTTTTCCGTCACAAACATCCTGTTTGTGAGTTTTTGTGCGTGCGCGACACAGCTGGAGACTGCAGCGAAAGGCCTCTAGGAGAGTCCTGCAATTACATCTGCGGGGAGGATACGCTTCTCATTAGGTGCTCGGCTGAATGCAAACTGTCGGGCTTCCTGACTGTTGTGTGTTGGGCGGGGCTGACAGCACGAGTGTCACTGATCTGTTGCGGCCTCAAGAACTGTTTTGGTAACTTTTCTGATCGACGGAGATGATTTGATTTCGGCGTCAGGGCAGGAAGCGGTGAACTCGGCATATTCCTGAAAACTTTGCGGCCAAATGCGGCTCCACAGTTGTCGCCTCATTACTGCCATGATTTACATCTCTTTTTGTTCAGGTGGATCCTGTGGAGATAATGTCAGCTTTAACAAACGGGCTTGGCAGCAGCATTGTGGGATTGTTTTCACCGGCTACAGAGCGACGGTGAAAGGTCGCTCAGCTCGATGAGTCTGGACTAAAGACAGCGCCCGCTCCTCGGCTCCAATCCCTGAATAATGAATGATGTGTGGCGCTTTCTTTTATTTTGTCCTCCTCGCTTTCTGCCTATTTTCATCCTTGCAAACATTTCATTCTGTGATTCGTCCCCCTCCTTTGTTTTGTTTGTTCCCCTCTGTATTTCACGGGTTTTTTCTCATTTCGAGCATAACTTTTTAGACCAAAGTCTGAAGTGACCTCAGACGCAAGAGAAAATAACTAACCTTTAGCTATTTGTACAAATACTGAGACCGCGGTTCATCGGGAGGAAAAAAAAACTTCACTCTTGTTTTTGTACAGAACTTTGAAAGAACCCTTTGAGGTGGATAAACAAGAGGACTGAAGCCAGCGTTGCGTCAGGAATGCATGAATAGGCCCGACGCCGCCGCACATGTTCTAAATACCTAATAAGAAACCAAACTTTTCTGGAGTGTCTGTGTCACGGAGGTCCGGCGCTCACCTTGCTCCGCAGCAGCCCTCCGCTGTGGTGCTCCGGCGTGCTCCTCTCCGACGACGGCTTGGCCTTCTCCTTATTGTTGCTCGAGTCGTTGTCCTTGATGATGTCATACTGCCGGCAGAAGAGGGCAATAACAGCTGGCAGGAGGCAGGTGACACACACACACACACACACACACACACACACACACACACACACACACACACACACACACACACACACACAC
>JASSRZ010000020.1:1895314-1931046 GCA_032164315.1 Malacoctenus gilli
CACACACACACACACACACACACACACACACACACACACACACACAAACACACACACACACACACACACACACACACGCCCACACATACACGCGCTCACACACACATCCAGGCTGCAGGTGCATGGTGAGTGTTATTGAGTGCGTCCTGGTTACTAACTGCTGTTTCTCTTTTATACTCCTTTCTTCCAGTTTTCCATCAGCCCTTGTTTTCTTCCCAGGGCTTAGCGGATGCTTGTGTACAGCTCTGCTGGGGTCCCCAGACATTGCATCCTGCCTGCAGAAGGGTCATAAGTGGCCCCACAGGATAACCTGAACAACAGTGGGAAAGAAAGGGAGCGTGGGTCTCCTTCAGTAATGCAGTGCCGGCCGCCTCTGTGCCAAAAGCCTCCACGCTGCCAATAGCCACGTTCAGCCTCCAATTACTATTGAGAGCGTGTTCTGCGTGTGACTGACGGCGTTTGTGTCTGTTTGCACATGTGTGGTTGTGCAACATGGCGGTATCGTGGAAAACGGAATATCAAAGGAAGCTGTGCAGTCAGCAATGTTTGAACGCTTATCAGAGTTTTGATTTACTCAAACACACACATACACACACTCAGTCGCGCGGGCGCATGCACACACACACACACACACACGCGCGGACACACATTCAGGCTCATGAGCACATACACACGCCTTCCTCATTTTTGATCCCTTGTCTACATCACAAGAGGCCCCTCTTCGACTTCCCGTCGGTGTGGGAACCATTTCTGTCCTCTGTCACACATGCAGAGTGCGAGAAGGTCTCGCACCTACATTTGGCATAAAAAGACAGAATGATTGTCAATAAACAAGGAACAATTGCAGCTCCCTCGATGAATTCAATGGGCACTTCGGCTCTTCCTCTGAGGATGTTCATGAGCCTCACTTTTCACTGGGATTTTCCTGCGTCGGACACAAAACACTGCGAGCATCAAGCACAATGAGTTTCCTACACGCATAAAATCATCTCATTTATCTTGTGATTCTTTTTATTGTCTTTTTTTAAACTTTTGTATTCATATATTCTGCGGTGGGACTAACAATACAACAATGATAGGTATGTCCCCTCTTCATACGGTACCTGTGACGCTCCAGTTGGGCATCAAACGGGAGCAAGCATGTGCAGCTGTTCTGGAGGCAAGTTGCTCTGAGGTAAACATGACTTGGGGAAAACCCCTTATTATTGTGCTCCGGATGACGTTCCTCACTCTTCCAGTGTTTACTGTGGAAATTGCTGTGTGCCAGCCGGCAGGTGCTTCCTTCGGAAAAAGATGTGGGGATTAAACTCTTCTCACCAGCGCCATCACTTTAGTGAAAGTTTCAAAAGTGATATTCCTTAGAGGGCCTTTCATGGCTTTATTTTGTCAGGCAGTAAGAAACTGGAAGGGAAGTTAAAACGTACAAGTTTTCCTTCACGAGACAGTTAGCGACTTTGAGCCCGACTCATATTTTGGACACTGCAGGTTTTCTGTTCAAGTACATGCAAAAGACCTGCTGACATAACTGTCGCATGTATTAACAAGTCTGGGGTTTTGCACACAGGCAACCAACATACAGATAAGTCGAAGGGCCGTTCCGGAATGAGCCTCTCCTTGCCTCCTCTTGACCTGCACGGGTGCTTTCTCTGAGTCGGCTGCTTGGCGTGTTTCATTCACGGAAGTGACTCCACCCAACTTCAACTTTGGTAAAGGGTTAACTGACCCGCCATTTAAGACACCTGTGTGAATACGGGCTTTTTGATTGACGCCACTAGGGGGCAGAATACATCCAAACAAGCTGACAGGGAGGCCTAGTGAGTAAAGTTGGTATAGTTAATGAGTTAAGTCTGGCTTGCATGCAGCAGAGGGACACAGTTCGTCAGCAGTGAGTTAGTACTTTCAGTCGTGTTGGCTTTTATATTGGCTTTTATTTTCGTGACTCGCTTCAACTGAGTTGTTCTGAACTACGGGCAGACAAAAGCTGGAGCCATTTGGCGATCTGTCTGAGCAAGATCGCAATGCTCTGCTTGACTCTGCACGTTTGAGGTCAAGTCTTCCTGTGTTGCAGAAGATCACTGTATGCATGCACCACAATCAGAGCAGAAGACGTGAGAGGCCTCATGCGATGCTCTTGTTTCAATAAGAAGTCTGGTGCAGATGGGCCTGCCTCTGACTGCTGTTAAGCAGTCAATCAGAGTGACACCAATTATGTATGCCACATGACCACAGGAGGCTGCATGTGGAATCTCTGAGAGGGGCACATCCATCAGCAGCGTCTAATGGGACCCCGTAGAAAGAGGAGGATCCATCGTCACTCTGCTGTACGTCTCTGTGATGTTGATTGGAGCTGTAGCATA
Source organism: Malacoctenus gilli (assembly GCA_032164315.1). Lineage (NCBI taxonomy): Eukaryota > Metazoa > Chordata > Actinopteri > Blenniiformes > Labrisomidae > Malacoctenus > Malacoctenus gilli. The sequence continues at coordinate 1,897,672 of JASSRZ010000020.1, forward strand.
TGTACCACATTGCTCAGTTCAATTTCACTCTTTAGTCTCACTGTCGGTATTGTGACAATCACCCAATGTGACAGAAAGTGACGAACTCGATACTAATTAGTTGACTCGTTGACAACGCAGAAGTCAAATCTGTCCCTAATAAAATGTGCTTTTGTCTCATCGGCAGTTTTGTTATGTATCAAATGCTCAAAGATAACAATGGAAGCACGGAATGAATTGCAGGAAACACCAAACTGACTGAATTGTACATTTAATGTCCGCGACAGTTTGTGCAATACATTCATCAAAGGTAATAAACTCTGTACCACAGAGAATAATGTATTTACTCTGATACACACAGTTCAAGTGGCTAATATACAGAATATTAGAACAATTTCAGCATTACATTACATCACACGTTCTATAGGAATCAATTAAGTCTTTAACTGCATAATATTAGTGATAAATAGTCACACTGATGTCACTCATCGTCCAGCTACATTGAATTTTGTCGACGTTTTCTGGGTTTCCATAAAAGAATCATCTTCTGGCCCTGAGCTGGAAATGATTCGAGCAGAAAAATACAATTTTAGCTACAACAATATGTAAGTCCATAATATTCATTTTTTTAGTAATACAATCAAAATAAAATTCGACACCAGCTTCATCCTGTGGAGAGTTTCAAGCGGTGCAAAGTTTCACGGATAAACTCTTGCATGCGTGTCACATACTTTTCCCGTTATTTGTGTTGGACGTTAGTTCTTAAAGATCTGCGAAGTGTGCATTGTGAGTAGCGTTGGTATTTCATCTAAGGCTCAGAACTGCAGTACGTAACAAATACTCAGTAACTTGTTTGTACAAATAACATTGAATATACATTGCATAAAAACAATGCACGCCTCCTTTATACAGTACTTACATTCAAGTTTTTAGGATTTCTTTCGTAGATATAATTGTATTAGCAGCAGTTCTAGTGCAGGTGTTCAGTTTCAGCATCAGATGTGCTGGTGCAAAGTGCTTGTATTTGCAACAAGTGCAATGAGAGAATGTTCAGAGGTATTAGTGACCAGAGTGAGCCACTCATGCTTTTGCTCACTCCTTGTGTCATCAATATTCAACACTCTCCTGTCATCATTTTCTCAGGAACTCCACATTCAAATCATGTCGAACTCTTTTTCAAGTCCCTTGACTCGAGTTTTGTCGTTTCGTCCTCATTGTCGAGCTCAACGTCAGAGTCTTCGACATCGGCGTAAGCGCCGTCCTCGGATTCTGCGCCCACTTTGAGCCTGGTGTCCAGGGGCCTCAGCGTTGCCCTGCTGGCCTCTCTGTCGGCTGCGTTGGGGCTGTCCGCCTTGCTGGCGGGGGAAGCTTGCGCGCTGTTGTCGCTCTCCTCGTCCGGCTCATCCTCCTCCTCCTCCTCCTCCTCCTCCGCCTCGTCTTCTCCATCAGCCGAGTGGCCCTCGTTCTCCCGCCACTCTTTGTCAGACGCTTCGGATTCGTCTTCGTTTTCGGGGACACAGTCGCGCTGTGCGTCGTTCGGGCCTCCGTTCACATCGCGCTTTGTTTTGTTTTCCTCCTGATTTTCGGAGGCTTCTTCCACGTCAGCATCGCTGCCTTGTTTCAGCTCCACCACTTCATCTGTACCCTCCGTTTCATGGTTGGTCTCTGTCTCCTGGTCGCCAGTCGCGTCACTTTCAGCATCAGGATCCATCTCTGATTCGCTGACTCCGTTTTCCACCACCTCTTCATGTCCTTCTTCCTGCAAGCTCTCCTCTCTTGCAGACTCATTTTCTGTGCCATCAGCAGTTTCTTCCTCTCCGGCCTCCTCGACCGCAGATGCTCCTTCTGTTCCTGATGCTTCTCCGCCGTCAGTTTCAGTGACCTCGTTCCCCTCGTTTTGTGGATTTTTGGACTCTTCCTCTGCTGTTTCCTGGTTTTCTGTTTCACCTTCTGTTGTTAAGGCCTCCGTACAATCTTCACCTGTTGCAGACTCATGTCCACTTTCCTTTTCATCTTCATCCGACGGCCCTTCAGATTCTCCGTCCTGAACCTTGCTGTCATCCTCGCTTTTTTCTTCTTCTTTAAAGTCTTCAACAGGACTACTTTCGGCGTTCTTCTCAAACGCTTCTGATTCGTCACATTTCTCTGCCGATATCTCCTCAACAGGATCCGCTTCGCTCGGAGGCTGATTTTCATCTGTAGTCTCTTCTTCGTCTGCAGATTCGTCATCAGTCTCGGCTTCAGGCTTGGCTTCCGAATGCTCTTCCCCTGACTCGTGATCGTTCGTGACTTCGGAAGTCTCGTCCAATCCCGAGGTTTCATCCATGTCTGTCGTGTCGTTGACCGATTCGCTGTCGTCCGACTCATCGCTCTCCTCCTCTGATTCGTTTAAAGGCACGACTTTGGAGCTTTCCTCGATGGCGGATCCGTCTTGGCTCACCGTTTCCTCTCCGTCCGTGCTGTCGTCCAGCTCATCGCTGCTTCCCTCTCTGTCCGAGTCTTCTTTTTCTGTGACTATTTCCGCCTCCTCTGCCTTCTCGGTGCCTTCATCTGCACTTGTTGCTGCAGCAGACGGGTCCCGTGACAGTCCGGCGGTGTTTTCATGCTCCTCTGCAGCTTCGCCATTGGTGGAGATATTCGTGCTTTCTTCCAGGTCATCTTCACCACTGCCTTTGGCTTCTTCTACATCTTCAACCGCTCCCACGTCGTCCACATCAGATTCACGCTCAGTTGCATCGGCCACATCTTCTGTTGTGTTTCCCGCTTCAGCAACAGACGCTTCTCTTCCGTCTTCATCCGCACATTCAGCATTTTCTGTCTCACCTTCAGTCGGTTCTCCAGATGTCTCCTTTCCATCTGATGTGGATTCAACAGCACTGCTTTCTTCCGCGGTTGCATTTTCATGCTCGCTTCCTTCTGCCGGTTCCTCAGCAGCAGTTTCGGTGGTTTCACAGACTTCCTTCTCCGTTTCATCTTCAGTCGGCTCATCAGCCGTTTCCTTCTCGTCCGACTCTGCATCGTCCTCCTCCGCTGCTGTGGCTTCACCAGCTCCCTCCCTCACTTCGTCCTCACTCGCATCTTCATGCTCAGTTGTTTGTGCCACGTCTTCCGCTGACTCTTCCTCCTCCGCCTCGGTGGTTTCACAGGCTTCCTCTTCATTCTCGCTTGCGGTGGCTTGTTCGTTTTCGTCATTGTTTTCGTCTCCAGTCAGCTCATCGGCTGTTAACTTCTCATCTGACTCTGCATCTTCTTCTTCTGCTGCGTCACCAGCTTCCTCCTTCGTTTCATCCTCGCTTGCATCTTCATGCTCACTTGTTTGTGTCACATCTTCTGCAGCGTTTTCTTCTTCAGCCTCGCTGGTTTCACGGACTTCCTTCTCAATTTCGTCTCCACTCGTGGCAACATTTTCTGCCTCTCCATCTCTCTCATCTTCTGTCGGTTCATCAGCTGTTTCCTCCTCACCTGACTCCGACTCAGTGGCAGTAGGTTCCACAGATGCGTCTTTGTCATGCTCACTTGTTTCTGCCACATCGTCCGTGGCATCTTCCTCCTCTGCCGTAGCGGCTCCATCGCCAGCTTCTTCCTCCCGTTCCTCATCACTCGTGGCAGCGATCTCTTCATCGTCGGCCGTCTCTTCTTCTGGGTGGGACTCGTTGGCGCTGGTGGCGTCTGGAGGGTCGTCTTTGTCGGATTCATGGTCGGTTGCAGTTACATCTTCTGATTCCCCCTCTGGGCTGTTGTCTCCAGCTTCATCGCCACTTGTGACAGCAACTTCGTCTTCCTCATCTTCATTTTTCACTGTCGCCGTCTCTTCTTCATTGTCAGTTTTTGCTGCCTCTTCATCCTCTTCTTCAGCCGGGTTGCTTTCAACATCTTCTCTACATTCAGTGTCCTTTTCCACCTCCAGCTCGTCTTCTGTTGGTTCTTCAGCTGCTTTGATTTCCTCTTCGTTTGCAGTTTCTTCGACAGAGTCATCACAATCATCAGCACAGTCACTGGGAGAAGCAGTGTCCTCTTCTTCTTCTTCTTCTTCTTCTTCTTCTTCTTCTTCTTCTTCTTCTTCTTCTTCTTCTTCTTCTTCTTCTTCTTCATCAGCACTGCTTGTTTTGGGAGCGTCCTCATTTGCAGTGCCTTCGGCTTCAGTTTCATCCCCAGCATCTTCTGCCATTTCTCTGTCTCCAGCTCCCTCGTCTTCAGTCGTTGCAATTCTGTCTGACTCCTCTGAGGATTCTTCAGCTGTGCCTGTGTTATTTGCGTCACCTGCAGACTCATCAGCGCTGACGGCAGGAATCTTCTCCTCATCGGAGACTGTTCCTTCTTCACCTTCACTGGTTGCCACTATATTCTTCTCCACAGTGCTTTCTTCATTTTCCGTCAGTTCTGCTTCCACAGCTTCATCTTCGTTGGGCTCCTGCTCACTCGTAACTGCAGCTGTGTCTTCCTCTGCGTCCTCACAGTCCACTGTTGTGATTTCTTCAGCATCCTTGTTGGAGTCACCCTCACTTTCAGCAGAAGCCTCCTTTTCTAAAACCTCCTCATCTTCGGCGGTCTCGTCTGCCGTTTCATCGTCATTTGTGGCCTCAGCCAAAGCTCCTGCTGACTCGTCCTCACTGGCTGAACCCGTCTCTTCTTCATCAACTCCTGCAACCTCCACATTGTCTGCATCATCAGATTGTTGGCCGTTTGCTGGCAGAGGACTTCCTTCTTTCTCTTCATCTGGTTCGTCTGATTCATCAGCTGTGGCCTCGTCGACAGTCTTCTCTGCAGTCTCTTCTGCACTCACCTCTTCAGCTGAGGCTGTTGCTTCATCTTCCCCATCTTCTTCAGATTCCTGCGCATTTGCATCAGCTGCATGAGTCTCTACAACTACATTTTCATCTTCAGTTTCTATGGCTTCGGAGGTCATCTCCTCAATTTCATCTTCGCTTGTAGCAGCTATCTTTTTATCTTTTTCATCCTCCGTTTCTTCCTCCTCCGTTGCTTCCTTTGGTGCCCCGTGATCTGAAGCTGCCTCATCATGCTCATCTCCTGAACCAGCAGCATCCGAAACAGCTTTCAAATTTTCCTCTGTCTCTGCAGCCTCTTCATCGTCAAGACGCTCTTCGGGGGATTTTTCTTCTTCTTGAACCTCAAGCTCACTGGTGACTTCTGTTTCTGTCACTTTACAAGTGTCCCCATGATCAACTGCACTGATGCTGGTGGCCTCATTGTCTTCATTGCCACCATCATCAATGGCTTTTGGACCCTCTGTTGTTTCAACTTCACTAGTTACGTCTGTTTCTACTCCTGCTCCTACTGCTTCTTGTTCTTCTTCTTCCTCAGCATCCACATTCTCTGACATAACAACTGAGGTCTTTTCTTCTGCATTTTCAAGCTCAGATTTCATGGATTCAGCAGCATCTTTCTCTGTCAGATCTCCTTCTGAATCGAGTTTGCCTTCTTCCGCTGTCGTTGCATCTTCTGCTGCTTCATCCTCTGTCACTTCTTCAGGGATGCGTTCCTCTGGGAGCTCGGCGCCCTCTTCACAAACGACTTTTACTGTTTCCTCGGCGACAGTCTGTTCAGACAGCTCCGTGTCTACTTTCTCTGCTTCTGTATTTTCAGACACATCCTCTGCAACGTCATCTTCGCCCTTCTCATCTGCCACATCTTCCTGCAGTTCTTCCACTTCTTTCACAGAACTGACAATAACTTGTCCCACAAGCGTTTCTGCTGCTTTTGATTCGGTGTCATCTCCAGTTTGAGATGCACAGCTGCTTGCCTGCTCAGTGCCAGAGTCGCCGTTCTCCGCCACCAAAATATTCTTCAGGTCAAAGTCGGTGGCAGCCGCTGCAGTGCTCACAAGTGTTGTCGACATGATTTTGATGCACGACTCACACGGACAGCAGTCGTCGTTGTTCTCGCTGCGCTGGTCACTGCAAGACGTCCCTGTTGCAGAATCGTCACTTCTGTCCGCCCGCGAATCGACTGACCGCTTGAGCATGGCCTTCAGCTTCTGTCGTCTCTCCTCGGTTTGTGTTGTTGAAGCCCGGGACATGGCTTCCTTGGGAGGTCTTGGTAGACCCGTTTGGCTTTTCATTTTCTTCAGTTCTCTTTCGATGCTCACTTGGATTTTTCGGTGAACCTCAGTTCTCAGTTCGTTGATCATTAGCTCCAGCTGTTCGTTGTCTCCCAAGTTCCAGCGAACCTGGAACTCCTTCATTGCATTGATATAATGCTTCATGAACTGCTTTTCTATTTTGCTCAACAACGTCAAGACCCAAATCGGATCAGCCTCTTGGGAAATCTCCTTGGCGAGCTGTGCGCTTTGAAAGAGGAGGGGGCTCTCAGACTGGACGTCTTCTTGACTTTCCGGCGATGTTTGACCACCGCTCTCATTTCCTGAGCTCTTATTGGACGATGACGGTGGCGTTTCAGGCAGTTCTCTCGGACTGTCGTTGGTTCTGATTGTATCGTCCGTCGCTACATCTTCATCCACCTGTTTCTTCTCTTCCGCACCTCCATCGGGGGTCCACTGAGCCTCTGCTTCTGGTTCAACTTCGCAGATGCTCTGTACTTTCTGTCCCTCGCCCACACTGGCGGGAGGTTGCGAAGTGTCACCGTTCTTCACGCCGTCACTGCTCTTTCCCGACCCCGTTGAGCCACTGTTAACGTCCACGCCAGAGGACGAGGTGTGATTGAAGTCATCGTCCACCGAATGGCGGTCGTCCTTCAACTTGGTATCATTTTCTGGAGGCTTGCAGAGCCAAAGAGACTGAAGGATGTTCATCAGCTCTTTATACCTCTCGCCCTTCTCATTTGCGTTTTTGGGGTCGTGGTCTATTAATTGCAACTTCACGAGGCTGTCCAGAAGCCCTCTGGCCGAAGTGCTAAGTTTCCGGCCGTAAACTGGGGAAATTTCTGGTAAGCTGTTGCATCTGTCAAGCTTCGGATTTAAAAGTACTTTCATCACCTGTATGGAGGAGTTGAATACTTTGGACTCATTATCCTGCTCCGTGCAGTTTGTATCTTCATTCGCGACCTCTGAGCTGGTTTGGCAGTCGTTGTTATTGGAAACAATCTCCATCACGCCTCCTTTGCTGCCGTCTTTGGAATGATCAACTGCTGAGTCATCGCCGTTTTCATTATGCTCTCCCACGTTTGTTTCCTCTGTTGCGGGAACAGTTTTTTCTTCTTCATTGTGTTCTGTAAATTCCTCCACGTCATATATATCATTCTCGGCCGGTAATGTTTTCAGCCATTCATTGACCACCTCAGTCGGAGACGTATTTGGAAGGCTGGATGGCACCAGGTCAAAGTCGTCAGCGTCACTGCTTTGGTTTATCCGTTTGCTGCTTCTTTGGCTTTTGTTGTCGGCGGCACTACCTGCTCTCTGACCATTTTCCATCCGCTTGGACGCATTAGATTTCGTTTCTTCGGGCGCTGCAGCATCACAGAGTTCTTTGACAATGTCCGAGCTGGATAAGGTTTGCGATAAGTCACTCTCATTGGACCCCGTGTCACAGATGACTTGTTGTGTGTTCTCTTGCTGTGCAGCCTGACGTGCATCTGATGCTGCCGAGGTTTTACTGGTTTCTTGTGTCTCTCCGCCATGTGAACTGCTCTTTTCTTCAGATTTCAGAACTTCCCCTGCATTCACTGAGGACACACTGGTCTTGTCCTCAGAAGAGACGGCAGACGTCTCCAACTTCTCTTGGATTTCTGAGGCTTCGATGGTTGAGACATCTGTCGCTTTAGATTTCTTTGATTTAACAGACAAATGTGACTTCACACTTAAGGAACTTTGTGGCGGACCCTCACTTCTTAAAGAAACGGTGGATTTTTTGGATCGAACTGAACTCTTGGAGCGGGTTGACAAGGCTCTCTGTGGTTTGTCCTCACTTTCCTCAACCGTCACCGAAGGAACGTCAGACTTGCTGAATGTGTCGGATCGATTCGATCTTAATGACACGGGGCTCGATGTTCTCTCCTCGCGAACTTCGTGAGCAGGAGCGTCAGAGACTTTCGAAACAGTTGATCTCACTGATCTTTTGGACTTAACCGAGATGGTGCTTGGTGCTCTCTCAGATGTCTCGATAATTTCTGGAGGTGGAGCAACTGACTTGTCCGACTTTGCAGATTTTGTTGACGTTGCGCTGTTTGGTCTTTCTGTTGCGTCTTCATCATTTTCACCCTTTTCTCTAGAGCTTTTTCCGGATTTGTTTGATTTCACTGATAGAACACTCGGCGTCCTCTCGGCTTCATCGACCCCATCAGCAGTCTGTTGAGAAACGTTTGTTTTCTCTGACCTTTGAGTGGCGTGAGAAGCTTTTGATTTTATAGAGACTGATGTTGCATTAGACTTCTTTGATCCAGTAGACATGGAGCTAATCGCTCTCTGCTCAATGTCGTCTTTGTTTTCATCAGTGACTTTTGAACCACTTTCAGCTTTCGAGGTGTTCGTTCTCACCGAAGCATTCGAGTTTACAGACTTCATGGAAATGCTACTTGGAGCATGCTCTTCATTCTCCTCGTGGGTTTCTTCAGTGTTGGTGTTTTTTGACCCGGTGGATTTTGCAGAAACGCTTGAACGTGCTGATTTGACGGATTTAGCTGACAAGGTGCTGGATGGTCTTTGTACCTCTTCCTCTTCAGCTGCAGATGTGACTGACATGCGGCTCGATGGACGCTCCTCGGTTTCCTCTTCAGCTTTTCCAGAAGCCCGAGAACTCTTTGCAGATATCACAGATCCGTTACATTTTGCCGATGACTTCGACATCGCACTTGGTACCCGCTCATCTGCAACAGAGTCAGCCGACATGGAGCTCGCTGCTCTCTCTCCGTCCACATTTTCCTCACCTGCTTTTGACCTCTGAGACACCTCTGATGCATTCGTCTTTGCAGATCTGTCAGACGTGGCACTCGCTGCTCTCTCTGCATCCTCGCCATCTTCTGTGGCCCCTTCAGCAGGTTGCGAATTGGAGACTTTGGACCTGCTTGACTTGACCGAAATGACGGACTGCTTGGATTTGACAGACAGTGCACTCTGTGCTCTCTCCGAGGTTCCTGCTTCACTGTTGCTTTCGTCTCCATGGTTGCTAGTTTCCTCAGAGACCTTTGATTTCCCTGAGTGAGCCGATAAAGCACTTGAGGCTCTCTCTGTTATCTTCTCCCCCTCGTCCACGTCTGTAACACCAGAAGCTTGTGTCCTGAAAGACTTTTCAGAAACATGAGAGTGACCTGATTTGACGGACAAGCAGCTGGCTGCTCTCTCTTCAGTTGGTTCCCCGTCGTGATCTTCATCGCATCTTTCCAAGCTTTGTGCAGCCGAAACCGCCGAAGATTTTGACTTTTTCGATCTGGCAGAACTGACCGACCGAGAGGACATTGCGCTTCCTCTCCCTTCGTTCTGTTCGTCAGCGATCTCTGCGCTGTGTTCAGAAGGTTTGTCAGAAACGCTGGTTTTCTCAGATCTTCCGGAAACATTTGACTTTGCTGATTTTGTGGATTTAACCGACATCTTGCTTCCAGCTCTTTCTACGTTATCAGCATCAGGAGCAATTTCTTCCTCTGCAGCAGCACACTCACTTGTCTTGTTTGAAGCTGCAGAAAGAGTGGACTTTACTGAACGTACGCTCTCGGCTCTGTCTTGAGCTTCTTCCTCGTCCAAAGAAACTTTGGAAGCATTCGATTTCACAGATTTTGTCGACGCTCGCGACTGAGGTCTGTCTGTGCTCCCTTTGACTGAGACGTCGGCTGAACATTTGGATCTTGCAGAGAGACTTGATTTCATCGAGGAGACCGACATTGAGCTCACTGATCTGCTTTCATCGTGCTCCTCTTCATTGGCCATTTCATCAGCAAGGTCACAGGTCGAAAAGGAAACTTTGGATTTCTCTGACACTGCTGAAACGTTGGACTTTTCTGATTTGGCGGATCTCACAGACATGCTGCTGGGACCTCTGTCCTCAGGTTCCTCCTTCTGGTCAACTGTATCCTCTTCAGCTGGATCTTCAGCTGCTTTAGACCTCGTCGATCTTGTGGAAGTCGACGACTTTGCAGTTTTGGCTGACGTGGCGCTCGGTGATCTCTCCTGAGTTTCATCTCCACCAGCGCCCTCGTCTGGAATTTCAGCGTCTGTGCCTGAAACAATTGACGTGATGGATTTGGCAGAAACATGTGACTTGACAGATTTTGCTGACAAAGCACTCGGCGTTCTCTCTGCAGACTTGATAGATATTTCTGAGACACCTGATTGGACTGATTTGGCTGACATGCAGCTCGGTGATCTTTCCTCATCTTGCTCATTTACTTCTTCTGTTGCCTCCGAGCCGTCTTCAGCTGGAGCATCAGCGGAACCTTTTGATTTATTTGATCTGGCTGAAACATCTGACTTCACAGATACCGCTGACATCGAACTCACTGCTCTCGCTTCACAGTCAGAGCAGATTTTTGACACTTTCGACGAACTGGAAACATTGGTTTTGGCTGATTTTGCTGATCTGACCGACTGCTTACTCTGAGCTCTTTCAGATTCTCCTCCCTGATCGTCTGGGACATCCAGTCTGGAAGATTTACTTGATTTTGCAGAAACTGTTGACTTTGCAGTTTTGGCTGACATTGCACTCTCTGCTCTCTCTTGAGCGTCTTCCTCACCTTCATCATTGGGCTCACCTGTAACTTCACCAGTTGGAATTTCAGAGGTATCGGATTTGGCCGATTTTGTTGAAACGTGCGATTTTGTTGACTTTGCAGACTTTATGGACGATTCTGACCGATGTGAATGAACAGACGCAGCTGACATGCAGCTCGGTGATCTCTCCTGGGTTTGTTCTTCGTCGTGGTCCTCTGAGCCTCCTTCAGCCGGAGCACTGGCGGAACATTTAGAGTTGTCCGATGTCGCAGAAACATTTGACTTGACTGATTTGACCGACATGGCGCTCACTGCTCTCTCTTCACTCTCTCCCTCAACAACCCTTTCTTCAGGGTCGTGCTCCAGACGGGCCTCAGAAACTTTGGACCTCTTGGATGAGGTGGAAACATTCGATTTGGCAGATTTTCCTGACCTGACTGAGAGATTACTTGGAGCTCTTTCACTGCATTCATCTTGCTCTGCTGTATTTTCTTTTCCAGGATCATCCAGCTTTGCAGATTTAGCAGATTTTGCCGAAACAGATGATTTGGCTGTTTTGGCTGACATGGCACTCTGCGCTCTCTCTTGAGTTTCATCATCACCATCCACCTCATCGTGTGTGCAGGCGGTTTTGCAAGATTGTACTTCAGAAGCGTCTGATTTGACAGATTTTGCAGACACATGGGATTTCGCTGATTTTGCCGACAGTACGCTCGGCGACCTCTCGGCAGCCTTGATTGATGTTTCTGAGACATGTGAGTGAACAGACTTGACCGACATGCAGCTCGGCGATCTCTCTTCATGCTGCTCGTTGTCATTTGCTTCCTCTGTCGCCTCCGAGCCGTCTTCAGCCGGAATGCCGGCGGAACATTTGGATTTACCGGATCTGGCAGAACGGTTTGACCTCGCTGACTTGGCTGACATGGCACTCACTGCCCTCTCTTCACTCTCTCCCTCAACAACTCTCTCTTCAGGGTTTTCCTCCAGACAAACGTCTGAAACTTTGGATCGTCTTGATGTGGTAGAAACATTTGATTTAGCTGATTTGACTGACAGTGCGCTTGAAGCTCTTTCTGCTTCCTCCTCCTGATCAGCTGCGTTTTCTTCTCCTGGATCTTCCAGCCTCGTGGATTTTGCAGACACAGTTGATTTTGCCGTTTTGGCTGACATGGCGCTCTGCGCTCTGTCTTGAGCTTCATTGTCAACATCCGCCTCATCATGAACGCTGGCGGTTTTGCAAGATTGTGCTTCAGAAGTGTTTGATTTTACAGATTTTGTAGACACTCGGGATTTTGAGGATTTTGCTGACAGTACACTTGGTGACCTCTCTGCAGACTTTATGGACATTTCTGACACGTCTGACTTGACAGACATGCAGCTCGGAGATCGTCCTTCACTCGGGTCGTCGTTGTTTTCTGCATCTGAGATCTCCGTGCCTTCTTTAGCAGAAACACAAGTAGAAGATTTGGATTTATTTGACCTTGAAGAAATATTCGACCTGACTGATTTGGCTGACAGAGAGCTGACTGCTCTCCCTTCGCTCTCCCCCTCAACGACTCTTTCCTCTGGTTCAGCCTCAGAAACTTTGGATCTTCTCGATGTTGTCGACACATTTGTTGTTGCTGATTTAGCCGATCTGATTGAGAGGTTACTTGGAGCTCTTGTGGTGTTTTCCTCCTGATCTGCTGTGCTTTCTTCACCGGGATCGTCCAGTCTCGTCGATGTTGCCGAAACATTTGATTTGGCGCTTCTGGCCGACATGGCGCTCTGCGCTCGGTCTTCAGTTTCAGTCTCGGCTTCCACTTCCTCGGGAGAGCCAGATCTGCCTGCAGACTGAACTTCAGAGATGGTGGACTTGGCAGACTTGGTTGACTTTGCCGACTTAATTGAGAGAGCACTCGGTGTTCTCTCTGCGCGATTCACGGATCTCCCTGAGACACTTGTTTGAGCGGACTTCGCCGAGACAGCGCTTCCTGGTCTCTCCGCAGACACTTCAGAATGGACTGATATACTGCTTTCTTCTTGCTCCTCAGCCTCCGGTTCGTTTTCCTCAGCTGGGATCGCGAAGTCATCTTTAACAGAATCGTGAGCAGAACATTTGGACCTGTTCGACTGCACTGACATCGAGCTCACTGATCTCTCTTCTGTCTCTGCTTCAGCTGTGACCTCTTCAGAAGGAACTGCAGAACTTCTGGCGGAAACATTTGACTTGGAAGATTTCACGGACGCCACTGACATGTTACTCGGGGCTCTTTCAAGAGCTTCAGGATTTTCTTCAGCTGAAACGAGGGACTTGGCTGTCGCGTTGGACCGTGCTGATTTGGCTGACACACTGGACCGTGCCGACTTCACTGACAGTGCACTCGGTCCCCTCTCATTGGAACGGGCAGATTTGGCAGACATTGAACTCTGTGCTCTCTCTGCAGTTTCCTCTTCATTGGTGGCTTCTTCCGATCCCTGTCCGTCTCCTGCGTCCGATTCAGCTGACTTCTCTGACTTGGCACTCGGCGGTCTTTCCTCAACTTCCTCTGCATCTCCGTCCTCATGAGCGTCGCCACTCTTTTCGCTTTGAACTTCAGAAGTTTTAGATTTCGCTGAAATGTTCGACTTCGCAGACTTTCCGGATTTGATGGATATTTTGCTTTGGGGTCTTTCGTCATTTTCCTCGACTGTGTTTTCCTCTGTCACATTATTTTCCCCATCATCTCCTTCCACTTCCTTTATTTCTTCACAGGCCTCCGACTCTTCACATGCTGCAGATATGTTCGACGTTGAACTTTGTGCTCTCGCCTCAGTTTCGATCTCCATGTCTTCAGCTGGGTTTTGATTGTTTTCCCCTGCAGATGCTTCCGATTCATGTTTTGAGGTGTTTGACGTGGCACTGGATGTTCTCTGCTCACTCTCCTCCTCAGTCTGTTGAGGAGCATCCTCCTCTTGGTCACACTGTTCAGTTGCCGCCTCTGAGTTCACAGTCTTCTCAGATTTTGCTGATTTCACAGACAAGCCGCTCACAGGTCGCTCCTGTGTTTCTGCATCGTCACATGTGTGTGTTGCTTCATCCACAGCTAGAACGTCAGATTGAGGTTTTGTTGAGGCATTTGATTGATCTGACATGGCACTTTGGGATCTTTGCTCCTCTTCATCTTTGGACTCTGCCTCTTGTGCGTCTTCAGGCTTGTTTGATGTGCAGGAGACGTTTGATTTTACAGACATGGCACTTGACTGGTCTCTCTGCACCTCATCTCCTTCTTCCTCATCTTGCGGTTGGGCCTCAGCTGGGTCCTTCGAATCACCTTCAGCTGCGTCACAATGACAAGTGTGTAGTGCTCTCGACTGCTTCGACTTACTGGAGGACGCTGAAGCATTTGATGCTCCGTCAGTAGGACTCTGGGAGTGCTGTGAACCTGCCTCCACCGCATCACCCTCAGCAGTCTCTTCCACTTCATGCTGACTGTCCTGAGAAGATCCTCTTGAAGCACTTGGTGGGACACTGTCACCCTCGACATTCTGATTCACGTCGTCACCTTGTTCTGCTGCCTCACAGTTGTCCAACATGGGCGGCCTCCCATTGCACTTGGGCGTCTCGCTCCTGATGGTGCAGTACTCAACGGTTTCCATCTCCTTCACACATGTCTCCTTCTCCATCACGTGTTCTGTGAGCTCTTCGCTGGACCGTGACATGGACCGCCTTTGCACCACCGTCTTTCTGGAGACCACCGTATGGGAGGACGCAGTGGAGCTGGAAGACTGAGCACAGCGACTTGCCCCATGTGCTCCCGGGACGCTCTTCCAGATGTCGTACTCCTGGCAGTGAGCGCAGCATTGCGGGCAGTGAGGCTCTCGATTCCGTCGATAGCGGCGAGCAAAGTGAGCCTCGTCTCGATCTCCAGTCGAGACGTTCTCAGATCCCGAGTAGCTTCCGTCAGCGACGTGTGAGAAGCAGGGGCCGTTGTGTCTTTGGAGGTACTCACAGTCCCTGCCTGTGGTTTTTCGGACTTCTGTCGCCCAGTGTAAGGTCTCGTCATTTTGTAGCCTGAAGCGCACTTTCATCTCCATCGACAAACTGCCGTCTTCATTGACACGAACCCGTTTCTCGATATCATCCTCTCCCATTCGGTCGCTCAGAGGGAGGCTGGAATCAACATTTTCCGGAGAGTCGGTCCCGTCAGGAACTGACTTGTCAGATGACACCGACTGTCTTTTTTCCTGGTTGTCACGGCTTTCCAGGTTGGGAAAGACGACGCTTTCCTTTGCAGTGACTCCTGTGTTGCATCCAGAAAAGAAAAATAGACAAATATATGAGATAAAACGTTGCAGAATATGAAGAAATGTCACTGAGAGCTAACTTGATTTTTGATCACAACCCTCTGTCTCATTCAACAAACGACCAATTTGGTTAAAACAGGAATCCAGGACTGAAAAAATTAACACTTTTCTTACTCTCTTGTCCTTCGGGGCAGCCGTTGGGGCGCGACTTTCCATTCAACTTTGGAAGTTTGTCCTCAGGTGTTTTGGGGAAGTTCTCCAAGATTGAAGGATGAGACGGCTCCCGTCCCACACAGACGAGGACGCTGGGACACTGCAGGAGACTCTGAATACTGTCCACCTGAAACCCACAGTTTTTCAGTTTCTAAGTTTATTGTGCTAAGTTCAAAATTAAACATCCTGCCAAACCTTTCAATATCTAAATAATTAGCACCCTTTATCCACCCTCTCATCGCTGTATTGCTTTATTGGTGAAAATGTCCGACCACACCTAAATAGAAGATCGCATAGCAGCTCGTTCATTTTATTCCTCATCAATGCCAAAATAGCTCAGAAAAGCCGGAGCACATTTTCCCCTCAGATATTTGATGGAAACGTGCCAACACGACGTCTGCTCATCTGTTTCCTGCAAAATGTCAGCGTGCTCGTATGTGTAGCTCATCACAGATGCGTATTTTGTTTTCCCAAAGGGTGACGACTGTCCTGGATACGTCTTCATAACATAACTGGCCTGTGATGTACGTGATCTCTAACGAAGTCGTTGTTAAGATTGCCGTAATCTTTTGAAAGGTTTGTTGAATGTGTTCATTATTCTGCAGTTTTAAAATCTAGCAACATTTAGATCTATAAAGTGACTTCACAAGTGTCCATTATTTATGCTTCTAGTTTTTACTGGTAAAACTAATAATTGGTTGTTGAATCGATTCCGTGTTTTTAATCTCACGTATGCTTCCTGATGTTAAATATTCCTCTTTCGTTCGGTAACTGACAGTCAGGGAATGCGGTGAAAACGTAGTGCCTCAAAATTGGATTGATTTCCTTTAGCATGCAGCGGGTTTCGATGACGGTGCGGTTTTGAGTTTTAAGTCCTCTGTTTGTAACGGCAGATGAATGGCTTCATCTGTGGTCACACGAAGCCAGGTGAGGATAATTAATTGTCGCTGTGGAAGACAGCGTCTCGGAGACACCGCCGGTATCAAAGTAGGCGAGTTACGACGGTGACCCGTTTCTCCTCCCTCAAAAATAGCTCTGATTCGACCAAGATTAATGAGTTTTGGTGAGATATCCACAATCTGAATGTTAGCGCCAGGGACTATCCCCATTTTATTCCCTCATGCACACACATACACACAAGGTATTTATCTCACTTGACTTGGTTTATAATCATTGTATTTATGAATGCTCTTGTATAAGTTCCCTTTTTACATCTTGTTATTGTTTTCACCTCTCTGCTGTGTCTGAATGGTGCCACTACACTGAGAGACATCTTCTCCAAAACAAGAAATTCAAAATATGAAGCTTGACCTTTTCTTACTGACCGATGGTGTGAGAATATATCAGCTGGCGTTCAGCTCACCTTGCGCCCCTCCAGAGTGTAAAACTTCCTGGTGTGATACTGCATGAGCTCGGAAACCTCCTCCAAGAAAAGTCCGAAGCTGCGCAGCCCCCTGCGGTGCAGTACGATGGTCTTCCTCTGAGAGGGGTCGCTGTTCTTCACCAGCACCACCCTCTTTTTATGCCTGTGATGATGAATGTGGCCCTCGTGGCCCAAGGGAGCCCCCTCTGGCCTGCTCGGCCCTCTGAGAACATAATGGTGCGGGTGATGGTGGTGGAGGTAGGGAGCGTGACTGTGGTAGACGGGCGTCAAGTGAGCCTCCACTGCCTCCAAGGCCTGAGCCTGTCTGTGCTCAGAGCAGAGGCAACAGTCTTCATGGTAGGCCACCATGCCATGCTGGGGGATCCTGGGTAGATGGTGGCTATGATGTTTGAAGGGCAGAGAGGACCTGTGGGCGCCCTCTCCGCCGACGGCGCTGAAGCACTGGAAGCTGCGTCTGTGGGAGGACATCTTGAGCCTCTCGGGATGGTCTCAGATGAGCGAGAGAGGAGGGCAGGCGAGCTCGGGGAGAAGGTGAGAGAGGGCTGTCATGCTTCTCTTGATGTGCCAGCGACAAGTCGTTGCGCAGCACATCTGCATGGCTCCGTCTCAGGTCAGTCTGAAAGACAATTTGGAAAAACGGTGAAAAAAAGACCCGACAGTAGATTGTTTCTGATGGACTGCAGCAGCCTGAAATGTATTTTTACACCCTCCCAGGCTTCCCCCTTCGTGACGCAGCATGCTACTGTGGGCTCTCCTCTAAACTACTTAAGTCGAAAGATCCACCTAAACATGTCTGATGAGCGCTGGCAGAAAGCTCGTCTGAGAAAGAATGTCTTGACAAAGGCACCACAGTCTGTACCCTGGGTGTGATCGATATAATACAGTCCCGGATTTATCAGGTGTCTCTGAGTACAAAGCAACTGGATTTGCGGTTTTATTCCTGACTGTGTAGCGACTTCACTGGAAAGCTGCTTTGAGGGCAAGATTAGAATTTCTCTATAGAACAGGTTGTGTGATTGAAATGTTATGAACAATTATTCCTCTGAAGCTAGAAAACAATCGTTTATTTGAGTCAGAATGCAAAAAAATCACATCATGAATTGATAATTATTCGTGTGATTAAAACTGTGAAAAAATGTAAATGTAAAAAATAAGGTTGGATTTATGGAAGTTTAAGCAGTAACTCCTTTTTTCTACTCGTTCTTCCAATAAGTAGTTCTTACTGCGTCAGACTGTCTTCGTTTTAGAGTAGGATTCACATGACAGGCCTGGTACATATGTACAGACTGTGGAGATCAGAGAGTAAATGAAGGCACGGATGATGAGGATACAGCCACAAATAAATCCTCCCAGCGACTTTAAATAACAAGCTTAAGTCCCCGCGAGCAGTTAAAGTGGACATTACCTCGCTGATTGTCCCTGTCACTGCCCAAAATACATGCGCAGCCTGTTCCTCCTGCAGTTGAAATGCACGGATTACTTGCAAAAAATAACCGCAAGAAGTGAAATGCATTCTTGCTGCCACACTACATGGAGGTAAAAACACAATCCAGCAACGGAACAGGGACGCAGACAAAACATGAAACACAGTTTGAACAAAAACACTGCATATTCCAGTATAATTCAAAAACAGGCTAAGCTTGACTGACACCTATAAAGAACAATTTTGGCCGTTGTCCTTGTTTGTGTATTAGCACTGTTGTGCACCAGCGAGAACTCAGCAAGTGTTCCGTCGATCTGAACCTTTCAGCAGAAGAGGCAGAATGATTAACAAGTGTAAACACTGTCGCACGCCACCCTGCCAAGCCTTTGTATTTACAGTTGAACCACGACACATTTATAGCTCACGCAGACGTCGTTATAGTCCGAGAATATCTCAGTGAAACAACGAGATTCGCTGCTCCATCAACCAGGATTAGGAGGGTAAAATCTCTCTCTGGTAACCAACATGTGAATTTTAGATCCATTCTTTGTCGTGCATGTTTTTAACGCTCATACTCTGTCCCAGTGTAGAGAACGATTCCAACTTATCTGAATGATTTCTGACAGTGACGGTTGACATGGTCTCTAAATCTCATGACTCAGCAATGTCATAAGTCCAGCAGTCAGGTGGAGTTTAATAAAGAAGTGACCAGGAAAAGCATGCTTGAAAAAACAAACAGAGAGAGCCTGCTTCAACAGGTGTTTTTTAAGCTGGATTGTGACAATAATCTGGCATTGTGTCAGGGCACTTTTCGACGAGAGTGAATATTCTGACACTATAAAAGGCCCTGTTTGCAAACTAATAAAACACAAACCGTGAGGATAAATGTTTAGCTGCATCGGAACTGATCAGGTGCCTGTTTCGACTCACTGGATTACAAATGCACCAAGTATTTCTTTACTGAGGAGAACCAGGAAACATATGCGGCCCTGGATCCCGTCTGCAGTGCGATCGGTCCCTGCGGTGTTGTGTCAGCCAACCGATGCTCCTCAAGGAGTCAATGCGAGGAAAGTAAAAATTGCATCCATTCAAAGCTCTTGAGTGCACACAGGCAATTGTTGCATCCATTTTCTGCACAAACTACCCTTAATTTTCTGAATTCTGACCTCGTTTGAACATTGGAATAATTTCCCAAACAAAATCATGCAGTATTATACAGTCGGCCTCTGTGTACTGATAAGTATGCATGCATTTAAAAGAAGCATTTACTCACATGATCCACAGCGATAATCCAGGTATTAAAAACACATTCTGGAGAATAAGTCCAAAAGACAGCGGTGTAAAATCCCAGAGAAACACTGGAGCTCCTGCAAGCAAAGATCCAACAACCTGTGCAAAAGCCTCCCTCCAGAAGCGGGCCTCCCTGCTAATCAGATGCATGGGAAGCTAAGGATAGACTGAAAAGCCCCGCTAATCACTCTCAGATTGGACTGAAATCTGCTGAGGCTTTGGACACATGACTTGGACTTCACCGTTGCATAAAGGGAGTTAAACACATTTAGACGGCAGTTGAAGGCTAAGTGACAATTTATGACTAAGCATGAATCCCTCCAAGATGTGTTAGCAGAACTCACTCCGTGTCATTACTGCAACAGTGTACTTGTGTGTGGCATGTTTTGCAGAATGTTGCCATAAAAATGTGTATTTAATATTGATATAAGCCAATTTGTATTTTCAAATGAGAGGATGGATGCAAATGAGTATTCCTGGAAAAAGTTCATTTTTGTACACTTTTTAATGTATTTTGCTGGCATTTTTTTCACTTTTGCATACATGTTAAAAGTTGTCATGGGATGTTGAGATGCTGCTTCAACTGTAGCTGCCTCTCCTATTCTCACTGTCTCACTGAACCGCCGTTTTTATTCTCCAGCAAAGAAACAAAGATGTAACGTGAGCAGAACAAGACAAATGGTTCTCTCAGAGGTCCTATTGAGATAAACGCTTACAGTTAATTAGACTACTTCACCGACAATCTGTCGGGTTGGCACATGCTCCTCAGACAGATGGTTGTAGCTGTTGATGTAGATAGTTACAAAAAACAAGGAAATGATACATGTTGTGCCTGAATTCAGAAGATTTCAGTGAGGCTGCTTTGAATGCTTTACATTTAGTGTCGAAATATTGAGGTGCAGTCATGCTGATTCTCTCAAAGACAAAGCAGCTGCTGCTCATTTTATGGAACGTTATCAGACGCTCATACAGAGCCTCTCTGATGTTGCTGTTCCCAAGAAGTGCTTAGTCACAAGAACACCCACTCCCATGAAGCCTACACACACACACACACACACACACACACACACACACACACACACACACACAACCGCACACACTCAGAGGTTCTCGGAGGGGTGAGTCTTCAAGCACCATCTGTCTCCAGGCTTAAGGAGCTTGATGGGTCATTGTGGGGTGGAGCTGAATCGAGGTGGGCAGATTGGTGGAGTCCTGACTCATGGGAGCGAAGAGGAGAAAGACCCCCTGCTTAGTCATGACGGTGAATGCATGAGTGACTCAGAACAACTGCAGAGGATGTAGTTTTGACTGTGCGTTTTCCTGTGCACCCCCCACCTTACCCCCTCCCCCTCCTCAGGGTCAAAAAATCCAGGTCAGCATCACTTTGATTCAGCAGTGAATGAAATCACAATACAGGGTCAGACAGTGATGACAGCGATGATTTATCCTCTCATTAAATGTCTGGCATTTGTTCCAAGTAATTAAACCACTCGGATTTTTCATTTTCACCTTATCAGCCGAATAATTCTCTGTCAGTTTATTGGATGTCAAGATAAAAATGAATTTCTGTTTTAAACAAACGATTTGAGCTGATATCAGCATGGTTCGTATTTCAGGGTCCTTTAACCTGCGCTCGTTGGATCACAGTCACAGCAGGCTGTTCTGAAGCTAATCACCCGTCAAGCCCTCACGTGTATACTGATGCCCACAGCTTAGCACCCCCCCCCCCGGTTGCAGTCAAAATGTCACAGCTAATCACAGTGCGACCTGCTGCGCAGTACAACCCCAGTGCTATGAGGTGAGCATGGGACGAATGAAGCATATGTTGTTTTCAGATGATCATAGTTTTGATTTATTTTCTTTAAATTGTGTATTTTTTTGTGTAGTTTAGTAGAAAAGTATTTTTTCAAACTTCAGGAACTGGCCTGAAAATTCTATCAAGAACTGAAAAACTTGTTGGTTATCGCTGCAAAACTCTCCTGGGACATAGATTTTGTCAGCTTTCTTCATGACGAACGTGTGTTGTTGTCTGTATTTGTAATTAAACTCTGGTTTAAGATAATGCAGCAGCAGGGAAATTTGAAGGGTTCAAATGGTAAACTGAAAAACTGTAAATAAATATAGCCCAAGAGGAATCCCTAAGCAGCGAATTCCTGTGTTTGCCAGGACGGTTTAGTGAGTTAAACAACCTGTGCCAAATTCACAACAGTCGGTCCAGACGGTCGTTACCTCTGATCACCCTTTCACCTCTACCTGCCACACCGAGGTCACACTGAGGATCACAGAGAAGGTGTGAAGGCCTTGAACCTCTCATTTACGCAACCCCGTGGAGGCAGGGGCATGATCTGGTCACATCTCTTCAGTTTGCCTTTGTGCATAGATCAGTTTGCAAATGAGCTTGAACAAACAAACAAAAATGTCCCAAAGGAGAAATGGTCCTCAGAAAATTTAGTCCAGGCTTTAATACATGGTGGGAATCAGCAACTTTCCCAATAAACAATAACCTGCCAGACAGAGGTCAGCTTTCCTTTGTTCCCTGAAATATAGTGATAAATACAGCAATGTACAGTAAAAATGGAATGTTATATACAGTTGCTTTTTAATGGGAGTCCATTATATTTTTGAACACAAAAAAAGCTTACTGTCAGAAGTGGGATTCGAACCCACGCCTCCAGGGGAGACTGCGACCTGAACGCAGCGCCTTAGACCGCTCGGCCATCCTGACATGCTATTCACAGCCTTAGCATTGAATATAAACACGTGGGGAAAAACACTACTGACGACAATATGTATTGAATAAGTCATGCTAACGATAAAAATGCAAATCAAACTGTCGAAAGACAAGTTCAAATGCCTAAAGCACGTTTAACAATACGACGTCACAACTTATAATAAATAACGGGCTCGGCTAACTCCGCTCTAGCGCGCTAATCACATAGTTAGCAAATGAGCTATTTAAGGCAAATCGCAACATCTAGACCCGACAACTGGATAAAATGCACTCGGAAAAACCTCAAACCAATAAAACAAAGCGAAGCAGTGATCGGCCGAACACGCCACAGAGATGGAGAGAAGTAACCGGCGGAAAAGTCGCGGAGACCGAAGGCTGCAGCTCTGCTTTGTGCACCGACAGCTGCTACATGCTGACGTGTCCAGAAGAACGTCCGACCCGTTCAACAATGACAATATCGAAGGAGGAGGAAATGATAGAGGTGGTATTTATGAGGGATTACACGCACTTCAGTGTAAAAATGTACGCAGGGGTTTTTTTGGTTTTTTTTTTTTGTTTTTAAAATGATCATGATCCAAAAGCAGGAAAACCATGGAGACGTTTTTTTTCTTTTAAATTTGAATGATGTGGAAATCTATGTCCAGAACCGACTAATTCTTTAAACTTATCAAGAAAGTGTTAACGTGCACCTATTTATGTAAATTCTGTAAAGAATAAATTGCAGTGATGGTTTTCATACAGATCATTAATATTGTTGGTTAGTTTATAAAAGGTATAATTTAGCAGAAAGGTGATGGGCTACTGTCATTCAGATTGATCCGATAATGGAAAGTATGGATACTTTCGTATTATTTAGAGCCTTTAATGTTTTATGTTTTGTTTTTTTTCCTAAACTTTATTCAACCCCTTCTTGTGTGACAGTGGACACATGGCTGTGATGGCTTGATGTGCTTATCGGGGCCTTCAGCTATCACTGCTCTTCAAGTTTTCTACCACATGTAATAAACATAGACCTGTCCAGCTCATATCCTGTTTTGAACCTGTCAACATGGTACTTTAGTTGAAGTGTCTGAACTCCTGGGACAACTGTGTGACTCACTTCCATGTGTGTCATTTTTGATGTTAAGTCTTAAAGGAAATGGGGGGCGAGCATCCAGCAGGAAGGGATTCCTTCAAGCTCAGACATCAACAACATCCCCAATATTAAAACTCGTAATGTAAGGTCAGAGGATTGGGAGTGTGCGTGGAAATGATGCCAGAGTCACCCGCTGCCAAGGTCAGTAAGGAGCAGTCCTACCCAAAACTCTGAGGGTAAACAGCACACATCAAGGCTCGGGAAATGCCGTGTGTCATGGCTGACGTACTTTAGCTCTGAATAAGCAGCAGTCGATGAGGTTCCATAGTTCCTGAGCGAAGGAACTTGCATCATTCTTCTGGTGAAGATGTTTTGATGGTGACTTGGGTCAGGAAAAAAATGAAAGGAATTCTTCTTTATATAGGTCACTTTCTTTTTTTAAGCATGTTTGATTTCCCAGATGGGGATTATGTTTGCTCAAACTATCAGATGATAAAAGTCTGAGCTCATGGTGAACTTATCTGTTCATCGCCTGACAATGTTGTAGATTATTTTTGCCCCCAAATATTGAGTCTTTGAACCTATTCTCGGGTCAAACTCTTCTCTCTTTAGACAAAAAGGGGAATCAAAAAGGCCAAATATCACTGACGTGTTTTGCACCATATGTTCATGTGCTCAGTCATTCTTCAGCAGACAGATGAGGGTTACATTTCCTACATGTTGTGGGAAGGTGGCAAAACAACTGTCTTGACTGCAGAGCGTATCCGCCTACACCTCTACAGGAAATACATTTGTTTCCTCACCCATTCCTCTTTGGTTAAACAATTTGTGTTTGTATGCTTGTGTGGTTCCCAGTGCTGGGAAGTGAAGAATCCATGATTTTTGGTTTTATGTTTGGAAAATGCAGTGTAAATATTCCCATAAGGAACAAATTGCAAACCTTTATTCTGGGAAACAGAAATATCAGTTGAACAGAATCTCTTGGCCCAAGTTCAACCAGTTACCCACTTTTAAATAGACGACTAAGCAGCGATTTTCATGCTTGGCATCATCAGTCAGCCGCGTGAATCCTCCCACATGCCGCATTCTGGCATACTTCAAGTATTTTAATAGCTAACTTTGGGCTTCGTCATGCTTTGAACTTTTTCCAGCAGTGTGGATGAAGAAGACGCGACGCTTGGGGTGAATCAGGCAATAACCTCAAAAATTTGGTGAAGAGGAGGAAAGCAGTTTGGAGGCACTCAATTGGTGGGATGAATTTCCGTTCAGTGTTTTGGACGCCGTCCTGCTGAGTGATTCCAGCAGATATTCGGAGATGAAGGGACAACAATGATGCTACACATAAAAAAATGGAAAAATTGAGCCACTTTCACAAAAAAAGAATAAAAACAAGAGGATGATGTATTAAAAGTTAAACCTATAAAGATCAATCTAAAGGTAAACTTGTCATGGTTTTTTTCTCTCATATTGATTTTTTTCATTGCAACAGCGCAACAAATCTCAAATAGTTGTGCTGACACATAAAAAGCTAACAGTTTTCGGTGTGTTTCATGAGCTGTCATCAGGCAGCTGGTTGGTTTGCTTTGTCTATCCTCCACAGTGGCTGTTAAAAGGGGCTCTCTCACACCACTGAACTCATAGCATCACTCATCTGAATCATTAAGGCGTCTGCTTTTCAGGATGCACGCCGAGTAAACTCTGTTTGTGCAGCACACTGAGGCCGCAGCCACCGCAGCAGCACCCGGGGAATGGGGGGGAGGGGGGATTCCTTAAATGGAAAAGATGACTTTTTAATCCCGCTCAACGATCACTAATATTAGAGTGTCCAGACTTTTTGCAGGAAGTCAGAAATACAGCATATTTGTTTACAGAGCTGTCAGAAAACAAAAGCAGCTCGCTGAGTTAAAACCCGGCCCGAAACACACACGACACCTCCTCCAGTTATTCCCACAGTAAGAGATCACACGCGGAATAGATAAGGACCTTCTATCTCTTAAATGGAACAACCACATTGCAATTAGGAAGCACAATAGGAACATCCTCCTCCACATTGAGGTGAAGAGTTACACCACCCTGGGGAGACGCTGCAGCAGTCAAAAACAAGCCAGATCGTGCTGCAGCATATTGCACACCAATGCAACCCATCAGAAAGAGGGAGGGAGACCAAGAAAATAGGACACAGTCTATTGCATTGAATGCTGTTGGGGTTTTTTTTTTTGGCTTTTGTATCTCTGAAGTTAGTCTGAAACTGTTTGAATTGTCACTATTAAAGTTCGCTGAATCGTGCATAGTTTTGGAAGAAAGCACACTTCTCGGTACTTTTTTTTTCCAGTACATTCTGCAGTGGAGCACAAGCTTTACCGCCTGTGCTGATTTGGTAATCAGGCCGCGCTTACGGGTAAATGGAAATCTAGCCTTCTCCTTCCCTGGGTTGGCAGCCATGTGCTGGCCTCCCTCTGCGCTTTTGCTGGTCGCCTGTATCTGC
Organism: Malacoctenus gilli; assembly: GCA_032164315.1. Classification (NCBI taxonomy): domain Eukaryota; kingdom Metazoa; phylum Chordata; class Actinopteri; order Blenniiformes; family Labrisomidae; genus Malacoctenus; species Malacoctenus gilli. Next base: position 1,923,130 of record JASSRZ010000020.1, read on the forward strand.
TTAGAACAGGTGCCGGATCCCGTTCAGCTGCAGCATTCACAGCACAGGTACGGGTGGGAGGCCCTTGGCTGCTCGCGCGGTCCCCCAAGTTTTCCAGGGGTCCCCATCTGTGTCCCCGCACATCCTCTGCCACATGGCACCTGTCCCTCGACGAGTCTGGTCCATTCTTCGTCCGGCGACGTACACGCCTGCCTGCCACCCCACACTCTGCCTGTTGTTGAGCCACAATGAGATGAAGAATAGCTGCACCCATAATCCCTTGCTGTGAGATGTGTGTGCGCGTCTGCGCGAGTGTATGTGTGTGTGTTCTCCCTTCTTTTCCTCCTTTGGCCAGATTTAGGGCCAAGTACAAATTGTAAACAGGTTATTATGCTGCTGTAGCACACTCCAACTGGAAATGCACTCCGACAACATTTAGTGTTTACTGATGTAAACGTGTCTTTATCCGTCACACAGAGTAGTTTAATTTGATCCAAAGTTCACTGAATTGAGTGTGAGAGTGGCGCGCTAATAAGTTTGTTGTTTCCCATTCGCCCGCCAAACCAGGAAACTGCTCAATTAATTTGCAACTTTGGTCAGGCGTGCACACAAAAAAAGTGTCCGATACAGCAGCTTTTCTCTTTTATAATCCCAGATGTGAGCAGCAATGTCCTGTTATCACACAACAGCCTCCAAGCGGCGAGAATACAAAGGCTGCGCGAGCCAAGTCAAACACAGCGCCGCATATAGAGTACGCAGGTTTAAAGGGCATCTCAGTCTCAATCAGTGATCTGTCGTAGTCACGTAGTTCAAATCAGCCACTTCCTCCTGACCTACAGTTGATACATGAGGACCGTCATATCGCACATGGGCTCGACTTTCAAAATGTGACGTGACGGGACGCTGGCTACACAATGGACGCCGGCGCGGGCAGACAGTCAGCCTCCTCCACGCCTCCGGAGGACAGGCTTTTTTAAAGTGATCACTCGCTCGCCCGGTTTCCCAACAGATGGATAATACTTAACACAGCTGTGAGCGCCCGGGGGCCCGGTCCGCACACGGCGAAGCCTCGCCGGCGTTACCTTGACAGTTGGTGCCGCATTAGAGCGGCGGGGTTGTTTGTTTGCCCAGGGAAGTGACATGACGGCAGAGGAGGAAATAGGAAACATAACAGACTACCTGACGGACCCATTCCACGGGCTTGACCTGAGACTGGACCCGCGCCAGCGAGCAATCAGAGAGAAATAACAAGCGGAGGCTCTTTTGTTTGTTCAGCCTATATCCTTACCATCACAAATGTTGTCGAAGTTGACCGTGCAAATGTTTGAAATATTCAATTAGACGAATTAAAGGTATTTTGAGTGATTATAGCTGGGGTGAATTAGCCCTGCAGGGAAACCACAAAGGGACGTTCAAGTGCAACATATGATTTGAATGAAAAAGTGTGAATCCAGTGCTTGTTGTCGCTCTATTTTCTCCTTCCGCTCCTGTTGATTTATTGCAGCTGCAACAGCAGCGCTCGCTGCCTGCCTTTCAGCTGAGGGCTCCGACTAAAGGTTAAGATGATGATGAGTCAACGGCTGGGGAAGGAAAGCCGAGGCTGACGTGATCCGAGCGTTTTGCTCTCACTTCCCAACAAAACCGGAGAGTGACACCATCCACCAGCCTCAGCGAACACGCTCGTGTCCCAGTTTGAAGTTCCTGGGAATTATGAATCATCGGGGCACAAAAATCTGCCAGCACACCAAGTTCCTCTGTATGCAGTGCAGAAATTAAACAGTCTCAAACCACAGCTCAACATTTTACCAAAATCAATTAAAAGAAGCCACCTTGAAATCCCGGCTGGTTTATTTGCCCGATGTTCTACCTGCCACCACCGGGATTCATTACCGGGTCCTTCGTTTTGAAGAGGTCGTCACCTCCCAACTTCACGTCACCAAGGAGGATTTTTAGAACATTGTCTTAATGGATTAAATTTCCAGGAAAATCAGTTGGTCCAAAACAAAAAGAAAAAGAAAAATCAAGAGTCTATAATTGTGTAAGAGTTCTTGCACAAAAAAAAACATTTTCTTCATGTAGAACACATGAAGATTAATGTGTTACCTACTGTGGTTTTGATTTTTTTTAAAAATCCCATGATCAACTGATGCAAAATCCCTCAGAGATTAAGGAATAAACTGCTGAATTATGATGTGTGGTTCCAGTTGTTTCACTTCACTTTTGGAGTTCTAGGTTGTTAGTTTAACGGCGTTGACGCTTTGGTGTCGCTTGAGTCTTTGTCCTTGTCTGTGTTGCCGCGTCCTACCCCGAGGTGCTCGACGCGGAGACATTACAGGTCGTCTTTACCGAGGGAGCCGTGCAGCCTGAGCTCACCCCCGACAGCTCGGAGGTTAATGCCCCGCCGAAGATTACTTTCTCACCCTGAAGGCCTCGGGCGCTCACCCGTCTGACACCCGAGTCCAGAATGTGGCCGCGCTCTCGCAGACCCTCTGTAGAGTTTCAGAGCCCGCAGGCACGAAAGGGTAATGATCTAACCCCAAAGAAACGAGCACGACGCTGGCCGAATACAAAAACTGCTACATGATGAATGTTGTCATTCTGCTTGGTTTGATCACTTCCACAGAGAGGTGTGTCAGAGGATATTCCACTGCTGGCTGTGGGTACCAATAAAGGCCAACCGAATGTGTATCTACTCCGTTTGTGGTGTATCTGCATGTATGTGGTCAAGGTACAATAGGCCAGGTTTCCAAAGCCTCTTCTGAAAAATGACGGATAAGTAAAGACGGGTAAGTAAGATGCTAATCAGAGCGGCGGTGTTTCCTCCCGCTCGCTGAACAGCGGGTTCCCTTCCCTCACTCCCGCTTTAATGCAGGGCCCAGCCAGGCCCAAACATCCTGACAGAGAGAGGCTTTTCCCTTATCAGGCAGGAAACACCGCTCCTCCGCCACATCCTCTTAACAAGAAGCACGACTCAACCATTCCCAAAAAATGCAGGAAGACCAGCCAGACTCCAGGATTTGTCAAAAGCCCCCTGAATTCCTTTTATCGAAAAAGAAAAATTCAAGAGAACACAGAGGCTGAGGAGGGGAGGAGTGAAGAGAGAAAGAGAGAAAAATGAGAAAGGGTGTAAAACAGTCGACGAGGCCCCACAATTTAATTTTTTTATTTATTTTTTGCACAGATTACGAAAGGTCTGCATCAGCAAGATATAACATTGGGGAGGAGGTGGTGGTGGTGGTGGGGGGGGGGTGCGCGGGGGTGGAAGGAGGGAGAGTGGGGGTCCAGCGCGCCTAAGAATGGCACCCTAGAATAAGACCGCGGAAAACAAAGGACGGTGGAGATGGAGGCGGGTGAGGACGGCTGTGCCTGTTCTACACTAATCCTCTGAACCGGGATGAAATGAAAGCGAGGGGGAGAGTGGAGGGAGAGAAAGATGGTGGCGGGCGGAAAAAGCAAGTCGGGAAGTGGGTGTCAAAAAGGGCCCCTCGCAGCGAGACGGCGCCCGAAAGAGAGACGCACTCGGTTCAAAGACGGAGCTCACACACTCCTTTTTTTTACCTTCCCAAATGGTCAAAAATGATGAACCCTTTACACTTTGTGGACCTCGATCAAGAAATCTAGCTGTTAATTGTATGCTAAAGATAAGTGTTTTTCTATGACTTCAAATGTCTGAAACATTTCCAATTAATCCTGTTAAAGCATAGAAATCAATTAAAAAAAAGGTGGTGTATAATGACGGAGGGTGCGTAATCCAAGCTGCATCCGCTTTAATATAAAAAATTGACCTTTATTTTAAATTAATGTCTTTCACAAACCTAAATCAGCATACAGTTATAGTTACTATTATTATTTCTCATTGTAGAGGTTGATTATATATTATTAGGTACTTGAGAAGAAGTATAAACGCCTTTTTCTTTCTTCATTATACACCGCTTCATTAAATTGCATAAGAAATGTCCAACTAAAACCTCATTCAATTACAACTACTGAGGTAAGACTCCCAAACTAATGAGAGCAAAAACAGAAAACAAACAGAACAAAAATTTTACAAACATTCGAATGGAAAGCGTTGATAATAGCAATACAGGTAGCGTTTAAGCAAAACATCGAAGGTCTTAAATTAGCTTCTGAGGAGCGACTGTACATGCCTCGGTGGCAACAGCTACTGGTGACATTTACAGATAGACAAACGAGTCTTTTCACGATTGTTCCACTGGTTTAAGAAATTTCACGACAGCTGGAGGTGGCATACTATAGTGTTTTGTGTCTGCATCCCTGAGGTGTCCATCTCCCTTCCGCCACATCCCTCCGATCGCTCTTTGCTCTCGCCTCGGCTCCAGACAATCATATTGCTCAGTTTTCAGTTCTCGGTCAGATGAAGTTGTCCACAGACGCTAAGAAAGGTTTTTGGAATATCAAGTTTTTTGATGTTGCCATTATTAGCCCCCTAAGTGCAACATCATCTCGTGTTTTCTCCCTCCTCTTCACCCCCTTAGAGTCTCTGATCGGTCAGGTTTTGCCACCACGCTTACGAGATGCCGTAGTTGTTGTAGTAGGCCGCCGTGGCGTCGGCCAGCACGGAAATGAGGCTGGTTTCTGAGGTGCTGCTGGGACACGCGGAGGCCGAAGCGGTGGCGGCGGACGAAACCTGGATGTGTCCTGTCACAGTCATGCCGCCGGCCTGCTCGGGGTGGAACCCGCCCGCCGTGGAGTTCAGGTACTGATCAAACTCGTTGCGGTCCACCTCGCCCAGCAGCTCGGCCTGGCTCAGTTGGTCCAAAGTCTCCAGGTGACCCTGTGTCTCCGGCGGAGGGGACAGCTGACCCAGGTGACCCTGGTGGAGCCCGTGGTGGATTTGGGGGAAGGGCGAGGAACTGTAGTAGGACAAGGAAGGCCCGTGGATGAGCCCACCTCCGCCCCCAGTCTGGGACATGTGAGGGATGTGACCTATGTGTGAGCCCCCACAGTGGAGTTGGGTTTGACTATAGTCAGTGTGATAAGGAGGCGGGCTGCCCATGTGCGTCTGGTTTTGGTGGTGATCATCCGGACAGGAGGCGGAGGAGGAGCAGGAGACCGAGGAGCTGCCGGACGTCGAGTAGTAAGAGGGGGGCACGTGCTCGTGGTCCATGGCGTCCAAAGGGGACATCTCAGGAGGGGTGGGCAGGCCGTAGGGGTAGGTGTCGAAGCTGCTGCTGGAACCGGCAGGATCCCGGAAACTTCGGACGCTGGGCAGAGCCGGGCTGGAGCTGGAGAAGCCGCCGCTGACGCCGTTGGAGCCGCCCTCGTCTTTGTCGAGGGGGTGACAGAGGGCTCGCTGATCGGACAGCGCGCCGTGTTCGGGAGCCAGCCCACTCAGGAGGAAGCCGGGGTCCACTCGCTTGCAGATGCGCTTAAGCTGCTTCTTCCGGCGAGGCCGATACTTGTAGTTGGGGTAGTCCTGCATGTGCTGCACCCGGAGCCTCTCCGCTTCCTCCACGTAGGGCCTCTTCTGGGGGGGAGTCAGGGCCTTCCACGACTTGCCTGCATGTAAAAAGCATTTCAGACTTTACATACAGTCCTTGAACATGGTGGAACAATTATTTATCGCGATCAATTATTTTTTTTATCACTTTTTTATTGATGAATAAGTAGAAACAAATCTGAAGGTCAAAATAATTTCTATCATTTACAAGCATCTGGAAAATATTAAACATAATTTATCAAAGTTGCTTATTGATGTAGGATTAGGCTGAAAATTATTTTGATAAATAACATTATAATAATATAACATAAAAGGAAATGTTGCATTCTCTTTTACTCAAGTTCAATAGCTTGAAATAGAAAAGGAAAAGGAGATAAATAAGTGTTGAAACTTTACCACTTTCAGTTTTTTCATTTTGGTTCTGAGTGGAGATTTAAAAATGAATAAATAACCTCTGTAAATCCAAACCTCCATTGTGAATATGTAATGTAAATCATGTGTTGGATGTTTCGCCTGTCTGAAATTGGCTGGAGAATGATTTCCGACCCTTGTCTGCATTAAGCGGGTGTAAAAGATGCATGGAAGCCTCTCAATTGGCGCGAGTGCCAGATTCAGGGTTTAAAATTAAGCATTAGTCCAAGAAGCCTCTAATCCGACCACAAAAAAAGCCACAAACAGAAAAAAAAGAAGCAAAAACCAAACCAACGATTATTGTCCATTTTCTGGCGTGACTGAACAAAATTCACGTGACGGTTCACCGACAAAAACTCAAACATGAGGCAACATTTACAGCGGCGTTATGAAAATGTGATACACCTTTGGACTTGTACGATCATGGTGAAAGACGACGGGGAAAAAACAAAAACAAATAAGTAATGCTGCAATTTATATCTTTTATCAAAGTACTAGGAAGCTTTTGTACGACTTTTTATTAGAACATTTGACAGAACAAAAGTTTTGTTAAACAACGGAGGCCTGAGGGCAGGAAAGTTGTGAAGGAACAAAATCCACCCAACTTTATAATAATAATAATAATAATAATAATAATAATAATAATAATAATAATAATAATAATAATGAATAGATCGGTGGAGGTTTTCTCACCCAACATCTTGCTGAGCTCCGCGTTGTGCAAGTCTGGATTTTGCACCGCCAGCCGTTTGCGTTCATCTTTGGCCCAGACCATGAACGCGTTCATGGGCCGCCTGATCCGCGGCTCCGGCGCCTTGTCCACGGGGGTCCTGTGAGGGCCGTGTCCGTCGGGCGCGTCTCCGTCTCCTGGAGGACACTCGAAGGACTCCGGCCACGACGAGTACGCGCTGATGAGAGCAGCCATCTGCGCGCTCTCTCCTCTCCAAACTTGGGATGCGCGTCTGAGATAAGTTTCACTCTTTGGTCGCAGCGGGTTGAGGGGACAGAAGGCAGAGAGCGAGAGGGAGAGACGGAGACAGACCACCGAGTGAATCCGGCTCTGCTTCTCTCACGAGTTCTCGACAGGTTCAGGAGAAAGCACAGACGTGCTCGTGCAGCGGCTCCTCCTCGCGTGTTATGATTCAGTCTTTCCTGGTGGATGGGGGAAGCGCTTTATATTTGAGGAGCAGGTTCCAGGAGAAACCCCGCAGGACTCTCGGCTCCTCCTTGATTACAAGTTGAGCCCCGTGAAAGGGAAGAGAGAGAAAAGGCAACATTTCAACACTACCAACTCCTTAAACTGGCCCCCACCACACAACAAAGCTCGGCAGATAACTCAATATCTCTTTAACTATGTCGAGTTTATTTCATGTGTTCATGATCATTTACAGCCAATGGCCACTTCTTTCTGATTCAACTCATTGAAAGTCCGACTTTCCACATTAAACATCACAAATATTTTGGCGAATTCATTGATTCTTTTTTTATTTATAGGTGCAATAACAACTTTGAGAGGAGAAAACAAAAGGACATTTTCAATCTCAGGTCTTGTTCACCAAAGTCAACAAGGAAAATATCAGCTAACAAACTGACCGAACCTGTTTAACAGTTTACCCAAGACATTAGGCTGCAGTGACGCCTTCGGGTTTCCACAGAGACCCAAAGGTGGCATCAGTCATCTTGTTTGCATGCCAAGAAAAACACAATGTCAAGACGATCTTCTGACAGAACGGCAATTTTCAGTCCTCACGTCAAACTGTCGAAAAACGCCCTCTTCTTGAGTTTTAATGTCAATCACTTTCTGGAACATCTGGGCATCTCTGTGGTTGGCAGCAGAAATGAAGCTTCTCAACACGCATGACTAACAAATCAGTTTCCTTCTGTGGCCGCGAGAGAGTGCATATCAAATCCAGAAGTTCCTGTTGACGGGCCGCTCTTGGGCTGCAGCCACGGAGGAACTCGCAAACACACGCACACGCACACGCACACACACACACACTGGGCTACTGATCACAGGTCAAATAGTATCTTGATTTGTAGCGGGGGGGGGGGGGGCTGACGACAGA
>JASSRZ010000020.1:1963329-1979012 GCA_032164315.1 Malacoctenus gilli
TGTGTGTGTGTGTGTGTGTGTGTGTGTGTGTGTGTGTGTGTGTGTGTGTGTGTGTGTGTGTGTGTGTGTGTGTAATGCTTTTTCAGACGGCTCCCTGAAAAAGACAGTCGCTTCCAAAATGTTGTGACTTCCACAAACACTCACCACACACCACAAACATGTGGCCACGCAAAACTCTGCGCTGAATCAGCTGTTGTCCAGCTGCTTGATGCATATTTACTCTTGAGCTGTATTTATTTGATAGCAGCAGTGTGTGTCCTATGAGGTGAGAAGTGTGTGTGACTTTTGCATATTGGAAGCAACAAGATGCTGTAAGATCAACATAAATGACTCATTAGTCGCATATTGTTTTTTATTCCTCCTGACCTGCAAAGCTTCTGACTAGTTTTGAGATGAATATATTTTACTGGTAGGAGATATTGAATCCTCGTTATGGTAAATACAGACTTATCTCCCCGCATCTGGGCTCTCGCAGGACTGATGATACATCAGCATGTTTTTTTCTTGCGTTTGGATTAAACAGAGCGCGGATCCATCAGCTAAATGGTGGTCCTTATCTATTTCTCTCGCCCTGGATGCTAATTAAAGATAATAAACCCTGCGGATCATTTCTCTGAGGCTCCAAACTCACCGTCACCTCTGCTCCTCTCACACTCACACACACATGGCCACATGGAGCAGAGGAGCATCGAGCACTCTGTCTTTGGACGCACCAGCTTTCGCCGAGGCCGCAGGTGTGTGTCAACTCTGGACATCACAGGTTCATGTGGACGGGCGTGTTTAAACAAGTGTTAAATGATAACGAATAGAGTTAGTGGCATTTAAATACACATAAAGCAACATCGTTTAAACATATGACTCCATACACACGCAGAAAAAACAGACACACACACACACACTCAGAGATTCATTTCTCTGTATGTCTAAGTTTAAACCCCTCGTTTATCTTCACTCCACGCCTTAAACACAGGTGTTTGGAGAGCGTACAGAGGAAGATCTGATGCCAGACGTCATCATATTGAGCAACTACGTCCGTAATTCCCTCCCTCTCTCTCTCTCTCTCTCTCTCTCTCTCTCCACCTCTCTCTCTCATGCACTTCGAATCATTTCCCACAGAAAATCCCCTTATGCTGCACTTATCACACACAAACACAGCAGACTCTCCACCGGTTCCTCTAAGCCCCACTCACCAGCTCAGTCAATACTCAGATATTTATTTAAGTCAGAGACAGAAAGTCTCATGACCCTCCGATTTTTTATTGAGCAAGGAGATAAAAAGGCGAGTTCTGCTTTGTGTCCATTAAGGCTAAAACGGTCCGAGGAGCGTTTGATGAAATGGAATAAACTGTTGTGGTTATCGTCCCCCTTCCTTCGGCTGCCGCGGAGAAAGCTGCAGAAGCTTCACGCTTCAGCTTGTGAAACTACACGATGCTACGCAGGCAGGAAAAAAAATAGAGAATCATTCACACAAATCCCTGAGCACACCCACCCAAACACACTTGTGCTGCTCCAGGGTATTGCCCACGTCTGTATTTATTCTTAACCATAACAGAGCCGGCAGATAATGGCTGAAGGGACAGTCGTAAAAATAACCTGGCACAGGTCTGTTTAGATTATCCTCCTCTCTCCACCGTTTCTCCCTCCATCCTTCTCCTTCCATCATCTTTTATTGCTCACTGCACTCATCTTTTTCCACCTTTGATATCAATCAATCCATCGCTGTATCGGGACATTAATCAGTAACATATAGTACGAAAATAAAAACATGGTGAACACGTTATCTCCTCTCTCTATTAGTAATATGTTGCATGTTTATTTTGGAAGAACATGAACTGTCTTATCAGCAGAAAAAGCAACAGGGGCTGCTTATTTTCCCTCCGACCGAACCTCTTTGTTTGCACAAGATATAAAATACGTGTCCAAATATGTTAAAAACTGAGCACCAGGGAGAAAGTGAGACAAACAGTGAACAAAGAAACACTGTACATCATCACCAGGACTTCCCCAAGGGGGGTTTGACTCAGGCGTGATCTCCCACACACACATAGAAAACTTTGAGCAGGAGATGTTAATACAAAAGTTGATTAAAGATCAACCTGCTGCCACTTCTTGAAAAGACTTTATGAATCTTGCACTTTATTATGTTCCATTTTCTCCTCATAATGGAAATGATGCTGCTCAATTTCCAAATAATCTTTGCAATTGAAAGGATCCTACTGAATAATAACATGACAGAGTTTCAACAGATTGAACTGAGGAAAACAAGCGAGAGACACTCTCAGACTGGAAAAGCTTTTGTTTCCCAGAGAGCCTCGAATCCCATTTAGCAAAACCGGAAACAATGAGCTTGAAACCCGAAAAGAGGACAGTTGATAACTGCAGTAAAACCCCCTGAACTCCAAATGAGGACATGGAGGGCCTTTAAAATGCTGATCTTAATGCCTGATGAGAATGGGAGGCCGATATTTTACATCTCTGTGGAGGACGAGGGAATACAATATATCTGACACAGCTTTATTGGCTTACTCTTTAATGACTTCCTGCTCAGAGCGAGGCGGATGGAAATGGAGGGAGTCGAACTCAGTGAGAAAAGAGAGACGTTTTCTACTTTCATTCTGCTGCTCTTTTTTCTTTCTGTCTGTCTGTTTGGGGCTTTTCTTTGAACTGCACGTGCCTTTTACCACACTGGTTGCATCTGCCACCGCACTGAGAGCTGATTTCTCTTCCGCTCCTCTCCGTCTCCCGTTGTTATTGTCATTTAAAGAGACCATAAAGTAAATGCCTCTTCAACATGATAAGTATATGACCTTGTCCGTGTATTCCTCGGTGTACCTCTGTCTCTCTTTAGATGGCTAAGATGGGGTTACTAATGAGTGAATGTTCTGATGATGAAGCCTTTTTCCGAGAATCTTTTCTCCCAAACGCCCGTGGCCTTTGGATGACTCCCCAAGGAGACCATTAATTTAGATATCAGCACATGTGTGCGTGCGTGTGTGTGTGCGTGCGTGCGTGCCTGTGTGTGTGTGTGTGTGTGTGTGTGTGTGTGTGTGTGTGTGTGTGTGTGTGTGTGCGTGTGTGTGTGCGCGTGTGCCTTTGCCCACATCCAAGAGGGAGATCTTGGTAGATTACTTTTATCACACACAAATAGCGGCACTTACAGAACAATTAGAAAGCGTGCACATGCATGAGACCGCGCAGCAGAAACCACACACTGTACGAATGTTCCTGCTGAATTCGGAGACACCGGAGCACAACAAGGCCTTATCACATATCCCGCCTTCCCCTGACATCATTCTACACCCTCACCCTGACTCGCTCCCCAAATGCCACCCCAAAACATCCTTCTGTGTCAACACCTCCCACCCCCATCCCGCCCGACTTTTAGACCCTGACGAGCGCTCACACACTCACACGCTTACAAACTGAACAGTGCTAAAAAAATGTTGGGCTTAAGATGTTTTTACTTCCTCTGTCTCTTTAAATATACACAGATTGTGTATTAAGACAAACAGAAACTATGATTTCTTTCACCTAAACATGCAAGTACATATTCCAAAGTGTAACTAAGAGCACATTCGAAGCAAACACTGCTGACTTGACATCACACTTCCCACCAACACATGTAGCTTGTCGCAGTGGCTTTAGATGCCTTTCAGGCCGGGCTACTCCACGTTCTTACAACAGTTTGTTTTCAGTGCGCTCGCTTTTCCAGAGAGAGAGGAAGAATCCACTCCACAAAGCTTACAACAAACTCCTTCCCTGTCCAAACACAGGCTGTTTGTGTGTCTGGGGCACTGACAAAACGGGCTGCAGGCCTTTGTTTTCTGGAAGAACTTCATTGCTTTTAGTATCTTCGCCAGACACAAACCAAGAGAAAAATGTTCCATCCTGATCCCCTCAACTGTCTGAAGCGAGAGATGACGAGAAAGAACAGACTGATTTTCACGACTTGTTTCGAATGTTTCTATCATGAATGATATATTCAGGTGATTTGAAGCTTTGGCCCAGTTGACATATTGCCTAACTGGAGCTAAAAAACTTTGGAACAAATAGATTATGACGAAAGAAGAAAACGTTCCTGTGCTGCATGTTAGAGAGTCCAAACTCCCTGATCGACATGACCCAGGTGCAACATTATTCCACTCCACTCAAAATAGCAGGTGCCTTCTCTGAGGACTGAAGTTGCACCAGATAATGCTGATTGCAGTGTCATCATTTCCCCAAAACCAGTCTAAACACAGCTTAGCAGGGAACACCATAACATTTTTGCAGGTGTGTTAATGTTATAGCTGTAAATCTGGCACCACCAGGGCTCCAGTGATCGTCTGTCCGTCTGAACTTGAACTCGACTCTGAAGCTGCACAATTGTCTCCATCAAAGACTTTTTTGCTCTCAGTTATTAAGCTAATTCATCATGGACCTTGAAATTCAAATGTGACCATCTGAACTCATCAAAGCAGATTATTTGGGAAAATTCAATTCCTTGTTGCATCTTTCTTTCGTTACGTATGTTTTTCATTTGCAGCAAAATAAACCCATCAAAGATTCTCCATTCCTGCATTCCCTTCAGGATGTTTCTACAGTTTCTACAGTCCTGCTTACAAGTTTTTTGGTGCAACGGTGTGCAACTCGAGGTGACTGCGCGAGCACTTCAGACCAGTGCCTCGGCTGTGCCACTGATGCCTTGCTGACTGGTCCCCGTAAGAACGGAGATGATATAAACAGGCCCGGCCGTTCCCACGTCTCTGTTTACACTACGAGACCCCGGAGCAGCACTCGCAGAGCACTGGATTCCCTCCACATCACTAACTCACAGAGGAACCCTCACAGGTCTACAACTTCAGTGCATGGACAGGCAGACGTATGTGCCTCAAAGAAGAACCTGTTGTTCTGTGTCATACCTCATGCTTGTACCTCTCTCTTGCCAAATCCAGCCTTGAAGCTGCTTCTTATCTGGCAGGATCACTTTCTTGTGATTCTCTTGTAACTAACACTGAACATTTGACACAGAGTCCCAACACATTTAACACTTATTGCAATTTCACAAGACTGTTTCCTCAAACCATCACCCCGCTCTCTTTTCACAATGAGACAGTGATGTACACCCAAAACAACATTTGCATCAAAGAAGCTGCAGACAGCAGATTGATTCATTCGACACATCTAAGCATCTTACAGTGTTAATTGTTTTTGATTGTGCTCTTTTGTTGTTTGAATGCATGGAACATGAAGCTCCCAGTTGGTATTCTTGCACAAACTTAAAACCAAGATTCAGACCAAGCACACTGAAATTAGTAACACCTAAAACATGCAAGATAATGTTTCCTTGGTTACACTCACACACACACACAAAGAGCAGTCACAGTGATCGACGGTCTATTTATCCTTGGGCATATTTGCATCTCTTAAGGCATAAGTGTTTGCATCTGTGGGTTTACATATCGGATCTGATGACCTAATGAGAATAAGAGCATTGTTCCCCTGGGAAGAGGCTGCCCCAGCGGTGTGCAGCCCAGCAAACTGTAAACATATTCCTGCGCTCTGTGTCAGCCGTCTCACAACACCACACGCACGCATCCACCATCAGCGCGAGTGGTCTGACTTCCCTAACCTGCTCTAAATCTAAACCTTTATAGTAAACATCTTGGGACATCTGAACGAGGTTCTTGTGCAGAATGGATGTGAATTACAAGGCTATATTTCACCAGGAGAAGTCCCGGAGGATTAAATGAGAGGAGGAAAGAGACAATTTGGTTACCAGGGAGGAAGAACAATAACAACAAGGCTGAATCATAGGGAAGTTATTTTTTTGTTTTGCTTGGGAACAGGCCAGGCGGGAGATGTGTTTGCAGTGTTTCCAAGCAGAAAAGCTGGGTTAAAGCACACAATGAACAAATGTTCATAAGCAAGCAATAAGTCATGGATATTAACCCACACAAACAAATATGTGTGCACACACACATGTGGCTGTGTTTGGATTTATCTCATGAAGATGATAAATCAGGCTTATCAGTTTGAGGTTTGAGCAGACCCTCACAAATGCAGCAAATAAAAATGAGGCTCAAACATGTCAATTCCGCACACATGTCCACCAGGTCATTATCAGTCCGCCTGAAAGTCACAGTCTGTGTAAGTGACAGCAGGCCGACACTCCAGGACGAGACTCATTGACGAAATTCATTCATGAGTCACCGGAGCGGCTGTGAATTCTCTCATTGATAACACAAACATTCCCATCCGCCTCCAGCCTTTCACTCCTTCTCCTCTATTGTCCAGAAATCCCCTGTGGAGCGTTTACTGACCAGATGAGCTCATTTTCCTCAGAGATGTCGCTTATCCATAAAGTCTAAATCTCAATACATCATAATTACTGAAAAGGTTCCAAACTGTCGTGACAACATTGTGTTAACACCAGCATGTTAAGTGTAATTTTGGCAAACATTGATGTTTCTAAAGAAAAACATGAATGCAGGATCTGGCTTTAGATTCTTTCTTCTTCTTCTTCTTCTTCTTCTTCTTCTTTTGCATTTCATAATCATAATAATGTCATTACTCCTTCAGTGTGTGCCAACCTAATTTGTCCTTTAGGTTTTGAGACTTTCACAAATGCTTTTACCAAACAGCATACATGAAAACTCTATCCAAAACTGCTGATCCTTTTATAAACCCATTTTTTTTTGCCAAGAAGCAAGGGTACAAACAATACATCTTGACATGGGATTCTGTGTATAGACGTCTTGTTTCAGAATTCAAGGAAATGCACTTTGTTGCACAGTATAATTTCAGAAATGGTCGTATTCATACAGGAACTGTAAATTATGCCAAACACAAGCATTTTGCTTTTTTCTTATTCTAGTTAATTCGATTGATAGTTCCGAGCTTGTCGCTTTTATTTTGAAGAACAGAGACCCGGATATTAGCATGTTTTCTGCTTGGCTGTCTGCGAAGGAAAGGGTTTGTCCATAATTTCCATCCTTTGACAGTCTTATTCACTCGAGTAATAGTACCTAACTTGCAGAACAGGTAGCAGAAGACTTGTATTAATCCTATTCGATCAACAGTTTAGTCACGAACGCGCAGAATGAGCGGCTTTGTCCTCACTGCAATCTCAGTTAGCTGGTTAGCATGTGCAGCTAACAACTTTTCATTCATTATTGCCGGGGCACTCTTCTTTGTTGCTAGCTAACGGATAGCTGGCTTCAAAACATGAGCTAGCCGAGCAGTGCTGACAAAACCGTTCACGATAACATTCTGATTGTTTCCTTTTTAAACAAAATCAAATCCTATAGCAGCAAATTAACGCTTGCAGTCGTGCCGGTTTGACCTGAGACGAGCGAACACCAGTTAAAAGTCGGGTTGTTGGGCAGGCGAGATCAGCTAGCATCTCTTACCCAAACAAGCTGATCAGATGCGTTGATGAAAACGCAAAACATTACTAGCAGCAGCGGCTTGTAGATAAATATGGCAGTAAATTGGACGTATATTTTGAAGCCTTAACAGCTGATCAGCTGCAATTCTTCTCCAGCTGAATTTGCTCCATTGTCGGTGTTGGTAATAGCAACAGATAGTTGCTAACTCGGGAGCTGTTGACAACCGTCGCTACAAATGAGCCTTTAAGCAATTCACCGACGCGTTGCTATACTGCTCACTGTTTCCCATGTTGTGAAGAGAAGAATCATTATCGCAAATAAACGGTGTTGACTGATGTCTTTTTGTCCGACATCTCTGTCACAGCTTTTTCCGTCTTGACCTGTCACCCACCTGCACCCACAGGTGTAAATGTTGGATCCTCTCAGTAGTACTGATGTATAAATGTACGAACCTGCCTCTAAAATACCGAATAGATGTTTTTTTTGAAGAATTGTGTGTGTGTGGCCATTTTTATAGTCATTATCAACCCTGATCATTTCACAACAATAAGATCTGTCCTGTTCTCTGTTGTTTAGTCTCCTTTTCCGTCCATGACATGGTGGTGATGAGGATGTTGGTGATGAACGTGTGAGAAGAACGCCCCGTGGTTCCCCCCCACCACACTGCACACTTCCTCATGGATTCCAGCAATGACGAGGCACTTGATATCATCATCACCAATGTGGTGGCCACCTTCAGGACCAGGTGTCACCTCAACCTGCGCACCATTGCCTTAGAGGGAAATAATGTCATCTATAAGCCCGAAGTCGGGGTAAGGACACCAAAGTCTTTAAGCTTTGACTCTGCAAGAAGTTCCTATGATGAACGAATTAAAAGCGAATATTTTTCAATTACTCTGTTTTCAGAAAGTCCTGATGAAACTTCGGAAACCCAAGATCACAGCCTCAATCTGGTCCTCAGGGAAAATCATCTGCACTGGAGCAACAAGGTAAACACACTTTGAACGAATCAACACACACATACACACTTGTGCATGTGCACACTTGTAAAAAAATACTGTGTGACATTACCGTTGCAAATAACTTGCTGATACCAGTCACTGCATTAGCTTCTGGACTGGCTGCTTTTGCATTATTGTCATTGGGATGGTTGTTGATTGTTTGTTTTTCTCTCTCTTGCAGTGAGGATGAGGCAAAGCTGGGTGCTCGCAGGCTTGCACGCTGCCTGCAGAAACTAGGCTTCAAGGTAAGAACGGTCATGGTGAATGCATGACGCATATCTCGTTCAAAGACTAAACTCCTGCAAAATGCAGTACAAATACTAGCACATTGAACTGGGGGATAACCTATGAATCTGTGTTTGTGTTTTCTCAGGTTCGGTTTTCGGCCTTCAAAGTTGTGAATGTGCTGGCTGTCTGCTCCATGCCTTTTGCAGTCCGTCTCATAGACTTTACAAAGAACAACCGGCCCATTGCCAGGTAAAGCCGAGCTAACTCCTCTAATGAGTGCTAATGTGTGCGAGTAGATGATGACATCTAGTGGCTGGAAGCATGAGTCTGTGCACTGAGTGTGTTTCACACAGCTGCCAATGAGCATGCAGTGGATGATTGTTTACAGTCGCTGATGTTCTTGTGTCAATCAGTACAGAGAAGAGCACACACGTCCTCCTACTGTATGTTGACTGAGAGATTATGAGGGTACTTAACCATGTGTTTGTATTTGGGATAGTTACGAGCCAGAGCTCCATCCTGCTGCTACGTACAGGATCAAAAATATAAAGGCGACTGTTCAGGTGTTCTCCACTGGGAGCATCACTGTTACAGGTACGTGTCGTCCACCTCTCCAAACTACTCGTACATACGGCCGGAGGCCGCGGCAGCTTAAAGGATTCAGGTCATGTTGTCATAATGCACTTTTATAGTCAGTTACTACAAGTAAAGCGGTTTGTGAATAACCCAATTCCTCAAAGAATGTTGCCCAAGAGTGAAGTGTTTTCGGGCCCTTTTTAACATGGCACACTATGTTTTTTTGGCTACCTTGATTGTGCTTTCCGTGATACATGAGTTTAACATTGTCCCAATGTGTCGCTCCCTCCTCCCTCCTACCGGTGCAGGACCAAATGTACAGAATGTGGCCACAGCAGTGGAGCAGGTCTATCCACTTCTGTTCGAGTGTCAGAAGCCCCTCTGCAAGTGAAGGACAGAATGAAAGATAACTCGAGACTGATGAGGAAGCACCTTATCCTTGGAACCACTCGCTTGTTTTTTTTCCACGCCCCCGTGGAAGCAGCCACATCGCCCTCACAGAATTGACACGCTGAACTTCCATCTCAATATTTTGAACCGACTTAGTCTTCTTAAAATGGTATTTTAACAAAATTTTAACGTCACCGTGAAGTTGTTTGGATCTCGTGATTTTAACAGCCAGCAAAAGTCGGCCGCGTGTTGACATTGCTGAGCAGGCTTAACAGTGCCCTCCCTGCCTGACGGACAGTGCAGATCATCCGCGATCACTCCTTATTTGTTTTGGGTGTTTGTTTGTTTTGCATGGGATCGAAATGACCAATTTCACAGTATAACTGATGTAAAGCTTTCCAGTTAGGGCATTTGCACTTAAGCCCATAATCTAAGACTGAGAAGCCTCACTTGTAATTACAGATTCGTCCTATTTAACACAGTTTGGAAGAAGCTCCGTCCGTTGCCCATTTTAGGCTTTACACCAAAAGAAGACCCGTTCTCTACTCTGCCCTTATTGTGGTTTCAAGAGAACAACAGCGGTGTGAGAGCCGTAGTGAGAATAGTGGCCTGTTACAGGTGTACACAGAGTCCGTGCAGGTTTTCATGTTTTTGTTCACAAAATGCATTAACTTGGGTTGTTCATTTGTCCATTTGTGCATTCAGGTTTCATCAGTGCAGAATTGGGTGAAAATGCACAAACATGGGGTTTATTTTTCTCTCACCTTTTTAATGAACGCTGTAGAAACACTAAATTTAACATCCATCTACTTTGTACAATGTGCAAATATGATTTTCGTCACTCACCGTCAAGTAAAACAGCCAGAGCAGCACTGAGAAAGGATCTTTTTAATGGAGAAAAATGGCAGTTTCAAAACAGTTTAAAAAAAAAAAATTGAGTGTATACAAAGAGTGGAAACAATAAAATCATACAAGCCGCAGGTGTTTGACAGCGTCACCACAATACGTTCCAGTGACCTTTTCCAGCCACCAAGCAGTGTTCAGAGGCCTCACGCAACCTGTTTATACAGTCTCAAAAAAAACCCACCTTTGTTGATTACGATTGCCCACAAGCTGAAGTCAGTGGTGACGTGTAGTGTTTTTAATGGTAAGATGTCTCCGGACTGCTCTGTTGGCATCCACATGGGTTTGTATATAATTAATGTGTCTGATAGGAAAGATGTTGAAAGAAACTTTGATATGTTGTCCAACAAGTGTGGGATGGAGTACTTTTTGAACCGGTATCTGCGCAAATTGTGACACTTTTTTTTGTTTTGTATTTTGTAAGAAAATAAAGTTGTGGTTTCAACAGGCCACCACAGGACGACTGCTTCCATTTCAGTTTGTTTTTTGTGAATTTAATGTTTCTTTGTTTCCAGTTTTAGTTAAAGTTACACCAGAACTTTCCATTTGAACAAAAAAGGTTACAAACATTAACAGAACGTTTTAAAAAGGAAATGTGCAATTTTTTTCGGCCAGAAAAATTTCCATCAGCAGATAAAACATTCAACTCAATCACTGTCGTGTCATTTTGGCATCAGACAGAGATGAAGACAAACCTTAGCACATTTCAAACACGTCATGTCCTCAGCATCAGATGTTGCTTTGGATACAATCCCTGCTGCCAAACCTGGTGAGCGTCCTGGAACATTGTTTCCTCAAAACCAGCACTGTGTTGTCCTACTCTGCGTGTGAGGTGAAAAAGAGCTCACCCTGAGAATCCTGCATGTCCTGAAACATGACTGGATTTGTTGAGGTGTTCAGGAATTAGTCTGCCATCCACCGAGGAAAGATCATTCTTTTCATAGTATTTAGTGTCTTGTTTTGAAATTTATGTTATACAAGATGATTCTCCATTTACAAACCACATAATTACAAAAAGCTGTTTTTTTTTTAAAAAGCCTTCAATTCACCGGACAAGCCAAACATTTCATAAGTCTTTCCTAAAATTTGACACCATACCTGAGGCTTTCTGAACCGTTGGAAAGCCACTGCGTGACAGGACCCAGCTGTAGCTGCAGGGGAAATAAAGGAGCTGCTGTTCCCAACTTCCAGGTGAGGTACAATGTTGCGGTACGCTAAAGGAGTTTGAGGTTTGCAGGACTCTCTGCGGGGGGGCTGATCGTGCTGATCAGGCTCTTCTGGGGTTGAACCTGCCCACAAATCCTCACCTCGAAGGTCTTCCTTAGAGCACACAGAGCCAAGTTAGAAGCAGCCAAGAACAATTATTTTGACATACAGTGATAAAGTGTCTCACTTCTTTGCCAGCTCTTTGGATATCTCCTCCAGCGTGCGACCTTTGGTCTCCGGGATGCAGAGGATGACAAACACCACCAGGATGAAGCTCATTGCAGCATAGAGGAACATCACGTTTGGAACGCCGATCTTTTCTGTAGGAAAGATGAATATCGGTCAAAATGTGGAACCTTTTGTGTGCCATTCAGGCATAACTGTGAAGTGGGAAAGTTCAGACTTCCAGGTGACAAAACTTTGAGTACAAACTTTCTCAGAACACTGCCAACATGTAACTTACATGAGAACTACTGTATAATATTTTAGTCATATATCACCTACGCACGTCTACAAAAACAGCAGTATTTCCTTCTGTTTAGAAAGTATGTCGAGGATTTAGGCTAACTTTACATTTTCATTTCTTTCCAGTTTTTTGTGGTGCTGATTTGCTGACAGTTCCTTGTGGTCATGCTTCCTAATTTATGAATTAGACGTCCGAAATCTATAAATGCACCATTTCTAGTCATAAATCAGTGCAGCACTGATGTTAAGTGCTTACGGAACACATCTTATTTAGATATTGGTATTCCCATAACATGCAGTTTACGCACCAGTAGTGGTGAGGAAGGTCATGGAGATGAGGAGGTTGGTCGCCCAGTTTACGGCCGACACCACGGACACGGCTCTGCCTCTCACTCCCATTGGGAAGATCTCACTGAGAACCACGTACACCACTGCCGGGGGCAGAAAACAGACGCACTGAAGACTTTTCAAACATCAACATGCTCCAAGTACCAGTGAGGAGGTGACAAAAGTGGATAAAGCATGTACAATAACGAGAACTTACTTGGCCCGAGGCTAATGGAGAACGCTGCCACATAGACCAGCAGGCTGATAAGTGACGCCCACTTTAAAGTGGAGGAAACTTCAATAGGAGTCCTTTTTTCACCTGCATCCCAGTCGCCATCATCCTCCATGTTAGTCCTGTGCACCTCCTCACTGCTCCACTGGCTGGGGAGGCCAGTGGAGAAGATGTCACTGTTGTCCCAGGCCGAAGTCGTTCTGTTTAAATCCCACTGGCTTAGGCTGTGGTTCTGCACCACCTGGCTTTTGCACAGACTTGTGAGGTGCGTGTGACTTTGTAGTGTCAGCGTGCCCAGCGCAGCCAACGACACGGCCATTGTGACGGCACCAGCGCACAGAAAGCTCTTCGGCCCAAACCGGTCGACCAGCAACACGGCCGGGATGGTGCCCACAACTTTGACGACCCCGAAGCCCGTGGAAGCCAACGTGGCCGCGGCGTCGCTGTTGAAGCCGACGCTGCGGAGTAGCGGCGATGCATAGGAAAGGATGTTGGGCTGCCCGGTGGCCTGCTGGAGGAAGACGAGGACCACGCCCGTGAGGAGTCGGGAACGCAGGTTCGCCTTGGTGCTGAAAAGCTCTCCGAAACCATGTTCCGATTCCTCTTTAAGTCCAGCCTGGATGTCCCTGAGCTCGGTGTCCACATCCTCCCTCACCCCACCTCTCAGTCTGCCCAGCACCGCCCTCGCCCGGTCCACGTTGCCCCGCGCAACAAGGAAGCGTGGACTGGGTGGGAGGAAAACGAGTACGCCAACCTGCAGCAGTGCAGGGGGGATGACCAGTCCAAACGTAAAAGCCCACCCGTGAGGCACGGTGGCAAAGGCGTAACTGCAGCCGAATCCCAGCATGACGCCCACCACCAGCATCAGCTCGTACAGGGTCACCAGCAGACCCCTCCTCTCCCTCGGCGAGATCTCAGCAATATACAGACAGGCTGCGGTCCCCGACAGAGCCGTCCCCATGCCAACGATCAACCGGCCTAGGCTCAGTGCAACGAGGGAGGTGACAGTGACGAGCACAACTGTTCCCCCAACCACCAGGGCGGCGCTCAGGAACAGAGAGCATCGGCGGCCGTAGCGGTCGAGGATCGGCCCTCCGGCCAGGCAGATGAGCAGCGCGCCGAGCAGGTGGGAGCCGACCAGCAGTTCCTGTTCCCTGCAGGAGAGGGAGAGCAGACCCCGCAGCTGCAGCAGGACCCCGGAGGTCAGGCCCATTTCATAGCCCAGCATCAGACCGCTCAGAGAGGCCGCCACCGCCGCCACAACCACCAGCCAGCAGCATCCTGCGGAGACACAGAGCGTGGGAATCAGTAAAAAAAGGCAAACAGGTATCGAGCAGATTATTTGTGTATACATGAAGGAAAGCTGTGGTTTTTATCAAAAACCTGATACTCAGGTGGGCAACAAGACAAAAGTGCAAATGGCAGTTAGTCATAAAACTGTCACTCTTTTGACAAAGTGTTGGTTTGTATTTTTTCCGACTGATTTCACCCAACCGTGGAGTCACGTCACTAGTGCTGACTGTGTGGAATCAAAAGTCCGAGGTTCAAAAGAAAAGAGCTGAAGGAACCTTGTGAGCCGTAACGACTCGGTGTCCATGTGGAGTCGGCTTGACGGTTACTCACAGGAAGGAGTGATCGTCGTAATCAGACCGACTCGATGGGAACAAAAGGAAAACTGATGAACTTATCTGATGAGATAAGTGAAAGACTGACTCAAAATTAGCTGCAATACTGTCAGGTTTGTATCAGAAATGTCAGGAAAAAATGTGTTTTTCTGCCTTGCATGTGTTCAATCATTGCTCCAATGTCCTGCGCTCGCAAGTCTGTCTCCACACGTGGTGTCTGTGGAACTGTTCAAGTTAAACAGATGCTGAGTAGTTAAAGTATTCTGCAAGATCAGCCGGAACTGCTCGCAGTCTCTCGGGCTCCTGCTGTTGCACAAACAGAAAACCAATGTTTTGAGCATGAAACAGGCAATCTAATGATAAGACCGTTGAATGAAATAATAGCAATCCAATCAGTGAATGTCCTCAAGTGAAGTGCTTGTGCAGCACAGGTCATTCTGACCAAATAAAACCATAAAAAAAACCTGTTGTAAACAACTTCCGACTTCATCGTGAAGGAGAGATTGAGGGACAATCAGTGTCACAGTTGAACAAGCAGAAGGCTACTTTCTTTCCTTAGATTTTTAATAACAAGAAGCAAACGATACAAAGTAACCACGTTTGATGGAAAACATCAAGTTTCACATTCACAGAGAGTTTTGGTGGAGAACCATACAAGTAGTTTATTTGAGCTGCTTTTCAGCCTGCATTTAAAAATAATGTCTCTTCATATAATCAAGTTACACGGGAGATTTAATCGTTTCTTAATGCTCTATGGTGGATCTTTGGTTGTATCTGATTCAATTAACATGGTCCACATGGACCTTGGATTAATGACATTCGGTTGAAAAGCAAAACAATGAGGGACTTTTGAACCCGCATGGACATCTACGAAGGACGTGTTATTGAGCAGATGGTGTGGATGAGGTGTACCTGGTCTTTTGGGTGGGGTCAGTCTCTGGGTCTCTGAAGAAAGATTGCACGGCAGGTAGGACAGCGTGCTGTTGGGCACGTTGTTCGGGTCCATCCTCACCAACCGATAACCGAAGGCTTGAGTGAGACAAAAACTGAGCGTGAGTTCGGCAGAGTTAACATGTGAAGATGCAACACAATTAATTGTGCACAGAAGCGAGCCGGTCTTCCCTGACGAACTGGATTCCACAGTGACTCGCCTTTTGATGCCACAATTGAGTACTGACAACATAGCTGGTTTGATCCACATGTACCACTGAACAAAGCAGATTTAAAAAGTCCCCCAGCATCAGTTCCACAAAAGGAGTAGCAGAGAGATCATCTGACCAGCTCCGTTTGTGTGTGTGTGTGTGTGTGTGTGTGTGTGTGTGTGTGTGTGTGTGTGTGTGTGTGTGTGTGTGTGTGTGTG
>JASSRZ010000020.1:1986078-1996120 GCA_032164315.1 Malacoctenus gilli
CACACACACACACACACACACACACACACACACACACACACACACACACACACACACACACACACACACTCCTGTACGTAACAGCCGTTGTTGTGCAAGGCTGCTGACGCAGGTTGGAGGGGTAAAGTTCATCCATTCTACAGTAATCTGGGACATTAGTCAGTAGTTCAAGTTGCTCCTAACCATAACTAGTTAATGTTTACCCGATAAATTCTGCTGTTCACGTTGCTTTGTCGTGCACATTGCCAAGACACGTCGGCCGACGATCGCGAGTCCCAATGAATGAAAATCACTTCCTTCGTTCTGATTTTCTCCCAATAACAGTCAGAAAGCTGTTTTAGTTGTAATAAAGTTAAACTTTTATTGCAAACCAAACATGGTCACATAAATCTTGAACAATTTTACAATTTACATAACATTTAACATGTATTGTTACATATCCATATTTAAGCATACCTTTAGTTATTTTTTGTTCAATATACATTAAAACTAGTACACATAACTCCAAATATACAAACAAACTTAAATACCATCAAACTGCATTACAGCAATATTAAAATGGAATGTTCCGTTTTTGATGTCGGCAGGCCGCCGCGACGTTACTGTGAGGAGAATGGAAGACTACGCGAGGGGCGCGCGGGGGGGGGGGGGGTGACGCAGTCGACAAGCGAAACTGTACAGACACTCCTCAACACTTCCTGCTCCTTCTCAGCCAGCCAGCAGCAGTGCTCTCTCTTCTCATCGCTCTCTCAGCATTATTGTTTCATGTGCAAATGAAGGTGTCAAAACATCATCCGAGCTCCTACGACTCACACGTTAAATGACACGAGTGTAACATCCTTTTGATTTAGGTGTACTAATTTAGTGCTACATTGTCCCTCTGTGGCGTCCTCGGGGGATACAGCTCCACATGCAGGAAAGTACAGCGTAGAGGGAACGGACGAGACCCGACGACGCGGAGAAACCCAGAATGATGCGCGATGTAATGGGGAGGGAAGAAAAAGAAAGGCACCGTTGAGAGAAATAAAAGGTCCTCCGTCGTAACATTCGGCTTCGTTCGGTTCCCTTCCCGAAGACAAAGTGACTGAAAAGAAACTAAAGCACCAAAATGAATGTCATCTCCATGTTGCCCGCTCAGACTCGGCATCGAGGTCCCCGACAGGTGGGTGGGAGGAATCGAAGAACGTTTCGCTACACCGAGGAAAATCGGAAATCCGAGAAAACGAGGACCGTCCAGCCTTCTTCTTCAGAGAAAAAAGTGGAAGAATGTGAGTGTGCTTGTCAGTTGTGGCTTAAAGATCGTAGAGGGGTGTGGGTGGGTGGGGGCTTTTAAGCTGCCTGAGCCATGTGCAAAATATCTCCACTATCAAGTAACGGAAGGGCTATTGAAGGCTGAATCTAGATCAAGGAAGGTAAATCGGGGTGAGACAAAGCATTACAACCCCATCCAGTCATTTGATATCGGCAGACGTCCTCTTGTTGCAGGTTGGGGTTTTTTTTTCAAACGCATTCAAGAGGTGGAAGGGCTCTGGCGAGTACACATGTTAAGGTTTGTTGTGGATGCAGAACTGTTGCAGGGTTCGGTTGGGGAAAAAAATCCATCATTCGCAGAGGACACGTCGGGTTCGGGGTCAAGATGCAAGTCTGTGGACATGGCGCACTTCATGTCAAGTCTCTAAGGGCGTCCGTGAGCGTGTGCCCGCGTTTAAATCCTATAGGTAGGAGTCCATAGAGGGGGCGTAAGAGAAGCCCACGAAGGCCTCGGCTGCCTCCTTGATGCTGGCCGTGACCAGGGCGCTGTCTGGGGAGCAGCCGATGGAGCTGGGTACCGGCTCATCTGTGAACTCCGGATCAAAGTGCCGCAGGTCATTAGGTCCCGTCTGCAGAAGGGGAGGAGAGGGACGAGTTAGGATTAGTTAAGATTTACTTCGCATGACTGCCGTTCGTTTTTCTTTTGTGGTGACGATGTTCTGTGCTCCTAATCCGGTTATGTAAATGCAAAGAAAGACGGCCTAAACAAGGAAGGAGCGGTGTGGACTTTAGCTGATACGATGCGACAAAAAACGGATACTGCTGTTTTTATTAAAACCGTAACTCACCACATTGGGGTTGAATGGAGGGGTGATCTTCTTAGCGTTGAGGTCGTCCCAGTTGATTGGGGAGAAGAATATGTGGTTCTTTATTTCAATCTGCAGAAGGGCAAACATCACAATGAATCAAATCATGTGCTCTAAAATCCCAGGGTGTAAAAATACACGTACTTGCAGACAGTGTTATAAATAAGCACTCACAAAGTCATCTGTGCAGCCCAGCCGCTTGGTGCGATCTTTTTGCAGCAGGCCCTCCAGCAGGTGTCTGGCTGCGTTGGAAATGTTGGGTTTCAGCTGCAGCGGCTTGTTCAGGATGTTGTCGTACATCTCCGCCGTGTTGCGGCTGTAGAACGGAGGCTGGCGAGGGACCCAAAAAAACTCGATTAGCCTCGAGACCGTGGCACGATACACACCGATCGTAATGCTTTAGATGCATGGTGTAATTGAGCTTGTCCTCTTATTTATTGCAATTAGAGTGTTGATGTTACTCACCAGGCCGTACAGCATTTCATAGAGAACAGCTCCTAAACACCACCAGTCCACCGTTCTGTCATATGGCTGCTTGTGTAGCACTTCCGGAGCCAAATACTGCAGAAGAAGAGGTGAACACGGTGAGTGACACTGCTGAATATCACTAGGTTGCACAAA
This sequence comes from Malacoctenus gilli, assembly GCA_032164315.1. Lineage (NCBI taxonomy): Eukaryota > Metazoa > Chordata > Actinopteri > Blenniiformes > Labrisomidae > Malacoctenus > Malacoctenus gilli. The sequence continues at coordinate 1,988,817 of JASSRZ010000020.1, forward strand.
AATCAAAGCAAGAGTGTCTGCATCACCAGAAGCCTTCGCCTTACCTCTGGCGTACCACAGAAGGTGGACGTGGTCCCGTTGGGCTCGATGTTCTCCTTGCACAGTCCGAAGTCCGTGAGAATGATGTGTCCCTGCGAGTCCAGCAGGATGTTCTCCGGCTTCAGGTCCCGGTAGACGATGTTGAGCGAGTGGAGGTACCCCAGCGCGCTGGCGATCTCTGCCGCGTAGAAGCGTGCTCTGGGCTCCAGGAAGCAGCGCTCCCTCTGCAAGTGGTAGAATAACTGCAGGGAAGAAGATGGAGAAAAAGAGGGGAAATGTTAGAGAGAAACTGAGAGTCATCAATTTGGATCATAGTAAAAAAAAAAAAATAGTCGGCCCTGAACTTCCACAGTCTGAGGGAGTCGGGGAAAGCCCGATGATAAAAAGACAAAAGCAGAGCCAGAGGGGGGGAAACAGGGGGGAGTTGGAGGCAGGAAGGCGACACAGACTGATGAAACAAGGGCCAAAGTTGGAGAGAGAACGGCCAGGATGAGGGACAGAAAGACGGGAAGAAAAGAGAAAGGGAAGAAAGAGAGGTTAATGCCTCCGGCTTCCTGATGTAGCCCGGTTTTTAATCAGCACTGTCTTTGCTCGTCCAACAATCGCAGGAAATTAGCTCGATTGGAGCCACAGCCAGTCTGAATGCTGCTGCTGCCGCTAATTTTGGCCCCGAGTTCTCCCGCTGTCCCAACCCTGCCCATGATTTCCTGAGAGGTGTTTCCTTTTGTTAAAAAAAAAAAGAAAAGAAAGGGAAAGAAAGACAGAGAGCGACGGCTTCTATTCTGCTTCTCATGAAAGGATATCCGCTCTGTCTGTCTCTTGTTTCTGCCTCATCTCTGTTTCTGGCTCTGGCGCAACACCACTCCTCCCAAAACTCATTGTCTTCTACTCCTTTCACTTGAGACAACTCTCCTAACTCATAATAGCTCCAGCTTCTTCTTTAAATAGCTCATCATCTACCTTCAACTATACCCACCCTCCGACTTCACTGCGACAAAATCGAAATCTTACCAAGTAGACTAAATTCAAGTCAAAAATCACACCTAAAATAACACAACCACTGATGAATTACATATTTCCCTGCTTGTTTCAAAGTGTATTTGTCCTATTTTATGATAAACCTTCCACTTGCTTCATCAGCAGCTTTTCTTTTGTTTATCGCAAGTAAAAGCAGCTTCTTAATGATTTTGTGGCTCAAATAAGCAAAAAAAGATGTCAATAAAACAATAAATCAAAATTGACCCTTGAAATAAGATGAATAGACCTTGAAATGAGCAGAAAAATACTTATGTCTCCTTCTGTGACAAGTTATTTCGAAATACCTAAAATCTACTCAGAAACATTCAGGTTTATTTGCAGCGTTCTTGTGCTTGTCCGACAGCGGTCGAGTCAGTCACTCACCTCTCCTCCATTGATGTAGTCCAGGATGAAATAGAGTTTGTCGGCTGTTTGGAAAGAGTAGTGCAGGCCCACCAGAAACGGGTGCTTGACATTCTTTAGGAGCACATTCCTCTCTGACATGATGTGTTTCTCCTGTCGAGAAACGAACAGCAAAGGTGAGAGAGGCGGACACGGCGCACCGCGCGTGCTTCTCGTATGTCTTTCTGGGAATATTTACCTCCTTCTTTTTCAGAATGGCCTTTTTCTGGAGGACTTTGACTGCGTAGAACTGGTCATCTGTGCGATGGCGCGCCAGCAGGACCTTCCCAAAGCTGCCCTTGCCGATCACCTTGAGGAAATGAAAGTCGCTGGGTTTGGCGGAAGGGTTGGAAGATGGACCCAGGTTGATCTGTTGGGATGGACTGGGCTGTGGGGCACAACGGGTTTCCAAGTCAGAAGCCGCGGCACAGATGTTTAACTTGTACACAGAGGATGCTCGTGCGCATGTGAGCAAATAGCCATGTGTCAACAGAGGAAGAAGCAAACAATTCACTGTTTAGTGCAAACATACTCACAGGAGGGGAAGGGTTGGTGTTCATGAGCTCGGCATCCTGAGGAGGACTCAGGTTCAGGATCGACTGAACTTCAGGACTGAAGGAGACAAAGAGCAACAACAGAGGTCAGCTGTCAAGCACTCAGACATCCTCACTTGACATGAATCAGCTGATGTGGGCGTCAGAAAGTTCCTCCGGAGGACAAACGACTGACGTTCATGCGCGCGTTTTCCCAGTGACTTGTCCTCCCGAGCATGCGGAACAATAACACGAGTCAGACGGTACTCACTGTTTGCAGGCGTAGGAGTTTGTGGCCAGCCGTTGAATGAAGTCGTTCAGTCCCATCCTCCTTTGTTTCATGAAAGCTGGAACACAAATGAGAAAAAAAACCCCGAGCATAAACACCTCCGGTGGAAGAAAACAGATGAAGGAAAGGTCTGTCTGAACACATCCAGTCCTGACTCCTACCAGTGACTGATGCCACAAGCCCCCTGGACTTGGAGTAAGTCAGGACGGGCTCCTCTGTTTCTGTGATGACTGTCATGCTGCAGCTCTGTTCGCATCAGCTCTTCAAAGCCAAACTATAAGTTCTTAGCGATGCCTCCCGTGTTATAATGGGCCGAGGTGGGGAGGGAGGAGTCACCCGCATCGACGCTCACACCCCCTGGTGGGCGTGATCCTCCGCAAACATTTGGTTAAGGCAAATAGAGCGTGAGAGGGCGATCGATCCCGCTCACGACCAATCAGCGGTCGCTGCGCTCCCCATGCGTCACGGCCTCACCTCCAGCGTGCTTACGTCAAAACTCGGGAGGAAAAAAAACCCTGAAAACTCCAATGCAAAGTAACAGGCTGCTGTGTGATAGTTGCACATGTATTTGTGCAATACTGCAGATGCTTTGCTTTGGAAGTCATATGTCAGGACGCATTTCACGGCATAAAGCATCACTGTGGCTCAATGCAATTAAACTTTATCCACTGGTGAGAAGTGATGCGAAAAAATTCAGGAAAAGAACATGTTTTTTTTTTGTTTTAATTATTATTTATTGTACAAACGAGTTTATGTGAAGCGGTAGGAATCGAGGCAGCTCCTGTTCCATGATTATTTTCTTAGCTCCTTATTATTCGTGTCACGGGGCGCACGGGCTCCGTTTTCGCCCCCCCAAAGTTTGCAACTGGGTCTTAAACAAATAATTTGATAGCCTCTTCACTCGGACTATCAGCTTCACTGTCTGGCTGCCCCTCAATTAAAACGGCAGGGAGTGACGCAGGCTCCCTCTGTATACAAAGGAGTCGAGGGCGAGTCTGAGCCGAGAGAGGCCGCATGCCAAAAAAGTGTGTGAGAGAGAGAGAGCGAGAGAGAGAAAAGGGAGAGCGAGAGAGACGCTGGGTAGTGGAAAAGTACAGAGTGGGAAAACTCCTGAATGCACCAAGTTCAAAGGAAAACGGAGAGGAGAGAGATCTGATCCACAATCTGTTCGAGCCCGAACACTAAGCCGACCATAAGCTGCCAAAGCATCTCAATGCGAGGATCAAATATGAAAATATGTGCAGCACGAACGCCGCTCTGCGCTGCGCTGCGCTGCGCTGCGCTGCGCTCCGAGCGCTGGAACAGTGGAGCCCACAAGGGTTCAGTTGGGCACAGTTACGTAAGTGAGGCACCTGGTTCAAGTTTACCTCCACACTACTAAGTAAGAAGACTTTAAAAAGATTAATAAAACTATAAGGTGTACGGTCCAATTAAACTGAACAAACATCACTGTGCCTAAAAAAGACACAAAGAATAAACTTCAAATTTCAAATAAAGTAAATATTGCGCAAGTCTGAAACACTGAATGAGTAAAAAAACCCAAAACAAAACATGAAATAAAACCCAGAGTGAGAGAAACACACTCCAGATTCAACATAAACGCTGTCTCGAATTTTAAATGTGAACAAATTGATGAAAATGTATCACATCCATCATGTTTCGGAAGCTGCTCAGTCCAAAACAAACCCGCGAGAACGGAGTAGACTTCAGTGCTTCTGAAGACAAATGCAGTTCATTAGGTTTCAACTGCGAGTTGCCGGGGTTTCTTTGGCACCGTGGTCACTCAGACCCCCCCATGAGAGACACCTTTTCATTAAGCAGCAGTATAAATCCAGGTCACGGGAGTGGGAGTGAATGGAGCGCCCCCCCAAGTAGGCTATATGTGCCAATATCTTGTCCCCCCCACATACTCCAGACGCAGAAAGTAGGTTAGGAGCGCTTTGTTTGACAATCGCACAATAAAAACTTCACATTTAACTGCCAATAATCACTCTGCAGTGTCCCAAAAGAGTACGAGGAGAAAATACCTCTTTTTTTAACCAAGTAATATTCTGTCAGTTGTTTTTCTTTTTAGGAGCAAAACAGCCTACTTACATGTCAAAGCGGTGGTTCTGTCTTTCATGTGGATGCTGTAAATCGTGGATCACAAGGAGACGAGGGGCTTTAGGCTCCTTGGCAGCGATGCAATCAAACTATACTACATTCCTCCTCCCGGAGAGCTTCATCCACACTTTCTTTTTTTTTTTTTTCTCTCCTCCTCTGTCTTTGCTAGGCGGAGTCGTCCCGCCTCTATTTCCTTCCTCGGTTTTGTGTTTCCAGCACGGTTGCATGACTCTCCCCAAGGGCGGGGCTGGGCTGGGCTGGGGGGAGGGGGAGGGGGCGGGAGGTAATATGCTGCCTTCAGGAGCACCTCGTGAGTGCAACTTTCACAGCTCAGACACCCCGAGTGACAGACCCAGGACTCCCGAAGCTTCCCACAACAAGCTGAAGCGCTCAGGATCACATGGAGCAAACCTGTTCTCGAGGCGTTTCCGAGCAGCAACCATGACAACCTGAAGAACTGTATTAAATGCTGAATACGTGTCAACCCAAAGGGAGATAAAACTCATATTACCGTAATTGCATGTAACCCTTGGACTGATTTAAGTACACTGGTAAAAGTATGCACTGTAATTTGACCTTTATTCCAGTGGCCTTCAGTTTAACAGGGTGACCCACTACTTTAAATGAGTAACATATAAATATATAAAGACTGATCTACTGCTTCTGTTTATGACAAACAAAAATGTCCTGCTACATATCAGCATTTATTCAAAAAACAAATATCACAAAGTATTTTTTAATTTATGCTCTTGTTTGTCTGAGAGTTGAACAAACACATCTTCTAGGCTAACGTCCTACAAATGGCCACAATTGAACACACAACAGTCGGTGGTTTGAAGGTAGCAGTTTGGGTTGTTTTGGAAGAGTGATTCTTAGTCTTTCTTGTCTGGACTTGAGCACAAAGTCTCTTTACTTGTTCTCTGTCCAGTACCTTGTTATGAACATGTGTTTTTATCCGGAACTGAACGTTGTGAAGTTTCGTTTTTAAAAGTTAAAGGTTACAAATGGGCCGTCTGGTGTGAAGTTTGTGCTGAAACTCTGGAAACACCTGTATGGAGATGTTTACTTCTCGCTGCCAGTTGAGGTCGATCACACACTGGGCACAGAATTACAAAGTCGCCCCACATTTGCAAAATTCATCGTGTTCTCATTAATTCTGATTTGGCGGCTACAAGTAATGAGGCTGCATTAATTAACCCTTCTATTGATGAATTACTCTCTAGACTTGTATGCATCCAAGTATTTTCGGAGTGAAGTACCCCACAGGGTTTTTTTTTTCTCATAGAATTAAATAAAAGAAAGATTAACATGGAAGTAGAAACGCAGGATACAAAATGTGCTACATGCACACTGATAAACACAAACAGTACAGTCTGAGCTCTATGAGTAGGATGTATACCAAACAGTCGCTTTATGTAACGCGGGCTTTTGTTGTTTACATCTGTTGTTTTTGTGGCAACTGGCTATTTTTGTTTTGCAGCGCTGCAATCAGTGGGAGCGTTATCAATAAGCTTGTGTTGAGCATTTATGGAGATGTTTGCCTGAAAGCATCTTTTGTGTTGCGGCAGCGTGGTCATACAAACTCTGACTCAGCATGTTAGGCTGTAATCACAGCCCAGTCAGCTGGCCAGCAGCCTTTGGGTTCCCTCATAGATATGGTGACTTGGCTTTTTTTTTTTTTTTTTTTAAACTTTCCAGATCTCTCTCCAGGAACTGAACCTAAAACCTCCTGGAGGAACAGTGCAGGGAAAAACAGGAGGAAAGAATGTGAAAGCGGATGCTTTTATCACTCGGATACAAAGAGTACAGTTGTTATTGCACCAAAGAAATACAGGCTCGATGACAAGAAGTGTTTGAGGTTCATCCTCTAATTATACGGTGGTGTGCACGGGTGACTCTGCACTTTTAAATATAGCCTCAACTTTTCACTGCTGTCTCTGTTTCTCCTTTAACTCAGGTCAAATCTATTATTAATCTGTCCAATGCAGCCACCTGATGCACACACACAGGAGCGCATACACAGAGCCTGAGGGCAAAACAAACGCGTGGGGAGTCTGAGCACGCGCGCACGCACACATGCAAGCTGGAGGGTGAAACAGACCCGAGAAACATACAGCGCACACACACAGGTGAGTATGAGGAAAGGACACATCAGTTATCTTCTAAATACCCCCACTGCAGCCAACATGCCCCTCCCACAATGCACCACCTGGAACTTCGGGCAGTATGATAATTTCTCCTTGAGATAACACAGATTGCAGCACTTTGATGCCCTCCTACAGCAAGTAACCACTTTATAACGTCTCATCATTAACCGCTACAGGAGCCATCCAAGAGAGGTATGCATCAGCATTTTAAAACCCTCAAGTGTCAAATAGTTGAAACATTGCACAAGCACATGTAAGATTTATCTGAAAAGTAGCAAAAACATAAACTTTAGTTACTTTGAAAGACAAAAGTATTGAGGAGGAATGTCCACTTGCTCATTAAATGCAAGGTTAGCTCAAGAGAAGATGATGAGGAGGACGTCACATTACCTCTACCAGTGTGCAATCACAGCTCCTCAGTTGGCTTCTGCTGCTCATAGCAGAGTGTCGGATGAAATAAGAGCGTGGTGTCCAGAGAGGAGGAGCGGAACCAACAAAAAGCCCTCTCAGTGTTTTTCCTGTCCGGCCTGCTCCAGCCCGGCCCGGAGATTCACAGGCTGCTCCAGGCTCAGGCCCCCAACAAGAGGAGCTCCCACAATGCCGCAGCTTACGGTTTGTTGCCTCTCTATATGTGTGTATTAGCCACTACTATGTTATGTAACCCACTAGTGGCCCTGTCATCGATGCCAAAGCAAGCACTGGGACACACACACACACACACACACACACACACACACACACACACACACACACACACACACACACACACACACA